>CM024336.1:4214518-4446495 GCA_014170255.2 Drosophila triauraria | reverse complement strand
TAAATACCACCTGGTTGCAGATGGAACCCATTGACAGTTTAAGGGCAAAGCAAGAGGTACTCTAGAGTTCCCTTGTGTGCCTTGGACATCGTCCTCTTCTTCAGTTCTTCTTTTATTGAAATTTAAATTAAAATAGAAAAAGAAGGGAAGCTTAACCAAGCCGAATTTTATATTTTCTTGCAGGTAATAATACAAATAAAATGAAAGAATTATATATTTACTTTCTCTAAAAACAACGTAGTTGTTGTAACAATTTAATTTCTTTAAAAACAAAGTAAAAGTTAATTTGGCAGGAACGTTCCTATGGCGACTATCTGATATAGTGGTCCGATATGGTCCGTTTACGGCAATCTGCAAAGTTTTATTCAGATAGCTCAAAGACTAAGAGACAAGCTTTCGTAGAAAGCATAGACATACGGACAGACGGACATGGCTAGATCGACTCGTCTTGTGATGCTTAACAAGAATACATATACTTTATGGCATCGCAGATGATTCTTCACTGCGTTGCTATACTATAATACCCTTCAAGGGTATAAAATTGCAATTAATACTATTATTCCAGGCGTGGAATTCAATATTAAGTATAATATGTGGCGTTAACTAATTATTCTGCAATATAATTACCTATACAGATATCTACAGGCATTTAAACTATATCTAAAATCATCATTGAATCATAATTATCTAAAAGCATATCTAAAATCTAATACAGAATATCTAAAATCCGAGTTTTCACGATAGGCGATCTTAAAAAAGGACAAACCGCCACTTTTAGTGCAAAAGTGGCCCACGGGGACTTGAGGAATTTGCGTAGTCAAATTTAATTGAGTGCACAATTCCTTGTGGAATTTGTCTCGCGCATTTATGTTTCGCTTTGCGATATTTTTATGACTGGCAGTGCCGTTCGCTCAATTCCCTGCTAGCCTCCTCTGGCAAATATCCAATAAATAGGCATAAAAAATGCATAAACCGTAATGCATTCTGCGGCCTGTCATAAAGCGCTTATCAATTGCTCAGCGTCTGTGTGGCGGCACTTTTAACAGTTTGCTTTTATTACTTTTATTGGTTGTGTTTTTAATTTTCTCTGTCTCTGGCAGCAGCGCGCTTTTTGCACAATTATCATTCGTTTCAGCCGGGCTCGGGCTCCGGCTCGGGCTGGGGCTCGGTTTTTAACGATTATGATGCCCGGTTTCATAGCAAATGAGCTAATTTAGATGCCTTAATGGTTTTATAATTGTGCTTGGTCCCAGGTTTTTATGGCGAGCGAGCCAGAGAAATGCCAACAGCAGCAGCATTGGATCAAGTCTCTCAGATGAGCGAATTATTCGCATTTGATTGAGTATTTCTTTTCTTTCAGTTATTTTTTGTTGAAATATATGCGAGTTCGTGTCCTAAGTCTTTTGTTTGACTTTCAAATTTCTGCAAAATTGAGACATATGTAAGAAGAGTAGTGTGGAAATTGAGCGGAAAAATAATACTAATGATAATGTATATATTTTATGATATATTTGATTTTTTGCTCGAGCAGTTTCTCTTTTATTTACTGGAAAATATCATTATATAAAAAAAAGACTCTATTTTTATTTGGAAGAATCTCAACGATATAATACAGCGTAAAAGGAACATAAATTTCCTTTTAATGCTCGGCGTTTGATAAATTATCACTTTTATATTTCTTAAAGAGCCCATTGATTCACATATTAATGAGTGTCGCCTTAGCATGCGCTTTTTACGAGCTTTGTTATTTCCTTTGACCATGTTTCGCGATCGAGGAAACACATTTTTTATTGCCCCAAATAAGGCGTAGTCGCTTTGCTGTCGCTAATGAACTCTCACAGTTTATTTGCGCCCAAAAGTCAACAAATGCCGGCGAGAACGCCGCGGCGTTGAATTGCTTTTGTCAGGTCATTAGCGTTGACTAAAGTTGCCTTAACTCAGGCTCCTTTGGCGGGCCTGGGCCCCCTTTTCGACACGCCACGCCACTGTCGCCGTCACAAAGTGTGGCAACATTCTTGCACTCGGCCACGTTGGCGGTCGTTTAACGAGCACAAAACCCAGCCCCAGGGCAATGCGAGGAGGCGGAGGACTCGTCCGAACCGAACCGAAAACCGAAAACATGACCACCGTTGGTCCACCGACCAGGCTGGGGCTTTATTACAACTTCTATAAATGATTTCCGCTATTAAAGTGAAACATTTTGCATAATTTTCACTTAGAAAGGACAACAAGCGCAGGCAAAGGAGCGGCACGGCGAGGGAATTCCTCACGCTTCATGAGGCCCGCCAGGTATGCCCGAAAATTCCACACCAAAACGCCTACCCAGACCCATATACTTTCGACTTTTGATTCTCGACGCTCGATCCTCGGTTCCCAGCCCAGACCGCGTCCAGCGTCATCGTCGTCAACGTCTTCTTTGCTCGGTTTCTGATAATGCCCTCAACCTCCGCTTTCATCCCGATCTGGGATCCATCTCGTAACCTGTTGAAATGTGACAAATTGGGCGTAAAGAGGCCTCGGCCCAGCCCCATCCCCGACCCGCTTCCTTGTAGCCCACGGACATGAGACGTGGGCGTGACAGCACCTGAATTTGGTTCAGATTTTTGGGCTTTTCGTTTGCGGCGAGACCGAAAATATATTTAAGCGGTCTCAGTGCAAAATTGAGTCATAAATTATTATGTTTAATAAATTTATAAGCTGAGGGACCGTTGCAAGAGGTGCCTTTGCCCAAGTAAACTGGGGAGGCATAATATATGTAATAAGAACTTATAAAGAGTCGAGGATTATAGTACTTGATGCTTATTAAAATCTTTGTAGGAAGTATAACTGATTTCTGTTTGGTTTTCCAAGAGATTCTGCTTTAAAACTAAAATCTTGTTGAGCATTTTCACTTCCCAAGCTTTCAAAGTAATACATTTCATGTTTTATGCAAATTTAATTTATTATACTTTCTTTGTAAATTACAAGCGGGGTTCGCAATTGAATTTCCCAGGGTTTCCGTTGCTGTCACTTTCCTTAAACGGCAGCGTCTTTTCCACACATTGGACACTTGTTAACGAACAAATCGGCGACTAAATTAATCACACAACATGAGTTGTGTGGCGGCGCGGTGGCTAAAAGGTGTTTATGTTTTTAGTGGGCCTTGCGTTTTCGCAGCCGTAACTGGCATCTTGTACAATTTCTTAAAAACTCATTAAAATTGCTGGCTGGCCGGGAAACATACGGACTGGATGGATGCTCGTACATATTTCCCTGTTGGCGCAACATGGAAACAGCATTGGATAGAAAAAGGAAAGAAGAAAGATGCAGGCTGGCCAAACAAAAAGCTATTTTAATGAAGCCAAAGTCGCAGTCACTTGTTGCAGTTGTAGTTGCTGCTGTTGCAGTTGCAGTTGCTTTTGCTGCTGCTGTTGCTGCTGCTGCTTGCAGTTGTTTCTGTGGCAGGCCGCATTGTTGCTGCCTTATAAGCACGGCATGCATTTGTTGCCCGCAATGCGAGTGGCACGATGTAATTGACATCATTAGACTAAAGCGCAGCGGGTCCGACTAGAAAGTGGCCGGCTCTGGATGGGGCTTTGTCGCCCCTCAACACCACTCTACTCCTGTTCTTTGCTGCACCGTTAGCCGGATTACCGTTCTACGGGCGACACGACCCACCCGCTGCAAGTTTGTGTCCTAAGTCTTTTGTTTTTTTTTCTTGGAATTTCCTTCTAATATTTTAATATGGCAAATTCTTGGAGTAACTTAGAAGACTTTTTATAGCGGATACCCCCATAGGGTTCAAGGCTATTATAATTTAGTGGCAATTGAGAATGTAACAGGGAAAAAGAGGCATCTTCGAACCCATAAAGCGAGTTGATTTAGCCATGTAAAACAACAGATGTCAGAGACTTTGGGAGCAAGAGCTACCAACTACGTTTGCATGCTGATCAAGTTTGTCTAAGAACTTGGTCACAACCATACCGCTCTACATATACGTAACAAATTGATTTTTAAATTGATTTAATCGATGTTTTTGGATGAGCGAAGAAATCGATTCCATTTTTAGGGAATCGATGCATCGACCGCTTAATTATTTGTGCATTCCAGCGTGTTCAACGGAATCAGAAAGGACATTCAGCAGGGCTAGATGTATTGTAACTGACTTGCGAGCTGCCTTAAAGCCAAAAAATTGTATTAAAGCCCGAAAATAGTAAAAAACGGTATATAAGCCATATGCATGATTTTCGGCATAAAGTAAATAGACAGTCTTAACAAGTAGGCAATCAAGGACGTGTTCTGAAAATTTGAGTAAAATCGGATGATAAACATAGAAGTTATTAAACAATAAGAGAGAGAGAGAGAGAGAGAGAGCGCACGTGCGTGTTGCTCAACATGTTCCTAGCAGCTTTTGTCTTTGTTGGGTGTTGCTCAGCATGTTCCTAGCAACATTTGTCGCTTTTGAGAGTTGCCCAACATGTTCCTAGAAACATTTGTCTCTTTTGAGTGTTGCTTAACATTTTTATAGCAATATTTGTCTTCAGTTGTCAAAATTTCCTTTTTTCCATGTTCATGTGCTGTTTAATTTTACTCACAATGCTTTGGGTACCGGGTATCTTACAGTCGGTCACACTCGACTGTAGCTTTCCCACTTGTTATTATTGGATAACGGGTGTCTCATAGTTTAGCACACTCGACTTTAGCTCTCTTTCCTGTTTTATCTCTAAACTGTTAATATTAAAAAAAAAAAAATAGGATATATCACTTAAATCACAAGAACACCTTGAAATTTAATGCCTCCTGTTATAGACGCCAATTATGGTCCAAAGTCTGCGCATTACGTCAAAAAGAAATATTCTAAAACTAGTTCTAATGACCTTTTTGCTTTAAATATTTCTTTAAAATAGATTCTTACATCACCAAATCAAAATATAAGCCATGAATTTAAAGCTTTTACTACTAAATTGTATAGTTTTGAACAATTTAATGAAGCAGCATAAGAAATCTCCTATGTACATTGTATACTTTTTATAGAAATGAAATAATGTTGTATGCTTTTAATACCCATTTCCTGGCTGGTCTTATCTTACATCAACCTTGAATTAAAATTCCCCTGCTCATAAATGCTGAATATCTGTTAACTTAATTGGCACCATGGGAAAACGAGCAGATGGATCGACCTTTAAAGTGGAAGGCTCTTCCCATAGATAAACTCAATTCCCTAGCTTTCCTGTGCGGCCCCGTTAGGCCCGCCGCCTATTACCGTTCGACGGACGAGCACGACCCACCGCGACGTGGAAGTTGGCCAAGGAAACCCCAGAGCGATGGCTGAGCTGGGGCCCAATTATGCAAATTATTAAATGAAAATAAAAAGTAATGTAATTATTTCGTGCCGAAGATTTGAATCCCTAATGCCACTGTCACATAAATTTCGAGTTTAAGCATTTTCGGTCGAGACTTTCGTTGGGAATTTATGGGAATTAATGTATGCTGTGGCGGCCCCCCCCACTCACCATGGAATGTGGAATCTGGGGACTGGAAACTCGGCTTTGTTCTCCAATCTCTTTCGGTGGCTTCTTTTCCTTTCTTTGTTTTATTTTTTTTATGATTGTTTCTCGCTTTGTTTTATCACAGGCTGCTGGATCTTTTTTCGAAATCAATTAAATGGGTGAAATTGTGCCACGAAAAGTGTAATTATAGCGAATTAGAGCAAATGATTATCACTAATTAACCATATATCGGCGATCGCCGATCGGTGACTGTTATATCGGTTTTATCTCATTATTCGCGAGTTTTTCGTTTTGTTTTTGTTGCTGGGTTACATAAAATCTCAGGAGTTATGCGGACGCCGTTATGTTGTTGTATTTTGTGCTTGGCTTGGGCGCTGCATAAATTAAAAATTCATTTTTATGGCTCTTATGTGTCATTTTGGTTAGTAATTTATGTAGAATACGGACTTGGCCAACAACAGCAGTTGGATTCAAAGAAGAAGAAGAACGAGGAGGAGAAGAAGAAGAAGAAAAAGTCGCACTCAAACACACACACACACACGCAAACACTGACACACACCCACGGGTCAAACAAGTCAGGCAACTTTTTTCATCTCTTTTGCTGGAAGGGCCAATCTTCGGATTGCCTTCTTTTTCTTCTCTTTTCAGTTTCTCTCCTTTTTATTAGTAGCATTTACTTAGAATGCACCAAAGCGAGAACGTTTCGGAAAAATTACAGCAAGTGCACAAACACATTGGAAAATGCCTGGAAAATGCTTTTTGGCCTGGATTTTTAGCGGAGAAAGAGCGCGAGGCGCGAGAGAGTGGTATTGCAACATGGCTAAATATCTTCCAGTCGATCGCGACCAGATGTCAAAGCCAATGGTCGAGTTCAAAGGCCGTTTTGCCGAAAGGCTTCCCAGCATTACATATTTGCCCCGCATTTTTCGCAACTTTACTCGAATCGTGTTGTTGTTTTTGCAACACACACACACACTCACACACAGACACGAACACTCACTTTGTTGTGGCCCGAAACGGAGATCGCGTTTTATCCGTTGGTTGTTCAACGCGCCGCATGCAAAATTCAACTGTGCCGAGAAAATCGAGACTCGAGCCGAGCCGAGAGAGCGGCTCAGAAAACAGGTAACACACAACAAAGCAGGTATGAAAAAGGTTCAGAACAGTGCTGACAACTTTAGCTTGAAACAAAAACCCGCTGTATTTGACGGGAAGAACGATAAATATAACCAGATTTTCAAAACGTTATCTGATGGTTTTATTTCGCCGAAAGAAAAAGAGTCATCGTAGTGTTGTTATGGTTGTATTATTAATCATAATGTGCACATAATTTCATTGATGTTTACAGCTTCTTCCAGATGTTGATACGATTTTTACGTATACGTAATATACTTACGTACGTATACGTATTTTATAGGCTTAGCTAGTGACCGTTTCTTGGAAATCGTTTTAAAGTTCGTAAGTCTGTCTTCAGTCCTAACATAGTATCAAAAAAAAAAGGGTATCAGTAAATTTTTCTAGCAAATGGCCTTCAAAAAATGGAAATAGGAACTTTTTCTTTTGAGGAAATTTTTTTTAAAATTGTCATTAAAAAATAATAATGTTAAACATAAACTTAATAATAAATCAAATTTATTTTTCTATTATTCAGGCAGGCTCCGGTTTTCACTTTTGTTTTTCGTTTTCGTTTTAGACCAAAATCGTACGTTTTCGTTTTTAGGTGCTCCGGTTTTCACAAACTTTTTGTCATCGTTTTGTTATCGAAATATTTATTTATTTATATTGCTCAAACAGTTGACTGGAATGTTTTGAGAACTAAGCGGAATGTTTACAGGCCTTTACTTTTTTTAATTGTTTGTTTTAAACCCAAATAAATGCAGAAATTGTTTATTTATCGGTCCAAGAGCGTTGCCACTCTTTAAACAGCGACTTTTATACCTTTTTTAAATGGTAAAAGTACCATTTAAACTATGAAATTAAACTGTTTTATTTATTAAAACCTTTCTTATCTTCTTTGAACATAATTAATACCCTACTTTTAATTTTACAAGCACTTCGACCAGATTGTTTGGTTTCACCAACAGTACGGCAGCACTGGCAACCAAAACGAAAGTTGTCGTTGCCGACGGCAAATATTTTATTTGCGAATTCGAGGTGGGGTCAGAAAATAATTCTTTAAAAAGTAATTACGAACTAGATTGATCCACTGATGGTGTGAAACAAACATCAATAGACCAACAAGTCAACTATTTTTTTCCTTTTGCAATTAAGAACCGATTTCATGTAGAAAGAGGCATTTACTTTTCATTTCGACAAGACAAACTTGTCCGTTTTTGAAAACGAAAAAGTCTTGTGAAAGTGAAAACGGGAGCACCGATTTTCGTTTTCGAAAACGAAAACGAAAGAATCTTGTGAAAGTGAAAACCGGAGCCTGCCTGTTATTTGCAATATTTAGCGATAATTAATATCCTCCTCTCTCACGAAGAGCGGGGATGTATTCCTACATCCTGGGGATGAGTTCTGATTTGATGTACACTCTTGGGCATGATTTGATGCACAATTTGAAAAAGAGGGGGCAAGAAAGGAAAGAGATCATCTCAGAGGACCCTTCGTGGAAAGAATTCAAGAATGGAAAGGATTCGGTGGAAAAAAACACTACAAAATACCGTTTTAGTTATAAGAAGTGGGTAACTTTGATGGAAGAGTGGGAAACACTGCTAAAGCAATGCGTATTTAAAACTACGTACGGAAATATACGATATATGCAACCGTCAAAAGGGTAGGAAACATTGCTGAACGAAATCGAACGCGAAACGTAAGAAAAAATACGATATACGCTACCGTAAAAGTGGTGGGAAACATTGCTGAACGAAGACCGAATTCAAAACGTAGGGAAAATTACGATATACGCGACCGTAAAAAAGTTGCGAAACATTGCTAAACCAAATCGTATACGATAAATGCGGGGAAAATGGCTACACAGAAAGCAAAATGCTTAACAAAACCATTTTTAGCCAGTAATGGGGAATCAAATGCAGCTTTTGATCTTACGCAAATATATTGGTCTTTATTTTTTCTTTTGATTGTAGAAATTAAACTAGTGAAATTAGAGCTTAGGATAAACGCTATAACGATACTTAACCAAATTAATTTGTACCTGAAACGTTGGGTCCAAGACTTCGCACGATTGCACTATCACTCCTCTTCGCTGCCGCCGCCCAAAGGTATGAAAGCGGGCAGCGTTCCCAGGGTCGGCCGCTTGAACACTCTCCCAGTGGGTTCTGGTTCCGTTTCCGCCGTGTCCTCTGCCTCCTCCTCTGTCTCCTCCTCTGTCTCCTGTTGAGGCTCTTCTCTATCTGCGTCATCGTTGGGAGTCTTTGCCAGGTCACTATCGCATCTGAAGTACCTTGAGCTACTGGGAACATCCGAATCCTTGGCTTCAGGCTCTTTGGGTTTCTTCTCAACTTTGGCAACCTTAATGATAATCGTCTTTGGCCGAACCTTGACCAACCGCTTGAATGGCGGCTTCTTGCAGAACACGCACTTGGACAACTCGCACTTGCCCTGGCGCTCCAGCTCCGGGCAGGCGAACTCGTGTCGCTTGTTACACTTGAAGGGGGAAGGGCGTTAATAGGTTACCTTAGCAGCCATTCGGCGTAGGGAACTTACCTCGGCAGCCAGCGGACAGTAGCCGCGCACAAAGTCAATGCAGATCTCGGCCTTGCGACTGAGCTTCTTGTGCAGGTACGGACAGTCCTCGCGGACGCAGACACCGCGCAGGAAGTACCGGCAGACGGGCATCTTCTCCAGCGTGACGTTGTGCGAGAGCAGACAGTCCGGATTGGAGCACTCGCCGCGCAGGAAGCTGTAAGTAGAGGAAGGAGAGAATGGAAACCGAATTGGGAACGAAGTGGAAGTACTCCTTGCGTGGCCTGGGACAAACCTGGTACAGATGGCAACCTGCCGCTGGTCGTGCAGCTTGCGACACTTGCCGCGACTGTGGGCGGCACACTTGCCCAGTTTCTGGTAGATGGCACAGGGCACATTGGTCTTCACCCGCGACTTGTTCAGCAGCGTCAAACTCCTCTGCCTGGCGGTGATGAGGTGGGCTCGCGACAAGTGATTGGTGGTGCGTATGAATACGTTCTGGGTCTTGGGCGAAGCCACATAGGTGAGGCCGCCAATGTCGATGCGCCGCAGGGTAGTCCGATTTACGCTCATCTGTGGTGCAGCAGCAGCAGCTGGTTTTGGTAGTGTCGAAGCTGAAGATGAGACTCTGGTCAGACGACAGCCCGAGGGATCTAAAATAAACTTGTTTCCGCTGACAAATAGCGTCCGGCCAGACAAGGCTCGCTTGAGGGTCCGCGGAGTCGCCGTGCTGGCATCCAGCTTCGTTAGCTTATTCTTCGATATCTTCTTGTACATCACGCCGTGTATGCTGACCATGCTGAGGGACTTGTTAGCTCCTGGCTTTGGCACCTGTGGCTCGGATCTGCAAGATAATTATATAGCTGCACATATAGATTTCAAAGCGAGGATTTTTTTCCACATAAAAGGTGATCTTAAGCCTAAAAGGGAATATCTTCATCGTAACATGGCCAAGATATGGCTAATAATTCCTACCTCAGTTTCTTTTTGGGCTCCTCATCGTTGGTCCGTCTCAGGGCGTACTGACCCACAAACTCACGCAGTGGCCTCCGCTTCTTGACCAAAGGAGTAAAGGTTAGTGATATGGCGCGCACCAGCTTGTACCTGGTGCGCTTGGCAGGCGGCGCAGCTGGCTGAGGGGCAGGAACAGCCTTTGCCGCCGTCAGAGCTCCCTGGCGCACAATCTTCCGCTTGGAAATGCTGACCAAGGGCGGCTGGACGCGGGAGGGAACCACAATAGGAGCAGGGGGTACAGGTGGGGGAGCGGCGGACTTGACCGGAGCCTTACGCACCAGACACGTGCTCGCCTTGCTGATAATCCTGGCCTGTGGCGGAGGTGGTGGGGCTGGCGCGGGAATCACAGGCATCGGAGGCGTCTGTTTGTAGTACGAAGCGGAAACCTGTTGGTGCTGGAAAGCATGCTGTGGCTGCTGTTGTTGTTGTTGTTGCTGGAACTGCTCGTACAAGGCCCGCTGGCGCTGCAGGAAGTGTGGATTGATATGGATGGCGGGCGCTGGATGCTGTGGCGGGAGCGGGGGCGCATGAAACGACGGCATCTGATGCATCGTTTGACCTTGCAGCAGGGCAGACGCTGTGCGAGCCATCTGGAAATTGGGATTAATGTACACTTTCCGCGTCACGGACGGCAGGCCCTCGTCGGCGCTCAGGTGCGGCAGCATCTCGTTAAATACTTGGGCAAGTCTATTGATCGTAAGTGCTTATATTTGTGATGAATTCTCAACTTTTAACACACATTAAAAAGACTCCTTTGTACTATGATTATTACGTGTATTTTAGTGTGATCGTGGCTGGAAAACAAGAAAACGGTAAGCAAAAAATACTAAATTGGTATAAAAGATACTGTAACAACATGCAAGTCAACTGTGGAATATAAAATAATTTATATCTAGATATATATATATAATAGAATATATTTACTATATTTATCTGATCTGTATTTATTAAAATCTTAAAGTTTTTAAATAAAAAAAAATTAAAAAATACCGCTTAATTTAAATATACCAAAAAAAAGGTCCCACTAAAAAGCGAACACGTTCATATGTTTTTCCAAAACGTGGATTTCATTTGCAGACCATAGCTTTTTACGGACAATTTTGAATAAAAATGGGCAAAGATCGAGGCAGAGGACGCAGAAGCCATCACTCCGGACCCTACAACAAGAGCAACTGGCGTGGCCAGAAGCGGGACCGCCCTCCCCAGAACGGAGGACAGCGCAACAGGTAAAGGGTTTAATTACACAAAAGCTGCAAGCACTTACCGGCTTTTCTTGTTTCCAGAGCTCCGCAGCAGCAAAAGTCCGTGCTGCTCGAGAACCAGGTGGGCATCACCGAGTTCACCAATCCGGACGCCCCAGGATTCACGGGCATCCTCAAGTCGCGATTCTCGGACTTCCATGTAAACGAGATTGACAGCGATGGCAAGGTCCTGGAGCTGAACGACCTCACCGTGCCAAAGGTGGCCATCGAACGTGTGTATTTGGACTACGTTTCCAATCACTAATGTGCTTATTTATCGCCTGGAATTCTAGCGGTGGCTCCAGAGGATCTGGACAAGTGGCGCAAGGAACTGGAGGCGGTAATTGGTCCTGAAGTGTGGCAGGAAATAGCCGACCTGGCCGAGGCCAAAAGCGATCCTAAAAGCGAACAGAAGGTGGAGATCGATGTGAGTAGTCTGGACAAGGAGAAGCGCGGCCAGGTCCATGAGCTAGTTAAGCAGTTGTACAAGGGCAAGCTGGTGTCCACCACTATTGGGCAGCAGCAGCAGGTCAAGCCAGAGAACCAGACGGAGGAGAAGGAGCCGCCGGTGGAGAAGAAAACCATACGCATACTGAAACCCAAGGCAGGACGCGGTAAGGAATGGACTTGAGCTGAGAAAACTCTAGTTAATACTATATTTTCTTACAGGCGACAAGCGCTGGGGCTTTCCCTCGGACTATGTGACCTTTTTGGTGCATAAAACCAACTTGGTTACCAGTGATGTGGCCTCCACTCTGGCCTCGAAGCTTGCGTAAGTTCTATTGCGCACAATAGTCAGACTCCCACAATTAAGACTTGATTTCTCCACAGCTTGCGGCCCTCGCAGGTCAACTACTGTGGCATCAAGGACAAGCGGGCCAAGACCACTCAGAACTTCTGCATCAAGCGCCGTACGCCGGATCAAATCGTAGGTGCCGCCCGATCCCTGCGGAATGTGCAGATCGGCAATTTTGGCTTCCGAGACACCACCCTCAAGCTGGGTGACCTGCAGGGCAACCGTTTCCGCATCGCCCTGCGCCACATAGACAAGGAGAAGCGTGCCGACATCGAGGTGGCCCTGGCATCGCTCCGGGAACGGGGCTTCATCAACTACTATGGCCTGCAGCGGTTCGGCAACAGTGCCAGCGTGCCCACATACGAGGTGGGCGTGGCCCTGCTCAAGAGTGACTATAAGCTGGCCTGCGAGCTGATCCTGAAGCCGCGCGACTCCGACGTGGAGTTCATGCGTCCCATTCGCGAGGAATGGTGGGAGAAACGCGACTCGGCGGCTGCGGCAGCGAAGATTTACGGCGACAAGTTCATCGAGAAGAAGTTGCTGGACGGCTTGGCCAGATTCGGGGAGTCGGATTACTCCTCGGCTCTGCGGCAGATTCCCAGGAACATGTTGATGCTGTATCCGCATGCCTACCAGAGCCTGGTCTTCAACCGGATTGCCTCTAGGCGGATCAAGGAGTTTGGCCTGAAGCTAATCCCCGGCGACTTGGTATATGTCGAGCAGGAGCAGGGTCAGGAGGAGCAGGAGCAGCCTCCTTCGGATGAGGAAAATACCGAAGATCTCCCAGAAACTGTTGGTGAGGACGAAGTCATCGAAGAGGAATCAGTTTTTAAGCGCAAAGTGCGCCCCCTTACGCCCGAGGACATTGCCAGCGGCAGATTCCGCCTCTCCGACGTGGTTCTCCCTCTGCCGGGTCACGACATCACCTATCCGGCGAACGAGTGCGGCGTCTGGTACGAGGAGATGCTGGCCGAAGTGGGTCTCACCTCGGAGCTCCTCAAGCACAAGGAGAAGACGTACGCTCTGGGTGGGGCCTACCGCAAGATGATCATTCAGTCCAGCGATCTCAAGTGGAACTTCCGGCTGTACAACACACCCGAGGACACACTCATTGCCTCCGACTGGGAGCTGCTGAAGGGCATTCCCATTACACCAGAACCCGCCGAGGAGGAGGCCAAGTACATGGCCCTGCTACTGGAGTTCTCGCTGCCCTCGGCGGCCTATGCCACCATGTTTCTGCGGGAGCTCTTCAAGCAGGATACGTCGACGGCCACGCAAATGCAGCTGGAAAAGCAGGCGATGGGGGAAGCGACAAAGGAGGAGCCCAAGGAGGAGCCCATGGAGGAGGGGGAGGCAGTGAAGGAGCAGCAAACGGTGGAGGTGCAGGCCAACTAAGTGCAGGACCGACGACCGAAGCCAAAAATCAATATTCTCGGGGAAATCAATTTTACGCGCGCTTCGTCGTATCCCAACTTCAAACCAACCACAACAATAACAATGCGCACGTGAGGACGACGACGACGACGAGGGCTGCTCTCTTTCGTTCGGGCGGACTCTCTCTCGTTTGTACCCTGTCTCTCTCTCGCCAGCTGGATGGAGAGTCCTTTTGGTCCTGTCCCTTCTGGGGCGACTGCGATTTCATTTGTTCGCTGGCCAGCAACGCGAAAGCTCGAAACTACGCGCTGCGCAGTTTTCCCCAGCTCACAGCCACAGCTCACACAGTCCACCAAGTCGGACCAAGTCGGGTTTCCCCATAGTTCTCAATGAAGAGCAGTGTCAAATGATTAACTAAACTTAACCAACTAACATTTACGGCTCCCCGAGACTCGATCCAACCAGTGCATCCAACCCAGCCAGCAAGGAGGACCCAGCCAAGGTGATTTTTTAGCAGCTAAGTGTGTGTACGCTTTTGGGCGCGTATTTTGAATAAGCCATTTATTTAGCCGTAAGCACAAGTCAAGGCAGAGAAATTGCCAGTAATTAAAGTAAATAAAAGTGAGTGAACATTGAACTTTCACACCGAATAACCCCGAACTGTACAATACTTTTGATTTTGGCTCTGCCAGCTTATCGATTTTTGTTGTGTGTGTGTGCTTGTGCCCGAAATCAATCGATAATACGGTGTTAATACCAAGCGAGGGAAGGGTCCGCGCGAATGGGGAAGGTTGGGAAGGTTGGGAAGGTGGCTGGCCGTAGGAGTAGTTCATGTATAGTGGGCTTAGTTGAGGTGCGTCGGGGGAGGCGGCGCTGCTCGGTGCTCGCTGCTCGGAGATCGGGGTGACTTTCGGCTTGGCGGCAGTCGTTAAGGGTGCACGACGCTCCGCTATGCTCCTCGTTCGTTATGTTTTTGTTCCCCTCCCGCCCTTTGGGAGTCCTCAAATTAATAAACTAAATGCTTGTTTTGGCGTCGTCCACCCGCCCACTCTCCGGATCCCTGCCGAAGCCGATCCAGACGTGGATATTGGACATGTTATTGCTTGCGCGCGCACTCTTTGACTCTTTTTTGACCAGTTACCAGCAGCAGCAGCAGCTGCGTCATATATATAGTAGGAGTTTTTGGCGTGGCTGAATTCGATTTTCTGTCGCCTTCCCTACCCCGCGCCAGCCCATGAATGTACCAACCAGCCAGGCCAATGGATTTGTAAACTCCGATATGTTGTAGCTTCTTAAATTAGTCGAGTTTGTCCGGTGTAAACGTTTATTATGCGTTATTGAGTTAACTCCAATTATTGATAGGTAACTCATGTTAGTGTAAATAGGCTATTATTCGTTTAAACGAGTTAAATCTCAAACAAACTGGGTTTTGGAATCATTAAATAATTATGTTATAAGATTCCTTTAATGCTCCTTTGTTATAATGGCTGTTTATTAGAGGTAATAAAGTGATTATTAAGTAATTCATATTAGCTTAATAACAATATACAAATAATATTTTAGAGTTTTTAGTGTGTTTATAGAGTAAGTAATTGCATATTACAATCAAAAATACATAAATACTTAACCTTTAATGAGTAAATCGTTTAAAGATCGCAAGCGGTCAAACATTTAATATATTTCAAGTTAAATTTTAATGATTTATGAATGAATTTAATGAAATTTAATCAATATAAATTTTAAAGGTTTTTAATATTCGAAAAAATCAATGATTTTAAGGTAAATTTTAATTTAGATTTTAAACTTTTATATTGTGCATTTCCTAAATTTGTTTTTTACTGAATGTAACAACTAGAAATATTTTTTTTAATTTAATATAGATAAAGTTCAGTTAAAGCTTGTACTAAATAAGATTTTAAATACAAAAATTAAGTAATAACAATTATGTTTAAGATCTTTACCGCTCCATCATATCTTTTAAAAATCCATTTAGTGACTATATTACTATATCATCGATTTGTTCTTCGTTGAGAGCGCGCAGATTGCATTTGCATAGATAGGCCAGAATCCTTTTCTCCGCCTTGGCGCGGTTCGCCTCCCCCAAGCCCTCAAGCAGCGCCTCAATCCGCTTTAGCAATTCGGCGCTCACTGGAGCAGCGGGTGGTGGTGGCATGGCTGTGGCCTGATTAGCAGTGGGTGGAGGTTGGAGTGCCGGTACTGGTGCTCCCGCACTTGCTAGCTGCTCATCCATGGCCTCTTGCAGCGGATCCTCCTCATCGTGGACTTCCTCAATGGGAGACTGGGGTTTCAGAGACCGCCAATTGGCGTCTGCTACGCTGCGGTGGCTTCCGGAATGATGTGGCTGCAGCAGGAAGCGTAGGTGGGGCAGTAGTCTCCAGTCGGAGCCAGCGCCTCCCGCCTTTTCTTTGTCCAACTCCCGACGCAGCTTGGCCACAATATAATTCCATCGGGTAATGCAGGAATTAACTAAGAGAAAGTGCATCAGAAATTTGGGGAAATAACAATAAATCGCAGTTGTTTACCATCCGTTTTGAGGGAAGTGGAGATGCTGCGCCAGAGCTCTTTATTCCGCTTCTTATTTGCGGTGTAGGGCATGCTCCGCACTTCACGCTCATAGAGATTAGGATTGGCGCGCACCAACTGAATTAGGTCTATATCAAAATCCATTTTCGACTAAATTACAATTTAAAAATTGAAAACAAACAAAAAAGTTGTGTGTAAACAAGGTTTCAGAGTGACCGTTGCTAGACAGTTAAAGCATACCATTAAGCTCCAGAAAAATACCAGATAAAGGTGAATGAAAGGAAAGCTTCAGCCAGCCGAAATTTTTATACCCTTCAATAATAATGCAAAGAATATATCTAGCTTTGATCGTGCCAATGGCAGATTATACTCCTATAATCTATTCTGTATAATGTACTCAAAACTTTTCTTTTATTTATATATTTATACTCAGACCTAGTTCAAAAGCTCCTAAAAATTTAACAATTTTAAATATTGCTCTTAAATTAATGGACCAATTGCGTACATGTAGAAATACATGTGTATTAATTTATTTTAAGCAATTTAATCCGTCGGATAAATACATACATTCTATAGCTGTTGTTAAATCGAACATGAATGTATGCATTAAAACTTTGTTTGTATCTGTTACTCCACAGTCTGCTCGCTCTTATTGATTTATTTATTGATTTTCTCATTGACCAGGCGCTGTCCGCCGCAGAGATGGCCGCCGAAAACTATCACCTCAAGTGGGACTCCCACCTGTCCTATCTAAACTCTTCCATTGCCACCCTCTACAAGTGAGTATATCAAAATGAATGAATTAACTTGATTTTTAAATCAGTGAATAAAATCTTTGAAAGGGCGCCAAAAAGAATGCGTGTTTGGCACCTGTTTATGGGGAAGACAACTAAAATGCCACCCTTTAATTGTACATTAATTAAAACGCACGGTTTATCTAATATTATTATGTGTTTTATTAGCAAAGTTCGGAGCTGACTGACTGCCCGGCAAGCTAAGCTTCAATATATATATATGTTTTCATGTTCATGTGTTTACAAATGTAGTTTCGCTGAATAGATAACGCGACAGATGTAGCGAGATAAGGAAGGCAAAGAATAGCCGAAAAAGAGAGCGTGTAAGAGCGCCGCAGGTGCAATGGTACACCTATGCGCACCTCACTAGGCGCTGGCGGTCTGCTCTGAACATACTCCCCGTTGGAAGTGATACGGTTCCAACCAAATGGGAGTCGATGGGCAGAACGGCTAACTTGGCAACGGCTCTCTTGCTTAGTCCCGTAGCTGTCCTGACCATAGCTACTCTGATGGTGCCGTCCTCGCCGGGTATGACTCCTTGGATGCACCCAAGCTGCCATTTCAAGGGTGGGATGTTGTCCTCCTTCAGCAACACGATGCTGCCGACCTTGATGTTAGGTGTTTCGGAGCGCCATTTGCTTCTTTCTTGCAGCAGAGACAAATACTCTCTGCTCCACCTTTTCCAGAAGTGTTGCTGCATCTGAGTCACTCTTTGCCATCTGCCGAGACGGCCTTCGCGAAGATGTGTAACGTCAGGTTCAGGAAACCTTGCGTAGCTGGAACCCTTTAAGAAGTGCGCCGGCGTTAGCACCTCCAAATTTTCAGCAGATTCTGAAATTGGACAGAGCGGACGTGAGTTAAGGATGGCAGAAATCTCATATGCAAGAGTTCTCAATTCATCAAGGGCTAAAATGGATGCACCGACGACTCTGTAAAGTGATATTTGGCCGACTTAACAGCCGCCTCCCACAGACCACCGAAGTGAGGGGCCCGCGGAGGTATAAACTTCCAATCAATCCCGTCAGCCAAACAGGAAGAGACTATCGACGCCGTGTGTGGTTCGCTCAAAAATAACTCCTTCAGTTCGGCTAACTCGCTCTTAGCGCCGACAAAGTTCGTCGCATTGTCACTCCAAATAGTACGTGGATTGCCCCTTAGGCTGATGAATCTTCTCAGAGCTGCGATGAAAGAATCCGTTGTGAGGTCCTGAACGACTTCCAAATGAGCAGCCTTCGTTGAAAAGCAGACAAAGACGGCGATGTAGCACTTGTGGGGTGCCTTGTTCCGGGTCTCTGCCTTGTGATAGAATGGCCCACAATAGTCCACTCCTGTGGTATGAAATGCTGGGTTAGGCTGAACTCGATCTGCTGGCAAGCTACCCATGACGTGCTCCCAAGCCACAGGCTTCATCCGAAAACATCTGACGCATTTGTTGATAACGCTTGCCACGAACTTTCGGCCTCCAATTGGCCAATACCTTTGCCTTAACGTAGCGAGCAACGCCTGTGATCCTGCGTGGAAATATTTTTCATGATAATAGACTATAATCGCCCTGCTGACTGGATGGTCTTTGGGTAACAATATCGGATGCTTAGCGTCGTAGTTCAAGCTTGCGTTCTGAAGCCTTCCACCAACGCGAAGTAATCCATCGGAGCCGAGTATTGGCCTCAGAGAAATCAGCTTGCTTTTCTGTGGAAACGGCTTGCCCTGGCTAAGAATTCGATACTCCTCGGCCAAGTGAACCTGCTGGATGCTCCTCAGAAGAAGTACGGTTCCCAAGTTGATCTCGTTCACAGTAACATGGCATTTTAACGCTGATTTGGTTCTGCAATTCGAAATGAAGCGATAAATGTATGCAAATACACGCTGCAGCTTGTGAAATGAATTGAGATATTTGCAGTTAATAGAAATGTCAGTGCAAACTGTTCCAATGAGTGCCGCAGCACGACGCTCTGGGAGATCCTTTACTGCGTTCAGCAGGGAGGCCAATTCAAAGGATCTTGCACCAGGAAAGGAGGTCCATTAGCCCAAAGGGAATGCTCCAGCAATTCTCTCGGGGTACAGCCTCGCGACACGACGTCCGCAGGATTTAAGTTTGTTGGAACATGATGCCAAGTCATGTCTTTCGTCATCTCCTGAATTTTCGCGATTCTGTTGGATACAAATACGTTAAACTCCCTCGGGGGTTGCCGAATCCAAGACAACACAATAGACGAGTCCGACCAGCAATGAAAGGCGCAATCGAAATCAATGGTCTCCTTGACGCTTACGATAAGCTCAGCCAATAAAAGCGCTGCTGAAAGTTCCAGTCTTGGAATTGTTAAGGCCTTTAAGGGGGCTACTCTCGACTTGGCGCAGAGTAGATGGGTTTTTGCGTCTCCATTTGCCTCCGATCGCAAATACAAACACGCTCCATACGCCGCTATGCTAGCATCGCAGAATCCGTGCAACTCGACCGAAGCCTGCAGCTTCATTACGAATCGAGGAAATCGAAAGAAGTGGCTCTGGCAATGTGTCATCCCAATCCACGTTAGAATTCCATAGGGATTGCAAAAAGATTTTAGACTTCGTGACAATTGGTGCAATTAAACCGAGTGGATCATAGAATTTGGCTATTGTTGACAATACAGTCCGTTTTGTGGCTTGATGACTTGACGAAATTTGGGAAAAGTTAAATAGAAGATGATCAGAAATTGGGTCCCATACTAGTCCCAATGCCTTGGCGATAGCTGATCCATCGTGAAATTTGATAAACTGCTCTTTATCGCAATCAGACTCTCCTTCGAGGGCACTTGACTCATTCGAACACCATTTGCGGATTGGAAAGTGGCCTCGTGCTAGAAGTTCCTTCACCTGTTGACGAATTTCTCTCACCTCTTCGACTGAATCGCCACCAGAGATTAAATCATCCACATAGAAATCCCTACGAACAATTTTGCGCCAATTGGAAGTGATTGCTCTTCATCATAAGAAAGTTGATGCATGGCTCTTATAGCCAAGAATGCAGCTGGCTTGGTTCCATAAGTCACCGTGTTCAGTTTATAAACACTCAACTCATCCGTGGAGTTTTCTCGCCAAACGATACACTGCAAAAGTCATCTGGATACGAAACGCGTACGCAGCGGTACATCTTGCAGATGTCTCCACACAGAGCTACTTTGAAAATCTAAAGCGAAGCAGTATATTAAAGATTTTCTGCTGAATGGTAGGCCCTGCTAGGAGTAAGTCGTTTAGCGAGCTACCAGAGGTCGATTTAGCAGACCCATCAAATACGACACGAAGTTTTGTGCTTGTACTTTCAAGTTTATGTACGCAATGGTGCGGCAAGAAAAATTGTGGTACAGTTGGATCCTTTGATGCAAGGGACATGTGCCCTAAGTCGATGTACTCTTGTAGGAATGCCGAATACTGAGCTTTCAGAGCGGGGTTTCTGTCTAGTTTAGCTTCCAAACTCTTGAAACGACGACGAGCTAGACAAAAGAATCACCCAGTGATTCGAAGCTTGAAGCGGACAAAAGTCGAACAGAGTACTGGCCATTCCCAAGTCTCTTGCAATTTTCCTTGAAGAATTGTTCGCATCGCAAGTCTTCAGGCGCCATCGTTGGTTCCACCGAACTGAAGTCCTCAATTTCCCAAAATCGTTTTACTACGGCAGCAAGTGCGTCATCATTAGAATGATCAACAGGATCCTTGACAATGGCGGCTAGGACAGATTTGTGATTTGGCATATTCGATATCCCCCCAGAAACGATCCAACCAAATTTGGTGTTCTGAAGTGTTGGCAAAGTCCTATCCAAATGAATTTGTCCCATAGCAATAATATCGAAAAACAGACCAGCGCCAATTAAAAGGTCGATTCGTTGTGATTGGTTAAAATAAGGATCAGCGAGCGGAATGTTTTCTGGCATCCTCCATCCTGTTGCATTTATATTGAAATGCGGCTGATAATCAGTGATACTTTGAGTCACAACAGCAGCAAATGACGCACGATAACTTGCATCCCGTGATTGCGCAAGAATATCGACTTCCTTATTCGAATTCAAAGACGACTTCCCAATCCCCGAAATGATTGTATGCGATTGTTTAAGTTTCAAATTTAGTTGGCTAGCTAGGCGCGAGGTGACGAAATTTAACTGAGAGGCTGAATCTAGAATTGCTCGGCAAGGCACAAATGAACCAACTCTATTCTTTACGTAGATAATAGCAGTTGGAAGCAACACGTAATCTGTCGGCATGATATTTGAGGGTTTAGGTGGAGGGTGTGCTAAATGGTGATTAGGATGCGATGATGAAGATGAGCATGTTACTAGTGTTGATGAAGTCGATGGTAATGGCTGCGAAGTTATGAGCGGGTCGGATGATGGAGGTGAAAATGAGGTAGCTGGTACGGATGGGTCTGGGGTCATGTGCAATAATGAATGGTGCTTCATGCGACAATATCTGCAGTGAGTTGACTTGCATTGCTGCAAACTATGCCCTTTGCGCAAACAGTTGAGGCAGAGGTGCATTTTCTTTGCTTCTTTGAAGCGAAGGTTTGGACTCAAGTTTAGAAAACGGGAACATTTCGGCAAATAATGATCTCTGGCATCACAAAATAGGCATACTGGATGCTTCGAGTTGGTAGCATAAGCAATAAGTGCACTTGGGTTAGATCTATGTACGTTTCTTCCCACCTGCTGGCCTGGCGTTTGCATTACCAAGGCTTGATCCATGTTCTCCATCATCCTGCACCTCTTCTCCAAGAAAGACTCCATAGTAGTCCAGGTAGAAAGCTCAGAGGTAGACAACTCTTCTTCCCATTTTTCCAGCGTCCTCTGATCCAGCTTGTGAGCGACAATATGTATCAGAAATCCATCCAAAATTTGCTGCGTAGTGCCAAGGGTACGGATGGCCCGAAGATGCGAATT
Source organism: Drosophila triauraria (assembly GCA_014170255.2). Taxonomy (NCBI): domain Eukaryota; kingdom Metazoa; phylum Arthropoda; class Insecta; order Diptera; family Drosophilidae; genus Drosophila; species Drosophila triauraria. The sequence goes on along the minus strand of CM024336.1, from coordinate 4,424,688 downwards.
CATCCAATCGCTGAGCTCTCGAAGACCCTTGGCCGATCCCTTCTCGACACCTTTTAACCCAAATATTGCCTGAACGTGTGCCTGAAAATGTAAAACTTTATTATCAAATCGATTTATGAGCAAATCCAAAGCCTTTTTATAATTGGCATTCGAGGGTTCAAGCGAGCGTATGGTTTCCAAAGCCACGCCGCCTAAACTGGACCGTAAATATTGTAGTTTTCAATATCACTTAGATCGTCGTCACTGCCAATGACCGTGGTGAATGTTGCGAGAAAATCTGGCCACTCAGCATATGATCCATGAAACCTAGCCATCTCCAAATTGGGCAATCGTGGTTTTCTAGACCGGAAAGAAAGATCCGTGTTATTAATTATGTCGAAAGATGTAGAATTTGCAGCATTGGAAGCTGGCAATTGCAGCTTGCGTTGTGCTGCTAAGCCACGATTGAGTTTTGCCTTAACATCCATGAAAACGCCGGAAAACTCAAATCGCGTATCACTCGTAATCTCCGTTAAATCCAGTTTTTCCAGCGATGTTTGCGCGGCTTCAAAGGCCAAGTTCACAGAATTTATCCAATCCAGTCGCGCAAGAATGTCAGCTTCATCGAATTGATTAAAAGATTCCGCGGTTAAATAGTTTTTCATTGCGCGGGTTTGCCGAAAAATTGATTGCACCTTGGCTCGGAAAAATTCGATGTCACTCGGAGCATCATTTTGAGGTTGAACCGCGTTTTCTGTGTCAACCATTTTTAATCACAAAAGAAAATAAAAAGAAAATGGTTGAGAAAGTTCAACGGACACGAGACACTGTTGGTTTCTGCCGCGAAAGTGTGATGTACCAAGCGTCACCGAAAATGTAACGGAACTTTGGATTTGTTGTTGTTGTTGATACGGATTTTGTCTGCCTAGCAACAGCGGATTCACTTCTTGTTAATGTTTTGTAGCACAGCACTTTGTTGTTCACAGCGCGAACTGTGTGCACTTTATGCATGTATTTACGTGTGTTTGTGACCGAATGCCCGCAAACGACAACGAAAATAGCTTATTGTTTAAACGATATTAAACAATTGTAAAAAAACCGAGTTGCAGACTCCGAACTTTACGAGATCACGTCGGGGTCACCAAAATGTTTATGGGGAAGACAACTAAAATGCCACCCTTTAATTGTACATTAATTAAAACGCACGGTTTATCTAATATTATTATGTGTTTTATTAGCAAAGTTCGGAGCTGACTGACTGCCCGGCAAGCTAAGCTTCAATATATATATATGTTTTCATGTTCATGTGTTTACAAATGTAGTTTCGCTGAATAGATAACGCGACAGATGTAGCGAGATAAGGAAGGCAAAGAATAGCCGAAAAAGAGAGCGTGTAAGAGCGCCGCAGGTGCAATGGTACACCTATGCGCACCTCACTAGGCGCTGGCGGTCTGCTCTGAACAGCACCTTTACGGGTATTTATATATTTTGAACTTAAATTATATTTTGATGAGATTTTGACGTTTTAAAAAATGTTCCAGAACCAAGTGTAATCCAAAATGGAAAATAACTTATTTAAGTTTAAGTTAATTCCCATTTTCACTCACTTCATTATTTTTAACGTCGATTAATTACATAAAATTTAAACTAAAGTAAAGTAAAGAAAATATTCTTAATAATAATAATAATAGTTAACCAAAAAATTACTATTCAAATTCCCTGCAGGAATGAAAAGTTCGCCGATGTGGTCCTGTACAGCTCCTACAACAGCAGCGGCATCCCCTCGGACATACCCACGGTGGGAATCTCGGCCCACAAGTTCATCCTGAGTGCTTCGTCACAGTTTTTCGCCACCATGTTCGAAACGGCCCCGATTACGTCTCCGAACGGCGTGCTGTACGTGGTCCTGCCGCCGGATCTCAGCCATCGGGCCATCCAGATCCTGGTGCAGTATATGTACAGCGGCGAGGCCACCGTCTCCAACGACATACTCAACGAGGTGCTGCGCGGCGGCGAGATCCTCAAAATCCGTGGCCTGTGCCGCACCAGCGCTTCCAACGGCGGCGGCTCCGCCGTGTCCAGCTCGCACCACACGCTTGCCGGGCACCTCCATCCGCGGGAGGCGAGCACCATGTATATGTCCAATGGCACGCGCTCCGCAGCACTACCGCCTCCTCCGCCGCCGGCGCCCATTTCGGATCACTATTCCAGCAAGCCGGGAGGATCCACACGCTTCGCACTGGACCACCACCACCACCTGTCGTCGCACCACAACCACCTGAGCCACCACCATCAGCAGCAGCAGTTCCGAGGACTGGGCGCCTCCGTCATGCCCAAGGACAGTCCGGTGATCATCAAGTCGCCCAAGATGGCCGCCCACACGGGCCTCCTCACAGTGGCCAGCAGTAGCAAGCTGGGCATCTCGGTCAACAAGGAGGTGGCCATCGATCCGGAGGACAAATGTTGCTTTGCGGCCCCCGGACAAGTGGAGCCGCCGCCACATCCACCGCCTCCAACCTCCTCGTCGACAGCCGGCGGCGGTGGTGGTGGAGTAACCATACCAGGAGGATCCTCTGCCTCCCAGCCCATTTCCATATGCACGGAGGTGGGCTGCAGCAGTTGTCCCATGGTCCCTGGGCCGAGCACGGAGCAGTCCGAGACCAGCCTGCGGCGCTCAGAGTACGAGGAGCAGGCGCTTCGCGAGCGTAATGAAGTGGGGCTGGTCTTCGAGCGGCGTCTGCGGCGGGAGAGTGCCTGCGAGAGATGTGAGTCTATATAATCTTTCTAAGAAATAACTAATACATCTTGTTAATCCCCGACAGCTCGTGACTACTACGAGGCACCGCCACCCCACTTCGAGCACGTGGTGCCCTCCCGCCTGGCTGCCACACCACCGCCGCCACCTTCACAGGCGCCGACCCATCGACATGGCCACAACTTCCTAACCATTAAGCAGGAGCCGACCGACTGGAGCACCAACCCACCCAATGCGTCCAGTGCCAACAACAACAACCTCGAAGAGGGGCCGCTGGTGTCGCCGAAGCAGCCGCTGGACTTCAAGATGAGCGCCGTGAAGCTGGAGGTCAACCGGGATCGGGCAACGCCGTCTGAGGATTCCGAGGAGCACACGCTGCGCGACTACAACAACTTCAAGCAGCTGCTGGTGTGCGATATCTGCCAGAAGTCGTTCGAGGACACCAAGATGCTGGTCCGCCACCTGGGCACCCATGCCAGTGATCCAGCGAGCGGTGCGGGCTCCAATCTGTTGGGGCCCAGTGCCAGCGGCAGTGCTCCGAGCGCCTCCGGCAATTCCAGCAATCTCGCCCTGAGAGCCCTTAAAACCTATGTGCCAAAGAAGCGACGCCGCGTCTCGGTGAGTGGGGGATAGTTGAGATATTCTTAAAAGAGGTGTCTCGTGCACCTGTTTTTCTTTTTGTATACCCGGTACCCATGGGGTACAAGGGAATTATAAGTTAGTGCCAACCGAGAATGTATGTAACAGGCAGAAGGAGGCATCTCTCTTTTGTATACTTTATTATGTATAATTCGCTAGCGTGCGGCACAACACATTATGAGCGATTATTTCGAAAATAGTAACTGTAGCGAAATTTTGCATTATGTCATTTGTACTATATATTTTTCAGAAACCTAAAAAATATTACATTTTCATTTACAAAATCGTACGAATCGAATTTACCGTGCGACACGTGGGATTTGCCCATATATAGACTTAAGAAGAAGGCACTCGCGGACGTTTTTTAAAAATTTGATTAAAATCGGATAATAAACATGGAAGTTATTAAGCGATAAATTTTCTGTGCGTGCTTCTTCTTTTATGTTGAGAGCGCTCGTACATGTTGCTCAACATGTCTCTAGCAACATTTATCTTTTTTCGGTGTTGCTTAACATGTTGCTAGCTACATTTGTCTTCATTTGTCAACATTTATTTAATTTAATTTCACTCACAATGCTTTGGGTACCGGGTATCTCACAGTCGGTCACTCTCGACTGTAGCTTTCCTTCTTGTTTAACTTACTTTTATTATTCCCCTTTGCAGCAACAAGAAAACAACATGGATCACGATCATGTCACCCTGCTCTGCGATTTGTGCTCCACGTAAGTAGATTCCCGGAAACATTTCCTTCAAAAGTATAGTTCCTAATCCTATGATATCCCTGCAGAGCCTTCGAAACGCCCGCGGAGTGGGTGCGGCACATGAACAGCCAGCACACCGAGATCGAACTGGCCATGTTCAACAGCAAGAAGGATGGCGAGCAGAAGGGGTGTGTGTCCTAAGGTCACCTAAGGCACTCTGATGAACTCTGTTCATTTGCAGCCAGCAGCAGCAGCAGCAGCAGCAGCAACAGCAGCCGGCCACCAGCAGCTCTTCCACAGTGTCCACCAGCCAAATGCAGCCAAAGTATCCCAGCTCCACCTCCAACTCCGCGCGATCTATGCTGCTCAACAGGAGCAACATCGTCGATGTGGCAGCTTCGGCTGCAACCTCCACCTCTCCGGGATCTTCGGAGGCAGCCACCTCATCATCGAATGCCTAAGGATGACCACCACCACCACCACCACCACCACCACCACCAGCACCACCAACACTCGCCACACGGATCCAGGGGATAGTGAGCGGCAGTCAGCCACATCAGAACACAATTTTGTTCGATAAATTCAAGTCGTTCCAGTCGTAATCAAAACAAGAAGGATGTTTATAATGCAACAGCAACAGCAAGAACCGTGATCAAAGTGCAACCCGTTTGCATATTTTACAGAGAGCAACAAACAAAATACAAAAATCGCAAAAAAATTAACGAAACTGTAAACGAAATGCTTAGAATCGGAATCGTCAGGCAACGATGCAAAACAAAATAAAACTAAATGTAAGGAAAACCTTTTTCGCAAACGAAAGGATAATACCAGATTTAACTCAACTGTGTAGAGCGTTTTTTTGTAAGTGTATGAATGTACTTAGTTTTAGAAATATTATTCCCCCAGTAAACAAACATGTAATTACTGTACCAACGCGCAATTGATACGATGAAAGATAACTCAAACTCAACTATTTATTCATATAAAAACGAGCAAATGATTTAAATTTTAAACCATGTTCAACACCGGACATTGTAAAAATAAAACAAACTCTAGCACTATCAGAGCTCGTACATTCGGCCCAGTCCATATATTCTTTCCGTTGTGCTCCCAAAATTAATCGGAAACAAATTTTATTGAAAAGCAGAAGCGGTTTTTTTTGTTTCTCTTGACTCCGCTCAATTGTAATCGCTCTTTCCGATTGCACTCTCTCGTGGCTACTGAGCGGAACAAATAAGTTTTTGTTGGTGCTTTGCTTGTACATTGCAGACAAAGCGTGAAAAAGATATCTTTACGAAGAGCTAGCGATCTTTTGTGAACTTTTAGTGAAATGGGACCCCCTCTTGCGAGCTCTGACGATTAATTAAGTTTCAGACACCTTTATTCCCAACTTTAGTTTTTTAAAACCAAACAATTCCATTCGTAGGACCAACATAACAGCAGACAGGTTAAGATAGTTATCAATTTTGATAACAAATCATCATTCAGGTGCATCGAAAACCATAATCATCGTAATATTCGTCACCTGCTGCTAATTTCGAAATGTAATAACTGATAACTATTGTTTTGTATGCTGCTATCGCGGCGGCCATATGAAGTCAGCAAATTTGTTGTATTTGCACTCGAACTTTTTTATATTCCTTTTATATGTGACTTCATTGGAACAGTAATTTCGAGAAGTTTTTGTATATAGATTAAGTTTGATTTTGAAAGTCCGCCGATCGAACCCTTTTGCGAGAAGTTTATAAACTTAAATCTCTAGATGTGTGTGTAGTAGTTGGAAGTTCAATTAAAAACTCTCCCCAACCATGTAAAAACCATATATATACTATATATATTTACAAGCAGGCGTGATTATTAACAAACTAAGTAGATGTAACATGTAAAACAATGCAAGAAGAAAGCTGTGTTTCTTCCCCAAAAAACAACCAAACCAATCGAAAATGTAGCAAGAGCGTTTTAATTGCAAATAAACGACGACGATGAGAAATCGTTTTTAAAAGCGATATCGAAGAACCACCGAGAACTAAGAGTCATGTTGCCAAAAGCTCATGCGATTGCTCGCAAGCTTTATAAATACAGAGCGCCGACGAAGAGAAAAGTTAGTGTGGAAACCAACGTCGAGTTGACTTCAACCATTAAGTAAATTTTAGCTCTACGCTTCAATTTCGTACAAAAGCCATAATGAGCTCTGGAAAACATTTGGCCAAAGGTAAGAGAAGCTAATGAGTTGTCGGTGATAAGAGAAAATGCAGTCTCATTATTTGGTTAAACCAAAACAATTTCTCCAACATTCCAACGGGTAATTTTACCCGCTTTGGCACACACGATTCGGTTTTGTTGTGCAAAAAGTTAAAAAAGAACAGGTATTAGTAAAAAAAAATACATTGGTAGACCAGAAATTTGTATGGAACACTCTTCTACAGCATGATGGAAACTTTCGTAAAACCTGAATTATAAGCTTTACGTTTGCAATAGATATTTGCATATTGTGTTGAAAAAGGAACCTTCTCGAGTTATCGGCTCTATAATAGTTAACAAACTGAAATGGTGTAGTCTTTGAAGTTATCTGTACCCAAAGCATGAGCTTTTCTTTCTTTTCCCGTCTTATGATAAACAGTCTTTAACTTTAACTTTAAACTTAAAGATTATCGTAATATAAATATTATAAACAAAAAACCAAGGACAGACTGTCTTGCTGGTCACAGTAATAAGTTAAGGAATGGAATCGATCAATACTATTCAAACTATTCCAACTCATCGAAGAATCATTACTATAATACAAAGATCGACGAACCATACTGTTTACCCGTCAAACACGATAACATATCAGTTAAATGTTTGCCATATCACGACTGGCTCTATCAAACTTAGGCGTATGACTTGCTATATGGTATTGACAGAGGCGGATTCTAAGGGGGGTTTTGTTTTCTGAAGAGATAAGCTTTTGCCAAACCTCCAAGAATACTTTTTTAAGACGCGCCTGGTTCTTCATGACACCCTTATCGGCTTTCTGGAAATTCCACTGATTAATCCATATTTTCAGGCTCCCCCAAGCCCGCTCTGCCCGATGATGGAGTCCTCCGCATCTACTCGATGCGCTTCTGTCCCTACGCCCAGCGTGCCCATCTCGTTCTTAATGCCAAGAACATACCCCACCACACCGTGTACATCAATCTTTCTGAAAAGCCGGAGTGGCTGGTGGAGGTGAGCCCTCTGCTGAAGGTTCCTGCTTTGGAGCTGGTGGCGGAGAAGGGCCATCCTTCGCTCATCGAATCCCTGATCATTGCCGAGTATTTGGACGAGAAGTATCCGCAGAATCCGCTCCTGCCCAAGGACCCCTGAAGCGCGCCCAGGACAAGATCTTGCTGGAGCGCTTCAGTGGCATTACCAATGCCTTCATGAAGATTCTGCTGCAAAACACCGGCCTGGATGACTTCTGGACGGTCCTGGACATCTTCGAAGAGGAGCTGACCAAGCGGGGCACTCGCTACTTTGGCGGCGACAAACCCGGCTTCGTGGACTACATGATCTGGCCGTGGCTGGAGCGCCTCGCAGTGATTGAGTTCGTTCTGAAGGACAGCTACAGCTTTGACGAGAAGCGATTCGCCAAGCTGGCCCAGTGGATTGCCCTTCTGAAAGAGGATGCGGCGGTCAAGGGCTTCTATGCCACTCCGGAGCAGCACCAGGAATTTTGGCGCACCCGCAAGGCCGGCAATGCCAACTACGATCTGCTGGCTTAGATCAAACCTGAAACTCCTAAAGTCTCAACTTTAATTACGTTTGTATAGTAAAAAAAGGAAGAAAGAAAAAAGAATATTAAGAAATTTGAAAAATATAATTAAAAAAAATAAATGAAGTAAACAGAAAACAAGAAAAAATGGAAAGAAAAAAAAGAAAAGAAAAAATAAAAATATTTAAAATTGCCTAAACAAATTTATTTGCCATTCTTTAATAATAAGTATAAGTTAAACAAAAAGTGAACGTGGATATGAAATCAATTTTATTTGTGTCCAACAGTATGCTACATAAATGTAAGAACTCAAGGCAATTTCATTTTCAACGATTTTGGCTCCCAATTTATTGCATTGCATACTTCGGGACACATTCTTTAACAATTTATCATTGGTGCATCAACGGTAAAGCTTTAACAATTTAAAATATTTAATATTACCCAGAAAGTTGTTTGGTCTATAAGCCGTCTAAATATTATGGAAAGGGAGGGGTTTCCCAGGTTTCTTTGAAAAAATACACATCTCTCTTCAATATTACCTAGAAAGTAATTGGTTTTATGAACAGTTAAAAATTACCTATCTCTCTTCAACAATTAATTAAGTTTTTTTTAAAAAAAGGGGAACAGAGGAATCTTTTAATAATGTGTTCAAAAGTATCCAATAAAATGGGTTGATTTTATTTACGATGTAACATTTTGTAGCATTATTTGGACACCTTTTTAAAGGAATTCAAACCCCCAGTGTTCAGACGAAGAGTGTTTTGTTTACGAGAACCGTACATTTAAATATGTAAAATATGTAATCTAATAGCTGACAGGGGTGCATGGACGCACATGCAATCTTAAGTGCGGGACACTTGAACTTTCCCTGAGGATTTTCACTCACCTTCGGCGGGAGAACATGGGTAACGCTCCACCCGCTCAGACAAGGGAATGGCCGACCTCTGCGTAGGTCATAGATTAGAGTAAAATTAGAATCCAATGTCCTATATAAAGCGGAGACCGGTATAAAACAAACTAGTTCCTTACAAAAACTTACTGTGTATACGTCTAATTTCCTGGACCTTCTGTAACACCCCAGCGGTTCCGATATATTCTCCGGGACCCACCTTAACTTTAATTATAAGAGGGGTTCAATTTGTTTTAGCGGTCCAAAGCAGCCTAAGCAACACTGTATCCATCCGGCTGGCTATGTGTGTCAGCCGCAAAGGTTGCCCCGGCCACCAAGTTCAGGCCGGTAATAGATGCCGCCGCCGAAGGGCAGCCAGTTGCTCTTTATATATCACTCCGCTGGCAGCCACTATCATCACTTGCATCTCCAGACCCGAGCACGCACATCATGAGCAACGGCAGGCATTTGGCTAAAGGTAGGGATGGAGCACTAGAATTTGCCATAAGGAATATTGATAATCCCCATCCGCAGGCTCTCCCCCGCCGGATGTGCCCGAGGACGGAATCCTGCGCCTGTACTCCATGCGCTTCTGCCCGTTTGCCCAGCGCGTGCACCTGGTGCTGGACGCCAAGCAGATACCGTACCACAGCATCTACATCAATCTCACAGAGAAACCCGAGTGGCTGCTGGACAAGAATCCGCAGGGCAAGGTGCCAGCTCTGGAAATCGTGCGCGAGCCCGGTCCACCAGTGCTTACGGAGTCGCTGCTGATATGCGAGTACCTGGACGAGCAGTATCCGCTGCGGCCACTCTATCCGCGAGATCCGCTCAAGAAGGTGCAGGAGAAGCTGCTGATCGAGCGCTTCGGCTCGGTGCTGGGTGCCTTCTTTAGGGCCTCCGACGGCGGCGAACTGGAGCCCTTCTGGAGCGGTCTGGACACCTACGAGCGAGAGCTGAGCCGCCGGGGTACGGACTTCTTTGGCGGCGAACAGACGGGCATTCTGGACTACATGATCTGGCCGTGGTGCGAGCGCCTGGAGCTGCTGAAGCTGCAGCGCGGCGAGGACTACAACTACGACGAGGAGCGCTTCCCGCAGCTGGTGAGTTAAGTCTCCGTGTAGCTGAAGATAAGTCCTTAAACCTTCATCTTCGACCAGACGCTGTGGGTGGAGCGCATGAAGCGGGATCAGGCTGTGATGGCCTTCTACATGGAGGCCGAGGTGCAGGCGGAGTTTCTGCGCACGCGCAGCGCCGGCCAGCCCAACTATAATCTGCTGGTCAAGGAGGCCTGAAGCACTCCGTTTATTTGAAAATGTAGCTTGGAGTGAATAAAATGGATCGATCCCCTTCAAATGCTGTTCAAAACCGGTCACTGGGCATCCCTAGAGACGGCCTTTGAAGACTATATCGTATTGGGGCTTTCCCAGGGTCTTAGACTTTTGGAACTTGCCATGCAGTTGAACATCCAGAGCGGTCGTCTTTACGGCCTCGTCCTGGGCCACCAAATCGCGCCAGCTTAGCTGGAATGATGAGAGGTTCTAGGTTAAGACATCTTCTCTTGGTTTCGATTTTCCTACAGACCAACTTGGCAAATCTCTGGGCATCCAGCTCGTACTTCTGCTCCGTGTTGACTTTCATGCTGGGAAAGCGTTCGAACCACGGCCAGATCATGTAATCCACAATGCCGATGTTCTGCCCGGCAAAGTAGGGAGTTCCCCTCTTAGCCAGCTCCTGCTCGAACACATCCAGGGCGTTCTCAAACCTCGTCAGAGCATCTGCAGGGGCATTGGGATTGCAGGTCAGCACCGGGTAAACAGCTCTGACCACCGACGCAAAGCGCTCGATCAAAATCTTGTCCTGCGCCTTCTGCAGCGGATCGGTGGGAAACAGACGTGGGCCCGGATACTCCTGATCCAAGTACTCGGCAATGACGAGCGACTCTACAAGGGTGGGTTGCTCCTTCAAGTGAGTGAGCTGCAGGGCTGGCACCTTGCCCAGCGGGCTGTAATCCTTGTACCACTCCGGCTTGTCAATCAAGTCGATGTAGATCTTGTGGTGCGGGATCTTCTTGAGGACCAGCAAGAGGTGAACACGGTGGCTAAAGGGGCAGAAACACATGGTGAAGAAGCGCAAGACGCCATCCTCGGGTAGCTCGGGTCTGGTGGATCCTGCAATGCCAAGACGGGATGTTAAGTCAGAGAAGGGACCTGCCGTAACCCAACCCAGATGGAGGTGCAATGAGGTATTTAAATATATATGTTTAATTTCTCTCGCTAAGCGGTTTCACAATCCAAAGTTAAGTATCTTGATTCCTGCTGTTCCACAGTTCCAATCCACAACTAATCCCGGCCAGAACTTCTGTCCTTACAAGGGCTCGAAGGCCACATCGTAGTTGGCTTGGCCCTCGTGACGGGTGCGCATGAACTTGGCATGGATGCGGGCATCCAGGGCAGTGGCCTTGACGGCCTCATCCTCGGCCACCAGATTGCGCACCCCTGTCAGCTATTAGATTACATATTTTACATATTTAAATGTACGGTTCTCGTAAACAAAACACTCTTCGTCTGAACACTGGGGGTTTGAATTCCTTTAAAAAGGTGTCCAAATAATGCTACAAAATGTTACATCGTAAATAAAATCAACCCATTTTATTGGATACTTTTGAACACATTATTAAAAGATTCCTCTGTTCCCCTTTTTTAAAAAAAACTTAATTAATTGTTGAAGAGAGATAGGTAATTTTTAACTGTTCATAAAACCAATTACTTTCTAGGTAATATTGAAGAGAGATGTGTATTTTTCAAAGAAACCTGGGAAACCCCTCCCTTTCCATAATATTTAGACGGCTTATAGACCAAACAACTTTCTGGGTAATATTAAATATTTTAAATTGTTAAAGCTTTACCGTTGATGCACCAATGATAAATTGTTAAAGAATGTGTCCCGAAGTATGCAATGCAATAAATTGGGAGCCAAAATCGTTGAAAATGAAATTGCCTTGAGTTCTTACATTTATGTAGCATACTGTTGGACACAAATAAAATTGATTTCATATCCACGTTCACTTTTTGTTTAACTTATACTTATTATTAAAGAATGGCAAATAAATTTGTTTAGGCAATTTTTAAATATTTTTATTTTTCTTTTCTTTTTTTTTCTTTCCATTTTTTCTTGTTTTCTGTTTACTTCATTTATTTTTTTTTAATTATATTTTTCAAATTTCTTAATATTCTTTTTCTTTCTTCCTTTTTTTTTTACTATAAAAACGTAATTAAAGTTGAGACTTTAGGAGTTTCAGGTTTGATCTAAGCCAGCAGATCGTAGTTGGCATTGCCGGCCTTGCGGGTGCGCCAAAATTCCTGGTGCTGCTCCGGAGTGGCATAGAAGCCCTTGACCGCCGCATCCTCTTTCAGAAGGGCAATCCACTGGGCCAGCTTGGCGAATCGCTTCTCGTCAAAGCTGTAGCTGTCCTTCAGAACGAACTCAATCACTGCGAGGCGCTCCAGCCACGGCCAGATCATGTAGTCCACGAAGCCGGGTTTGTCGCCGCCAAAGTAGCGAGTGCCCCGCTTGGTCAGCTCCTCTTCGAAGATGTCCAGGACCGTCCAGAAGTCATCCAGGCCGGTGTTTTGCAGCAGAATCTTCATGAAGGCATTGGTAATGCCACTGAAGCGCTCCAGCAAGATCTTGTCCTGGGCGCGCTTCAGGGGTCCTTGGGCAGGAGCGGATTCTGCGGATACTTCTCGTCCAAATACTCGGCAATGATCAGGGATTCGATGAGCGAAGGATGGCCCTTCTCCGCCACCAGCTCCAAAGCAGGAACCTTCAGCAGAGGGCTCACCTCCACCAGCCACTCCGGCTTTTCAGAAAGATTGATGTACACGGTGTGGTGGGGTATGTTCTTGGCATTAAGAACGAGATGGGCACGCTGGGCGTAGGGACAGAAGCGCATCGAGTAGATGCGGAGGACTCCATCATCGGGCAGAGCGGGCTTGGGGGAGCCTGAAAATATGGATTAATCAGTGGAATTTCCAGAAAGCCGATAAGGGTGTCATGAAGAACCAGGCGCGTCTTAAAAAAGTATTCTCGCTCGTACTTGGGCTCCAGAGTGTACTGGAGGGCGGGGAATCGCTCGAACCACGGCCAGATCATGTAGTCCACAATGCCGATCTTGTCGCCGCCAAAGTAGGGCGTGCCCCGCTTGGTGATCTCCTGCTCGAAGACATCCAGTGCCGTCTCGAAGTTCTTGATGCCATCGGCGGGCGGATCCTTGGTGAAGAACACCGGGTAGATGGCACTGACGGCCGGAGACAGACGCTCTATCAGGATCCTGTCCAGCGCCTTCTGCAGCGGATCCTTGGGGAAGAGCGACCGCTCGCCGGGATACTGCTCGTCCAGGTACTCGGCGATCACCAGCGACTCCACCAGCGCCGGCTGGCCCGGCAGTTGCGGCAGCTGGATGGCCGGCACCTTGCCCAGCGGACTGTAATCGCTGTACCACTCCGGCTTCTCGCTGAGATCGATGTAGACCGTGTGGTGCGGTACCTTCTTGGCGGCCAGCACCAGGCCGACGCGCTGCGAGTACGGACAGAAGCGCATCGTGTAGTAGCGCAGGACTCCGTCCTCGGGCAGATCCGGCTTGGGAGTACCTGTTGAAATGGGCATGCATGCGAGTGGTTCATGAGTGGTGAGTCAGCTCCATGACTATAATAAAAATTTAATCTGCGATGCGAGGCGCGGAATTTCCGCTCTTCGCGATGCTTGCAGATAAAACTAGGAAATCAATGACCAACTATTTGCCCCGTCACTATCCCGGTGACCTTCAGGTGCTCCCATTGCAGCTGCTCACCTCGCTTAAAGTGCTTTTGCGGCAGGGCCATTCCGTTGACGATTTTAAGATAATTCCTTAGGCGAGAAATGTTTGTATTAAAGCCGACTGCTTCCAATCGAATAACAACAGATGGAGCTTTGGAATTCCATATATATGGCAGTGGATGCAGTGGTGCCACTTTGGCCATTTTTTCTGTGGCAAAATTTTGCCATTTTTAGCTGCTTTACAAGATTTAAATTTTAAAATAATGAAATAATAAAAAATTAAACAAATTAGAATTGTTGTATTTTGAGTGAAGCAAGTAAAAATCATTATAATTCTTGGTAGTTTTTTAGTTGTTTAAAAATAACAACTAATTTAATTAAAATAATAAGCTTAGAAATCGTTGCCAAATGGATAGTTCTTCCAAAAGGAATAATTTTAGGCGTAGATAATAGTTTTCTATGCCTACTCCAAGTGGTTTATTCTTTGATTAAAAAATAGGAAAATAATAATTATTTACGATCCCTGATTTTTAGAGCACTTTAGCCACTTTTAGCCATTAACTTTGTTATTCGAGTTTTTTTTTATAAAAAGCTCTTCATAAAATTTTCCCGTTCCCTAGCAGACTCAGCGCTGCGAATTTTTGCTTATAGTTATCGATAACCCAATCGATATGTGCATAAAAGACGTTAGTATATTCAAATTTGCATTCCACTATATTTTTTAGTTTATAATGAAATCGATTGTTTTTTAACAAATTGATTTTTTGTAATACTTGGAGAAATGAAATTTAACAAGTGTATAAATTTGTTTTGTTTTGTTTTCAAAAGATTATAAGGCATATGTTAAAGAAATTCGAGTAAATTTGTTTTGCTATCACAAATTTTCTATATGTACGACAAATGCTGGGTGCAAAATCGCCTTTCCTAACGATTACTCCAACCTTGCGCGCTTGGCGGCATTGCTGAAAGAGAGATAATGAAACAGGTTGTGAATTAATCACATAATGAAAGCTTACTAGAGCATATTGTAGTCGGCATTGCCATCTCGACGGGATTCCAAGTACTTGCCGTGGGTTTCTCCATCCAAATAGAAGCATTTCACAGCCCGATCCTGGACCATTAGGTCGCGCCACTTAAGCTGCAAGGGGAAAGGGTTCAGTAAATCCAGGAATAGGTCTTGAAACCCCTCTAACGCACCAGGGTTCCGAAGCGGTCCTGTCTTAAAACGAAACGGTCGCCAAATCTGAGTTTTAGAGCGCTAAAGCGCTCGCACCAGGGCCAGATCATGTAGTCTAGCATGCCTGGGGCAGCACCTCCGAAGAAGTCGGTGCCGCGCTGTTTCAGCTCCTTCTCGTAGGTGTCCAGTCCGACGTACACATCGGCGTCGCCCTGTTCGTCGTTGAGTACTAGCTCGTAGAAGGCGGTGATGAACTGGCCAAAGCGCTCGACCAGAATCTTTTCCTGCGCCTTCTTCAGCGGATCCTTGGGGTATAGCGGCGCCACCTCCGGATACTTCTCGTCCAGGTAGTCGCAAATAATTAGCGACTCGATCAGCACGGTATTCCCCGGTTCGCCCGCAAGCTCTAGGGCTGGCACCTTCGTGGTGACGCTCACCTGCGGGAACCATTCGGGCTTCTGGCTTAGATTGATGTATACAGTGTGATGCGGTATCTTCTTGGCGTTCAGCACCAAGTGCACGCGATGAGCATAGGGGCAAAAGCGCATCGAGTACAATTTTAGGATGCCATCGTCCGGGAACACGGGTTTGGTGGAGCCTGAAGGTAACTGATGTCTTAAACCCGATCGTAGGACCGTATTTAGCCATACTAACCCTTGGTTAAATGCTCGGAGTCCCCCATTTTCTCAGAAATCAAAGTAAATGCAGATACCTGTTTATTTTTGGCGACTGAAACTATCGAATGGGATTGATAACAAAAATGAAGGCTACTTGATATATGTGTGACCGCAGTGACTAGATAAATATACCAAGTGACCTACAATTTATAAAATTTATTTATGAAGGAGGGTAAAACGTTGATTTGCATTGATATTAATTATTGTACATCATTTTTATAACGTCGAAAATTTTTAAAAATGCATCTGAACAGCTGAATGGCGGTTCAATGTGCCGGAAACTATCGATATGTAAAAATACCGAATTAAAAATCACTTAAGAAATACCAAAAAGTAGTTTGTAGTCCCGCAAACGGCCAGTCTAAACGCACCGCCTATCGAAAGTCATCGCTTGCGATTGTTATAAAAAAAATTTGTTAAGTTGCGGATTTTTTGTGTTGGCGGTGCGTGCGAAAGATGGCTGCGGCGGCATATGTTTAATCCCCCTCGTGTCCGGAGAATGTTTACAGTTAGCCCGCCCCTTGCGTAATTGTGCCCGTATTGGCGTTGTTGGTGTTGGTGGCGTCCGCAGTCCGTGCGAATTTAGCCGCTCTCCTTTCCGGATTTCTGTGTTAATCTGCGATTATTGCAACGTAATTGACATTCGGCGTTATCGCGACGGCGCCTTTAATTCACGCCCACCGCATTAGCTCCACAGCTTTGTCCATACAATCTTGCAGTCCATCGGAGCAGCATCATCATCCATCCCCGCGCTGCTTCAACTCTGTGAATTGATAAATACAGCGTGTTTGTGTGTGATGTGCTAAACAGTCCGGTAAATCCACGGGTGAGTTAGAAGTCGCTACATTAATTACTGACGTTCGTGGATGTTTTAGTTGAGGATTTAGTATTGGAAATGCATGCGACGGGCCCCCACCAGCCCCCTGCCCCCTTGTGTCGCCCACTCATGTTATATTTATAGCGGTAGATTTCCATGTGCGAGTGATTTTGACACCCGCTCACACACACAGACCCACTCAGGCAGGGACAGCATGCACACGTAACTACACAAGCATTCAGCACGTTTTTATGCTATTTTAGAGCATACATACACTCAATGAATATTTCTGATACATAATTTAGCACAATTTCGAATGTTATTTCCATTCGCTATCATTGGAAGCCTAATTACGCAAAATCAGAGGAGTTGGTAGCACATAACGGGGGGAATGCTTATCGGTCCAGTGGCGTGGTTATCGGATCTATTTTCGGGTGGGGGTCAAATCTTTTTTGGGGGCAACTTGGTTTTCAGCCAAATATAGGGAGCCAATTGACAGCAAGGCTCTTTATAAGGTAGATTTTGTTGGTTGTAAGTCCTACTATTAGTTTTTAGTACTTTAATATTTATTTGTACGGAAATCAATTCAAAATATTCAAAGTTATAGGAACACTTTCGAAAATAGTCAATAACAGGATTCAGATTATTGTTTAAGGGTATTTGACTGTTCTCATAAAATTCCATAGGTTCAAAGCATTTTAATAGCTTTTTCTGCAATAACTTGAATTTCCTCATTTATTTTAGGCTTTAAAAATGTTTAGTTTGTTTGATTGGGAAAATGCCATTCCAGGGTGATTTCTAACTGAAAAACCTACCCCCTTATGGGAGCCGCCACTGTTATCGCCACTGACCCATATATCAACATGTGTTCCTTTCGCATTTTCGGTTGCTCTTCACGTTGGTATTTTCAGACGTGTGGGAGGCGGCGGCGGGTGAATCATAGATAATGCTGCTGCCCAGCAGAAGTATCCTTATCGGCTGTTAAATTCTCCATTTACCACACACCGGCACATCAATTATTCATGAGGGCAGTGCAATTTGCAATGCACTATGGAAACTTGCCGTATGCAATATGTAATTTCAAGCGGATTGCAGCCTGGCGCCGTCACCGGAGATGATGATATACGGAAAACAAACAATTCTTTAGTTTACTACGATACGGCTATCGTTCCAATGCCCCCGAATTAATTATTTATCGCCTATGGCCAGCCCTTCAACATCAGTTATGTGTCGGTCGTGTTGCCTGCCCGCCTTGTCGCATATTAAAATCCCCAGTCGAGCCACGTAATTCAGCAGTCGGCGAGCATGGCAAGGTCAGAGCCTCGTCCCGGAGTCGATCAGATCCGTAACGCTCCGACGTGATCGACCTCTGCAAAGTCGGGGTTCAAGCGCGGAAGCGCTGAACACTTAACCCTCTAGAACTTGGCTTCCATGTGGTGGTCACATGGCCTAAGGTCTCAGACTCGTCCGTATCTTTTCCACAAAACAAAAGTCTGCTGAAATTTCATATTAAGCTCTGGGGCCGACGCTTACCTGGCTCACCGAAAACGAGCAAAGATAATGCAAAAAATATGTGCGTGCTAGCAGGGTTCCCTTCCCGTATACATACGTAGAATATGAACGTTTTAGGTATCTTTGCAGGTTGTTTGCCCGAAGTTCTCGGCATGAAATTCACTGGTAAAAGATAAATTGCTTCGCAGGTAGCGAGCGTATCGCGAGTGTGGATGTCTGTGTGAAATTTCAGGCCAACGCAGTAAAGATTGCGTCAGCTCAGTTTTTAGGTTGTAAAATGTAGATAATTTGTGATATTTAATAGTGTCGAGTCAGAACCAGAGGTTCCAAGGCTCCAAATGTGGAGATATCATGTTAAATTTATTTTGGTGATTCATCATCATGAGCCCATTTATCAATTGTACTTTGAGCGATCGCCTGCAAAATGCGAGTTCTGATGACATGCTAAAATTTGATAGAATAATTTTGATAGATATCACGTGAAATTTATTCAAATTTATTGATTCATTCGCCCATTTATCAGTTGTCTTCTTTTGTATTCGAGGGTATCGGGCGAAATTTAAGTTAAGTTCAAGCAAATTTAAGTTTACGCAATATCTATCATCAGTCTTAGTTTATGAGCCACAAGAAACTTGGTTTCACGTACTACAGGCAGGGTCTGGAGATGTCATGTGAAACACAATTATGTTGAGTCAGCAACACGTTTCCAGGCAGTGCTGGAATTCCACAAAAGGGGTGCGCATAAAAATGAATTCTTGAGATTTAATGCGAAATTGTACATATATTGCAAACTAAACCTTATGCGAAATAGGTCCCAAGAAATTTCAGTATCAGCGAAGAGGCGAAACTTGATTTAAAGGGGATGTCATGCGAAATACAATTATGTTGACTCAGCAATGATTTTTTGACTACATATGCACATATGTATGTATATGTACATTTGTATGTACTTTTGAATTTCACAATATTTCAAAATAAGGGGCAGAATTTCATTTTCGAGGTATCAAGCGAAATTTGATTTTGTCGACTAAACCCCTAATGCCAAATGGGTTCCAGGAAATTTGAGTTCACTCAATATCAGACACAGCACGAACCCGGCACGCCAAACTTGATTGCGCAGAGTAAACATTATGTAGAAGGAACTGGAGATCTCACGTGAAATACAATAATGTGGAGTCAACAAAGAGTTTTCAGACCATATATTTATGTACATGTATGTTGGAATTTCACAATTTCGCACAATAGGGGCTGAGCATTGAATTTAATTCTAGAGATGTCATGCGAAACTTGATTTTTTGAAATGGGTTCCACGAAATTCGAGTTCAGTCCCAGCGAACACACATTATGTAGAATTAAGTGGAGATGTCAAGTGAAACTCAATTATGTTGACTCATCAAACAGTTTCCAGACTATGCTGGAATTGTACAACATGGTGCTCTAAGGGCTGATTAGTAAATTTAATTTTGGAGGGGTCATGGGATATTTTATTTTGCAAACTAAATGTTATGTTAAATTGTTTTAAAAAATGTTTGTTAACTTCGCAGAAAACTGTAGATAGAGCGCTAACGATAGATGTCATGTAAAATACAATTATGTTGAGTCAGCAATGATATTCCAAACTATTCTGTAAATTTGAAATCTTTGCAATTGAAGCTGCGCTTGAGATTGACTCCGGGAGATATTATGCGTAGCATAAAATTGCTGAGATAGAGTCGAGACAGAGAAACTCAGAGTTTACAAAAGGGATTGAGTTTCAGTCATGGTAAATAAGATGTCGTGCTAAACACATTTCCATTGCCTCAGCATTAAATTTCAGCATTAGGTCTGAGGCCATAAACAAAACTCAAACTTATTGTTTAGGTATCCCTCTTATGGGAACTATAAGCAGATTAACTCAGCTAAATTCATTGAAGATATCAAGCAAAGTTCAGAATGTAATTGAGTCAGAAACAAGTTCAATGACAATTTCACGTGGCCTCGTAATAAAGTTAGGCATTAAATTCCCTATGTGGAGATCTCAGGCGAATTTCAGTTGCCCCAAGACCCAAGTTAACATAGGTCTAAATAAATAATGGCATATATTTCTTGAATTTTAGAGCTTTAATATTGTATTTATATTTGTACTGGCTCATATGTATTTTTATTCATTCGGGATTTAACACAGCTGCTTCCTAGAAATTCATAATAAATTATTAAAACTTGAGGGTACTATAATTTAAGTCAGAAGTTTGCAAAGCAGTGAAAATATAAATAATATAAATTAATTAATTAATTAATTAATTGTGTCCCGTTTAATTGATAACAAAATGTAGATAAGGTAAATTTATTAGGAAAAAAATATACATTTGTAAGTTAAGTTTTGTACTTATTTAAATTTTTAGATAATAATAGGGGGATTGATAGTCGTTATCTAACAAATAAAGGTCGCAAAATCAGCCGAAGTTATACATAATAAAAGTTTGTTTTATAAAAAAGGGTTTTATGCATATTCTCATATTTCAAAAGGTGTAATGTAGGTGTAAGATGCAGTTATTATCTATTTTAGAATATCTTAATTTTAAATATTCAAAGAACCACCTCTGGATGATAATTAAAGCTTAAGAGGAGATTTAAATATTACATTGACAAGGTCTTAGAATTATTATTATAATGTACGTATAAAAAAATAAAAATAAATAGTTTTTACCCGAGTAAGCTTGAATTTGTCTCATCTTCTCATTTAACATGACTTTAAACTAGTATTTTGACAGCACCATCGAACCGCAGTAATCCTTTCAGGTCAAAGAACAAACTCTGAGTGGAATCGCTTGGTTCTGGCGTCGATCGGTTTTCTGTTAGCCATGGTTCGCGATCAGCCACGCCCTCGATGTGGGCACGCTTTAATGTGTATACATAGCTATATATAATGTCTGTAAACTGAATACAGACATATTTACGCTCAATCAACCAACTATGAAACTGGCTTATAAATCGAACCGCAAGCGACGCGCGCCGCTCAGTTGCGAAGCGTGTGCAAAGCTCGCTGGTGGTTTGGATCGCGGATCGGTTCGGTTCAGTAACAGTATTCCAGTATCAGTATCAAACCTCACGTGAAAAGGGTTCCTCCATTCGGGTACGACCTCAATCAGTGTTATTTTAACGTTTATTATCAATGAAAGTGAATTTAATTGATGCCTCCGCCTCCTTCTTTTGGGTTTAGTGACAAGTTTGGCATTGAGGACGACATAAAACCGAGCTCGTTAAACATTTTTCTCCCAGTGATTTCATTAAAATCACGCGAACAGAATTTAAATGAGGCTTGATTACAAACAACAAAAAATACAAAAAAAAAAAAAACAAAAAGAGATAACAAAAAGTTAACTACGAACGAAAGCAGTCAGTCAGTCAATGGCGGCAGCACTTGACCAATTGACTCAGTTTGCGGGATTGATTGGGAATATTGCCGATGAATTGTGTCTGATCTGATTTGGGGAATATAAATTTGGAAGATGCCCAATAAAATTGCAAGCGAATGCGAATAATAATCAGAACGTCGCTGATTCTCTGATTGATTTTTATTGCCGCACAGCGATGGCAGTTAATTTCCTCAACAAGTGCCAGGCCAGTCCTCGGGCTCAACCTCAACCTTTGACACTCAACCCCTTTTCACCTTGAGAAGCGCTGGCGATGGCGACGCGTGTCCTTGTCAATGCCACGGCGCCCACTTCCTGCGACCTTGACGCTACGCTACGCTCCTTACTTTTACCTTACCTTCCCTTCCCTTCCCGCCTTATGCTAACTAACAATGACGTTTCTATTATTATTGTGCTTGGCTTTCGCTTTTATTAAGTCGATAACCGAACACCTAACCGCCCACGAGTACTTGCCTGTGTCGTAAATATTCGCCAAAGTTTTATCAATAAATTGGATTTCGATGCAGGACCGTTGAACTAACTGCCCAAGTTTGAGGCATTAATGCGCAATTGCAAAATTGTCTGAGTCCCAACAGCCCACTCTAGCAACAACAAGTAGTTACAAACAGCGGATAACAATAACAAAGTAATTTTCAGTTTGTGGTGGGAAAATTTCAACTATTTCCTCGCTGAAATCTTTTTGGCGCGTGCCATTCGCCGTCAGCGCCTCGAAGAAGCCGCATGGAATATCGGGCGAGCTTAGCTCCTGGCCAGGAGCCGAAACTAGTTAGCCACCGTTAGTAGATATTATAGAGTTATGTAACTTTGCTCTATCTAATGTGTTATCATCGTTTAAATTGTAGGAAAGAGGTTAAAGCGATGTGTGATTGTTAAATTTCTGTGATTTGAAAAGTAAAGTGATTTGATAAGAAAATGGAATGTTAAGACAAGGCGGATTCAAAAGATCTAACAAATTGATAAAAGTCTAAAGACTTCAAAGTGGATTTAACTGTGGTGGTGCTTCTATAATTATGTTTTGTAGATTTAAAATATTCAAAATAGAAGTTCCTTAGTGTTTGAAAACCTACTCAATTTAAATGAACTTGCTCGCTGCATAAACGTTTTAGGAAAGCTCTGCCTTAAGCACTCCGTGAGTGACAATAATTAATGTTTTTCATTTATTTTTATGGCTGGTAAGAACAAGATTTGAGTGATCTATATCCTCCTTGCCTAAAACAGAACATGTCTTTGTTTGCCATTGAAAACAAATGCACTGAAACTCCCCATTTATGGCGATCTTAGGCCACCTGAAGCCACTCTGCGGTCTGCGGTCTGCGGTCTCTGGGCTCTATATTTGGAGGTGTCGATCCGATCCACCAACGAACGATCTTGAACTTCCGCTTTGGTTCGCTGACTATTTTGGTTATGCAATGGGCTTTGGGTATGGGTAACTGGCTTTTGTAAGTGCCTCGCAGCGGAACGCGGGCTCAATGAGTGTGGGATGTTGACGAGGTTCTGACAGTGCTGCCCCAGCCCCATAAACGATTTTTAATCAGATCAGACTGTGGTGTGTTGGTGTTCTCAGTGTACTTGTACTTGTTTTTTATTATTAATTCCATTATTTGTTCCATTTCAGATCGAACATTGAAGACTCTTTGACTGGCGTATGAATAATGATCGCTGGACAGTAGGCCAGGAAACACGAGAGAGAGTCAGAAGAGTTGTAACATTAGTCGAAGGAGTGCCAGGAAGATGGCGCGTCACATTATGGCCGTTTGCGTGGTCTGCCTGCTCTGCGCACACCGCTTGCACTGCCAGGATCATGTCGAGAGCCTCCTAGGCCCGGCCCTGGTGATGGTGCACAGTGAAGAGCTGCCGCTCAATGCCCGCGTCTACACGAACCCGAGTCCCTCCAGTGAAACCACCGATCGGCGGCAGCAGCGCTCCGTTGCTGGCGACGACGACACCCCCAACTACAGCACCAGCCCGCCCTCGAGGAGACAAAAGCGCCACGCTGGCCACGGCGACTCTGACTCCGACTCCCGCCTCCCGCAGATTACCCAGTACTATCTCGAGAAGCTGATGGTCCAGGACAAGCAAATGGACAGCAGCGGCTTCGAGGGTCTGCTCCAGCAGCTCAGACTCCAATCGCTGGTCAGCGGGTCAGGAGCGGAGGGAACGGTAAGTTTACAGGATCAACAATACCTATTAACCCTAATTCTAATCGTTCTTCCGTAGTGCGTGCCAGCTAACCGCCTTGTGCATCATGTCCAGCCTCACGATCATCATCACGAACACGACGAGGAGGAGGAGGAAGAGCAGCAGCAGCAGCTGAATAGTAACTGTACGCAAAACAATAATGGCAGCAGCTCCAATGTCTTATGCCCATCCCTGCTCAACAACCACACCCACGCGCTCGACGCGAAGGCCAAGAACTTCACGCTCAGTGTGAGGGACGTGCTTCACCTGTGTCCTGTTCTCCTGCATGAGCTGAAGTCGCAGAGCGGCGGCTGCATAGAGCCGGCGGTTCTCTTCGACATTGACACCACGGAAAAGCTGCTGGAGACGGAGAAGGACAAGGACATGTTCTACGGTGGGTGAACAGCACCGGTTTCCTTCTTATTTACTGACTCTTTATTCGCTTTCAGTGTGGATCTATGCCTTCATTTCGGTGTTCGCCTGCGGCATACTCGGCCTGGTGGGAGTGGCCATCATACCGTTTATGGGCTCCCGTTATTACAAGTACATCATCCAGTATCTGGTGTCGCTGGCCGTGGGTACGATGACCGGCGATGCCCTGCTGCACTTGCTGCCCCATGTGAGTAGAGATAATTCCCTCCTCCCTCCTCCCTGACTGATGTTGAATTCCTTTCTTTCGCTGAAAGTCTCTGGCAGGCCAGGATGAACGAGGCATGATCATGAAGGGGCTGGGCTGCCTGGGCGGCATCATCTTCTTCTACATCACAGAGCACGCGCTCACCATGATCTCGGAGTGGCGCAAGAGCGTGGAGAAGAAGGAGACAAAGAAGCCGTCGCGGGCCAAGGTGATGCGGGACCCCGATTCCTCGGTGAACAACTCGGTGGCCGGGGACAAGATCTGCAAGCAGAAGTACAGCTCGTATCCGTACTGCTACGACGAGATTACCATGAACAACAAGCAGAGCGAGTGGATGCACCTGCCCGGCGATGGCGTAAGCTCGTCGGCGGGCGCCGGCGGAGATGCTGCCTCCGCATCGGAGGTGCGCAACGGTATAGGCGGCGATCACGATGGCTCCGGCGACATGGCCACCGCAGCCGAATCCCTGCTCTCCACGCTGCACACGAGCTGCGTGGAGATGAACCACCACAATCACAATCACAAGCACAACAGCCACCAGCAGCAGCATCACAGCCAGGAGGGGCAGGACAACAACACCATTGTCACCGATCTGGACGGCAATGCAGTGTACGCCACGAACAGCGCCAAGGAGAAGGACGGGCGGACGGATCATGTGACTGTGATACTGCGGGAGCATGAGTCCTCGCATCACGGCCACAGCCATCGCCACGGACACGTTCACTCGCCGCCGGAGACGCTGAGCGCCGTGGCCTGGATGATCATAATGGGCGACGGGCTGCACAACTTTACCGATGGCATGGCCATCGGCGCTGCCTTTGCGGAGAACATAGCCGGCGGCTTCTCCACCTCGCTGGCCGTCTTCTGTCACGAGCTGCCGCACGAGCTGGGCGACTTTGCCATCCTGATGAAGGCGGGCATGTCGGTGAAGTCGGCCGTCTACTACAACCTGTTGACGGGTGTCCTCAGCTTCATCGGCATGATCTTTGGCATTGCTTTTGGTCAGTCGCAGGACGTGGCCCAATGGATGTTTGCCGTGGCAGCGGGTCTGTTTATCTACATTGCCCTGGTCGATATGGTGAGTAATACTCTAATTAATTACCTGTTCCTACCTAATTTCTGGTTTATTTTTCCCTTGCAGATGCCCGAAATCTCGGCCTCGCACAAGTCGCTGGGCCAGTTTCTGCTGCAGATATTGGGCATGCTGAGCGGAGTGGGGATAATGCTACTGATTGCCCTATACGAGGGCGATCTGATGAGCGTGTTTGGCACTGCAGGAGCGGGATCCGGAGTGCATTGATCACACACACACACGCATAACTGAAATTGTAACCAACTGCAGCGAATCTTGTAGAGTGTATTATGTAAATTGCAGCGAATCTTGCGTATTAACTGCATTTTTTCCGTCAGGCCGTCACAGGACCTCTTGAATTATTATTATTTTTTGTATAATTTGATTAGATTGTTGTTTACCTTAGCCCACAGAGTTACACAGGACACACAGCCACAGTCGTCGGTTTGGCGCTTATCAAACGCATTTGTTATCCAGTTTATGAAACACACACCCACACACACGACTACAAAGCTCGTTTTCGTTCCTAGTTTTCTGCAACACTGAACTGCGTTCGAGTCGATTTACACCCGCGATTAAATGTAAGATGTCTTGAAATTGCCTAGGATATAAAGTGATCTTGAAGTTAGAAGAAACCAATTGAAATGGATGCCGAAAACACAATAACAGAGAATGATGGAGTATAGGACCGAATATGGAGCTCGGCCCCGGTATCCACTAATTACTGATCTTATATACACACACTGAAAGCAGAACCTAACAGTTACGATATATACATATATTGTAGAATATATAGTTTTTGTATTTTGTAGTTTAGGTTGCGCGCACGTTTACTTTTTAACATTCGAAGGAAACCAAGAATTAAGAGAGAGATGTCACTGTCCCCACTGTTATGATTTCTGACAGTACTTAACGACTTCAAGGAAATATCCACATACAAAACCATTTAAGCTTAATTTATTATCGTATTTGTAATGAATTGAAAAGATTATTGAATTGCACGCGCACGCTCATGCATCATTTAATTATTTGCTACATTATTTAGCGTCTTCGTTTAATTATGATTTTGTAATAAAAACAAGCTAAAACCCACTCAGTTGTTCTTTATTTTATGTTATTTTCCTAATTTGCGCACACAACTAACACACGAAAGTGATTGTGATTCAAAAAGAGAAAAAGTAACTAGAAACACATTTGTAAAATGGTGCGCCTTAAGGACACACACTCGGATCTGCACACGAAGCTATCACTTAAACTGAGCAACTAACAATATTTTATAAAGCCCACACTATATGTATATGCTACTGAGGCAGTAAAACCTATCATAATTCTAGCTGTAAGCTCTAAAACAACTACAAACAGGAAATGAAGGAAAAACAGAAAAAATATAGAAGTAAACATATACACACTGTGCTAAAGGAACTTTGGAGAAACGGATGGAATACTAATACTACTTTGGTGATATCACGCAAAAGGCAATTGAAACAACTAACGAAATAATTTTACAATAAATGTATTGATAAACATGTATGTAATATGTATGTTCGTATGTAAGTCGTGTAAGTGTGCACCAGCACATGCAAATGACGCGTATTTTGCTACAGTTTTGTTTTATTTTATAACAACGGAACGTAAACACTTTTTAAATTTTCCAAAATAAATGTTTTTCCACCTCAACGTCATAAGGAATGGGAATTTGAATTGGGCGCGGGGAAAATATACCGTTACGCCGGACTAGAAGGTGGGGTGCGTGGTATTTATGTATTCCACTTTAGGTAAACAGGCCAGTTAAAAGAATCATTGAAGACCTTTAAAATACATGTTATAATTTCCAAATTAATTTAAAATGTAGTTTCTAAACGCAAAATGCAAATATACTGAGCAGTGGAAACGTTTTGTAAATGGTATTTTTTAATTAAGAAAAGTGGTATATTTCAGTATACATCTCTTAGGCCGGATGGTATATTTTATCGGAGAGGACGCGGTCACACTGCCGTGCAGTTGTCAAATTAAAATTTTGAGATGCTGCCAACATTTTGCAAATTCCTGGCCATTTTCTGCATCCTGGCGTGGCAGACCCATGCGACCGGCAACCTGAGTCCTGGGGCGGTCGGAGTTCACCGTCGCTTTGAGTACAAGTACTCATTCAAGCCGCCATATCTGGCCCAAAAGGACGGCACCGTACCGTTTTGGGAGTACGGGGGAAGTAAGTAGACGCGGCGCAGCTCCACGTCAGTTGTTTTGGCCCACTCGCTACCGCTGGCCAACCGCAAGTGCGAGCGAGATGGCGCGCGTCGGCGGCGACCCAGCAGCAAAGTGTACACGCAGGCACTTTGTTTGGGTTTTAATTTTAGGCACGATTCGTGCTGTTGCCACAACTTGTTGCTCATCTTGCTCATGGTTCCCGTTCCCGTTCTGTTGCAGATGCCATCGCCAGCTCGGAGAGTGTGCGCGTGGCGCCGTCGCTGCGCTCGCAGAAGGGTGCCATCTGGACGAAATCGCAGACGAACTTCGACTGGTGGGATGTGGAGATCGTCTTCCGGGTGACTGGCCGTGGCAGGATCGGTGCCGATGGCCTGGCATTCTGGTACACAACCGAGAAAGGCGATTACAATGGGCCGGTGTTTGGATCCTCGGACCGCTGGAACGGCCTGGCCATCATCTTCGATTCGTTCGACAACGACAACAAGCACAACAATCCGTACATCAGCGCTGTGCTGAACGACGGCACCAAGCTGTACGACCACGCCAACGACGGCACAACCCAGCTGTTGAGCGGCTGCCTCCGTGACTTCCGCAACAAGCCCTTCCCCACTCGGGCGCGCGTCGAGTACTACAACAACGTGCTTACCGTGCTCATCCACAACGGGATGACCAACAACAACGACGACTACGAGCTGTGTCTGCGCGCCGATGGCGTGAATCTGCCCAAGAACGGCTACTTCGGAATCTCGGCTGCCACCGGGGGTCTGGCTGACGATCACGATGTGTTCCACTTCCTGACCACTTCGCTGCACGCCGCTGGCCAGCTGCAGGAGCCACCCAAGGTGGACAACCAGGAGAAGCTGACGCAGGAGTACAAGGAGTACCAGGACAAGCTGGAGAAGCAGAAGCAAGAGTACAAGAAGGAGCATCCGGACGAGGTGAGTGTTCTTGCTGCTGTAGTTGGCTGCCACGACGACGCTAGCCCTGATAAAGCACGCGCCAGCTTGACGGCTTATCGGCGCCACCGTGATAATCTACTTTAATAATCGAATTCCCTTACAGCACAAAGACGACGAGGATTGGGAAGAGTTCTACGAGTCGGAGAACCAGCGAGAGCTTCGCCAGATCTGGCAGGGTCAGAGCCAGATCGCCGATCATCTGCGCGAGCTGTCGCGCAAGGTAGACGAGATCATTGGCCGCCAGGAGACCACCTTGTCGCTAGTCTCCCGCAATGCTGGACAGGCTCTGCCGCCGCCCGCCGCTGGCGGAGCGCAGCAGCAGCCGTTGCCAGTGGGAGCCGTCAGCAGGACCGATGTGGATCTGCTGCTCACCAACCAGAATGTGCTGCTCTCCTCGATCCGCGAGATACGCCAGCTGGTGGGCGATATCAATGTGCGCACTGATAACATTCAAACGAATCAGAAGCACGCGCCCACAGCCCAAATCCAATCCAGCGGCTATGATGTGCAAACGCTCATAGCCGAGATGCGCGACGGCATGAACCAGGTCAAGCAGGGCATCACCCACGTGGGCCAGAGGTGAGAAATTATTATTACTTTACTTTACAACTTGATTTCTAGCGAAATGAGAGCTCAGGCTAAGAGGAACCTTCTCAAAGTTAAAAGTTCTTATAAAAACACTATATTTCATGGTTCCTTTTGGATATTTTCTTTGCTGAGTAATACTGCTTAATAATTATATATTTCATATTATTTTAATAGAGAGTAGAGTAATATATAAACAGGTTATTCTAAAGCAAGTTTCTTCTGATAAAACAAGTTATTAAAGGAAATCGAAAATAATGGCAATTTGCAGGAATACGTTTAATATAAACTTAGTTAAAGACCTCACTGCATTGATTTCATAGTTAAATTAAATATTTCTTACACATTTTAGACATTTCTGAATGTTATTTTATTAAGTATTTGTATTTAAATAAATAATATTCTATAAATATAGTTGGGATAACGAAAATCATGATCATTTACAGGAGCACCTCTTTCATTAATTAAGCAAAAGGTATTATCGTATTGATTTTAGGTAAATTAAATATTTCTGACACATTTTAGACATTTTTGAATGTTACTTTATTAAGAAATTAAATTATTTTCTATGAATATATTTGTTTAATGTTCTGCCTGCAAAATAATTTAATTTTAAACGATTTTCTTTAACCCAGAAATGGAGCATAGTGTTCTTATTTATTAAATATTATATTTACTTAATTAATAATCGTTGGTTAGGGTACGAAATGGGTTTTTTCTTTTACAAATGAAACAAATATAAAAATTTATATGTAAATTTTACATAATTTTAATAAATATCTCTGCCTTACATTACAGATTGGGAGCGCCACAGGCCGGAGCGCAGGTGGCCAATTGTCCCACTGGCAACTGCGTGGGCGTTACATTGTTCCTAAGCGTAACCGTGGTGCAGTTGCTGCTAGTATTCATCTACAACATCTTCAAGTGAGTAACACCAACAGATTCGCTTCGATTTCGCAGCTAATATCTTGTTATTTGCAGAAACCGCAGCGAAGCACAAGCGAAAAAGTTCTATTAGGCGAGATAAATAGAGTCGTTTTGGGATCGTAACCAGGAACAAGCAACCACACAAACATACACCACCACACAACACCACACAAGGAGACACATTCGCACACACCTGACTCAAGGCAGCAACTAAGTTTAGTTGAAATGAAGGATTAAGACTACTGCGTAGCATGTTCTACCGTTTAAATTGATTTACTTATCGAAGTCAGGGTGTCAGGTCCCGAGTCTAAATTCAAGTCGTTACTTAACTAAAAGAAAGCACAAGAAACAAGAAAATTGAACAATGAATAGCCTCATGACAATGCCACGCAATACAAAAAAGAAAAGCAAAAGAATGAAACGAAGAAACCGTCGAAGAAGAAGCCACAAGACAAACTTCCCTCTAGTAATAGCCAGGAGATGATGTTTTTTTTTAAATCTGTTTAGCAAGTCAAGTTAAAAGTTTCACTCCATTCTCTCAACTCTGCATATCAGTTTTGTGTGCAGCCAGGCAGGCATATTTCTTATAAAACAAAAAAAAAAAAAAAAAAACATAAAAATAGTAAAACATATAAAATTTCCGTAACTGTAGCAAATTTTCTATAATATCACCTTTAATTTAGAGTTCAGTTTAGGCTTCCCAATAAACTGAAATTGGCATCAGAAATAGAAATCTTTCCATTTTCACGCGCTATTTGGACTCCAAACAGAAAGAGTTAGCCAGCTTTTGTTGTTATTTAGCCTGAAAGTGAATTTATGTAATAATTATGATGATGATGATGATGGAACTCTCTCACTAAGTTTTTGTTCGATGCAAGGAGGTTTTTATACTGAATAATCTTAATATACCTACTGATAAATTATAAAACAATTGAAGTGAAGTGTGTTTTTATATATATGTTGTCCATTCCAGTCTCGATAGAACTGTTTAAACTGAAAATAAAAATCAATTTATAGAAAAAGTGCTCACAAAAGTCTTTCTAACTTTATCGCTTTATTGTGCGCTTTCATTTCATTTTTATTTTTATTTTCCGCCCGCTCCAAAGCGAAATTATTTTCGCTGATTTTGACGGAGCGAGCAAAAAAGTTTATTTCTCCAAAAGTCCTCGTAAGCATAAACTAGAGTTCCTGTCAGTTGTTGTCCTCCCATCCTTTCACCGATGACAATGCGGCAAAAATGGCGCCACTTGGTCGTGAGGAGTTGGGTGAAAATCTGGTGAACTTTGGCCATAAAATGTAACTGCCATTGGTGGCATTGTGGGCAAGTCGCCTCTGTGGTTTGGGTGCCCATTCCACCCCGTGCTGATGCTGGCGAAAAAAAATACCCAGGCAAACCCAGCCAAAGATAAATGGACAGAAGCCAACGGCAGTCGCGGCCCATGTTATAAATTCACTCCGGGATCGGGGAATGGGTTACGTGCGGGGTTTGAGGTACGCAGCTCTAGTGTGTGGTTGGATGGCAGCTCTGCTTATGTAATCTGGCGTCCTATGTACCCGGCACTGCGCAGGACCAGATACCAGCCATTGGGAGGGGGACGTGAACGGCTATTAACTTTTTATAACAGCCAATCGGCATGCAGCTCGCAAAACTCAGAGAAAATGGTTTCGTTTTTAGAGTGTTTCGCAGCGGAAATAAGGATGCACTGCCAGAAAATCAATGGTTAAATTTGTATATATCTTTGTTTATTTTTCATTAAAAAAATCAATATATTACGGTCTAGTGGCGGCTTACTCATTTACAAATTTAATTAGTGTTATCGCTATAATTGAGGTTTAAAGTTTGAAGGGAATTCCTTTAGGTGTTAAATAATCTTATCGGCAGAAACTTGATTTATGGTTGTGTTTTATGAACAAATAGACAAGAGCTTAAAGTGTTATTTTTAAACAAGTTTTTCAAGTTCTTATTCTTCCCAACTGGTTAAAAATTATAAAGCATATACTGATATTTATCAAAGCTCGATTAAACTAATTAAATTTCTTATACTATAAATAGAAAAATACATAGGTTTAAAAAATAAGAACCTAATTTAAATATGATATGGGGCAACCAGGCCCTAAAAATAAAATGTTTATTATCATCATATTTATAAAGAAAATAAAAATTTCTAAAATACAATGGTTACATAGCATATCGTAGTGTTTTCATGTAAAAATCTGCCGGAAAATTGATAAAAATAAAATGTTGTCACTTTTGGCTATTTTTAAAGACATTTATATTTTTAATAATTTCGAATGCAAGACATACGAAATGCTTAACCTTATTCTACTAAATCTTTTAATTGAAATTTATTCAGAACAAAACTAGTTATTTTTCAAGAAAAAAAAAATAAGTTATTCATATGAAAACGTTAGGAAGAAAACAAATGGAAATCTTGTACCGTTCGCGACGTTCCGTTACAAGTCAGAAATAAGCTTGTAAAAAATAAATAAATAATAATAAAATAAAAACTTCTATAAATGGAAAGCTGCATTATTTTATTGTGGGTTAAGAGTCAACTCTTTTAAATTAGTCGGAATATTTAGCAAACTTTCGCAATTTTTAAGTTTAAGTCAAACAAGACCTATTTTTTGTATCGTTCGCAAGGCATTGTTTTCTACATATAATTTCGAAACTACAAGTCCCTTAAGCTTACCTTTTAGAATAAGAAAACATTCAGAAAATTTTAATTTTTGTCACAATTTGTGCCACTTTGTGCCGTTTGCCATCCTGGAAATGCCCATATCCTATTTTAAATGTGTCTAAAAATGCCTATAACGTAAGTATCTTCTTTCGGTTTTATAAAATACTAAACTAAGTAAGCAAAAACAAAAGAACTTTAATAAAGTTCAATTGAATTCACAAAATTTACCCTGAAGCTATTTACCTATATAATATAGTGGATTAAGCCTTTGATAAAAATATTTATATTATATTATACTCTTAACATTTAAGATTTTAAGCACTGACTCATTCTTTCCAATCCATTTAACCAGCCAGATCGATGTGTTTCCACCCGAATCCGATCAATTCAGTGGCGTTTTAAAAGTATATGCAATAACTTTAATAATCCATATTGCATATTTACACATCTGTGGAGTTTCAGAGCTCACCACAATCCATTAGGAAATGAAATTCATAAATCCCCGCACCGCTTTCCAATCTGCAGGACAGTTTGCAACATTTGCCAAACATTTGCGAAAAACGGGGGGACGTAAAATCAAAGTCAAAGTATGTAGTTGCGATGTAACGGGGTGGATCTGGATCGGACTGGATGTATCAGTGTGTTGACAAATCCCCCGGCACATCCTTGCGAGGAGGAGCAGCAGCGGCAGCGTGACAAATGTTGCGCAAACAAATGGATTACATTGCCATGAGGAGTCCCCGCCAGCAACCCATCCAGCCACCCGAATGCCTCGGAATGAATCATAAATTTCCATAACTGTCACCCGATCTGGGCAGATTTCTTCTCCTCGTCAGTTGCCAACCGAAGAAAGCAAATTAGCAGTCGCGGAATTACAAAGCAAACATTGTTGCTAATCCGAAAATTGAATTTCGCTTCGTAATTTACTAATGACCCGAACACAGCTTAAAGGGACTTAATTGAAAATAAGTGATAAGCTTAGAGCACTTTTCAATATTATATTATTGTATAATTGAATTAATTTATTATTTCTTTTTAAATAAAGATTAAAATTTTAAGTAAAATAGACTATGAACTTTTATCATAATCGGTAATCTATTGCATTTATGTAATTGAGACATTTGAAGGAGTTTTCTCTGAATTAATTCAAGAACTTTCGTTTTATTACCAAACTATTTTATTACTTTTTAAAGTTTTAATGTGCGCTTTCTTTATTTTCATCGTAAATATTTTTATTAGTCATATAAATATGATTATTAATTATAAAACTAAACTGATCTCGTTGGAGAATTGTCATTGTTGAGATATCCTTAAATGTATATTATGTTATTTATAAGTATAAAATAGTAATATTTGAACAACCAGACTGAAATGTACAACAAGAAACATTTCTTGAAGTTTGGTTATGAATTTGAATTAAATTTTTCAATTTCCCTAGTGTTTTCATGTAAAAATCGTCGTTCATAAAAAATCGTGGGGTAAAAAATATATGAAAATCTTGCACCGTTCACGATGTATATTTGCAAATCATAATTGAGCTTGTAAAATAAATAAAATAAAAGTTAAATTTAAAAATAACTTCTATAAATTGAAAGCTATATTATTTATTGTGGTTTAAGAGTTTTTTCTTTTCGCCAATTTTCAAGCTGATGTCTAAAAAGACTTATATTTTTTGTACCTCTCGCGATGCATTTTTCTACAAATAATTTTGAAACAACAAGTCGCCAAAGCTTGTCTTTTAGAATAAAATAGTTCTTGTAAAATGGCATTGATCGTGCAAAATAATCCTACCGAAAATGTTAATTTTTGTCATGCTGGGTATACTTCATAACGTTCTTTATCTAGGTAAAATTAAATGTCTTCTAAGAGATGGATAGCATTTATGAAAGTCTTTCATGAAAGTATTTCATGAACTATTTAATCAACGAGAACTAATATTGATTGTTGAGTTTAACAAAGAAATTGTTAACACAGTATTACCTAGAATAAGAATTTAATTTAATTTTACATTAAATAATACAAAATATTCAAAATAGGATCACAGGTACATACGAGTTAGAGTTATCTTACGTAGCTTTCAGCAATGGAAATTCACTAATGATTTCATATATCATATTGATAAGACGAATGTTTTTTTATAATTATTATATAAATGAAAATTCTATAAATCTCATAAATCTCTTTAATCTATTTAAGTATTACCTAGAATAAGTATGATCATGTACTTAAATTATAATATTAGGATTACTCTAATCTAAATTCAATTCAATTATTATAATTTAAATACTTGTTCATACTTAAGAAACTGACACAGCATAAATTATGAGTTCATCAACGAGTTTCGTTGGTAGGTTTTTATTGTAGAGTTAAACGTAGAAATTATATTCTTCTTATATTTTCGTTTGGAAATATTTCTATTCTAGACAAATCCAAAGAGATTAATTACCTTTAGATAAGTTATCCTCAAATAACAAGATACAATACATGTTTCTTGATCTCATCAATTAAATATCGTTCCATCTGCCTTAAATCGAATTTAAAAATTTCCATAGGAAAATTCCCTCATTCCAGTTTCCGAGGACAATGGGAAAACTGCTCCTCGGATGCTGCTGAATGTTTGTGCAACTGCTTTAGTTTCTCGAGGCCATTAAGTCGCGGGTCGGCGGTTGACAAAGGATAGTCCATTAGACACAAGTCACAATTCCATTGAACGGAGTCCCATTGAACCGGAGGCCTCACCCCATTTATTGGCCTGCATCCTGCACTCCGCATCCGTGCACCCTTTGTGAGTGTTTCTGCGAGCAAAACCAGAACAAAACTCGGGGCCTGGATAATATTTTGCGCTTTTTGGTATGACGAATCCACATGTCACACACGAATCGAATGGAGGACAGAGGCCGGAGAACGGAGCAGCCCCTGCCCCTCATCCGTTTAGCGGGCAATCAAGCGTGTAGGGCAATTCAATAAGCCGGGAATGGGACGGGATGGAGTTCGCCTTGGAGAACTTTATCAACACCCATGTCGGCATTAGTTTTGTTTACAAACTTTCCGTTGCCTTTTTGACAGTTCGCCGGGGTGGTGGTGGTGTTCCTTGCCAATCCCGGCGACTCGGAGTCACTTCCCCCCACTATCCCAGTCCCGACATTTCCCGGGGGTGGATTTTTGCGGGGATTTTTATTTATGAGCACTTAAATCGAAGCGCAAACTGAAATTGCACACTGCACGTCTACATCTACATAAATATGCAATTGCGGGCATGTGAGAAAGTTGCCCCGCTGATAAATGATGAAAAAATTATAAATAAATACGGGATACAACATGACATGTCTGCCCCCCGCCCCGACTCCTTTGTTGTTCCCGGACCCATCCCTCATGTCACCCCATCGCGGCCGCTCCTTAGATGACAGTTCCCGATAATGGTGACATCAATTTGAAACTCAATTGAGCTCGGCAGCTCGGGAATCTCCTCCTTGATAAATGCCGGGCTATCAGCGCCGTTTATCGTGGACGGGAACTGGGTGCGACAAGTCAGCGAATTGGAAACGGAATCGGACAGCCAACCCCCCAAGGTAATGGGTTCTATCTCTGCCTAGAATCCTCCTCGTCCTCCTGCTCGTCCTGGCCTTCATCTCTGGGGCGTTGCGAGCAGTTTACATGTTTAATGCTCGCTTAATTGCTGGCCCAGCCAGCGGGGCAGATCCCTCAGCTCGGATAAGAAATCGTCTTCCCGAAAGTGACATGTCAGCGGTATCGAAAAAGTTAACTTTTTTGGGGGAAAATTAAGTGAAGACAATTAATTCAGTTCTTGTAAAGTTACCAAAAATATCTTGATATTCATTTAAGTGTATTTTTAAGTGTTTAAATAAAATATAATAAGAAGTAAATGCAATTTATTACAGGAGACCAAAAGTAAAAGCAAATTAAAGGTAATTTTAATACTGTACTATTTAATTAAAACAAATAACCCAATTTACTTTCAGAACAGTTTGAGTAAAAAACTGAACAATATTTAAAAAATTATTTTTACATTAACTTTTTGAATAGAAAACATAAATTAGTTTTCTTACCTAAGTAATTTTTTCAATACTTTCTTTATTGAAGTTTTACTTGTAGATTAATTTTTATTAATATTCCTGCAGGGTATTATAATTTTAAACAGAAGGAAGCATCTCATACCCTATAAAGTATGAACACTGATAAAAAAAAATCTCCTTTCAAGATTTTATGCATTCTTAAATTAAATCTTAATATAAGACCTAAAATTCGAAAAATATATTTAATATATATATTCGTCGATCTAGGTATGTCCGTATTTTTGTTCGTTCATTTTCTTATTTAAACGTAGAAGTCCCGGTTTTATTTTATTTATGTTTTATTTTCTAGGTAAACATTTATGGTAAATATATAGAAAAAGTACAAATAAGGTAACTATTATTGGGTAGTAGGGCAAAAGGATTTACATTATAGATAAGAGTTTAGGTCTCCAAACCTAAAATATGATTTTAGAAGCTTGGTGCTGTTTAATTAGAGCTGCATATTTATCTGAGCGGTGTTTTAGTATTATATTATTATTATATAGTATTAAATTATTATATATTTACAATAAGAACGTTAAAACATAACCGATGAATAGTTAAATATATAATATTGTTAGTAGGCCTTACTTACTCCCACAAAATCGCAAAAACTTATTAATTAACCCACGGTCAGAGCTCACAAATATTGCTCCAAAAGGTTATTGAAATTCTATAAAATGTTCAATTAAATACAGGCAATAAAAAATTTAATGCCTTCAGCTAGGATATGTCAATAAATGGGAACTTTTAAGACATGTCCCATGGACGGTCCACCTCCACTTGACACCCCTGACTCCAAGCGGGATGCAATCCCAACCTCAACATGGCCATTAGGACATGTCGGAGCAGGGCATCGACTGGATAAATAGACTGTTGAGTCATTAAACAATTTACGCAGCCATAAATTTACGCAATTTACTTAGTGCGCCAACACACACATCCCACAGGATGCCGAGTGTCCTGGACAGGGCAATAAAAAATACCCCTGTTCGCTCGGGCTGGGATCGAGCAACATTAACACATCTGGCCAGATACAAAGTGCCGTCTCGGCCCGGCGTCGTCCGCCTGAGCGATTAACTTTTTGCATCCTTCACGCTTCGCTGGCCGAGTTAACCCGACATCATCATCATCACCTCCATCATCTTCGTCCTGGATTCTGGATGCTAAATTCAGAATCCTGGAGCAAGGACATGGCCCACGCGCCGCTTGTTTGCATTTTTATTGCCCCACGCTGCGTTGCCGGATGCGGATTTTCAGGATTGCCGCCCGCCGCTGCCTGAAATTTTAATGAAATCGTCATCAATTAAAATCTGCTCTCTTCCATGACCATGCCCCCAGACGCCAGTGACAGTGACAATGGCGATGACACGGCACAACATCCACATTCAGCTTTCGGGTTCACTGCGAGAAAAATGAATGGTAATTTTGTTTGCAAATTGGGATTATTCAGAGGTGTGAAAGAAATTGCTGTGGATTTCAAATCTATTTAAATTCTGACTAAAAGTATGCTATAGAATACAGCTCACAGATAAGTTTCTTAAAACTTATTTCAATTCCTTAGCGAATTCTGAAAAATCTTTGATTAATTTAAATTGAAT
Source organism: Drosophila triauraria (assembly GCA_014170255.2). Classification (NCBI taxonomy): domain Eukaryota; kingdom Metazoa; phylum Arthropoda; class Insecta; order Diptera; family Drosophilidae; genus Drosophila; species Drosophila triauraria. The sequence continues at coordinate 4,386,660 of CM024336.1, read as the reverse complement.
GTGTATTGATTTATTTTAGTTTTTAATTAGATTTAGTAACTTTCCTAATATAAAGAAATTAAATGTACAATTAAAAACTATTAAAGCAGTTGAGAACTTTTAAACTAGTTTAGAAAACAGTCAGTTAATTCTAAACTTTCTGTCGAGCAATTGTAATTTTTAATTTATATCCATATATTATATTTGACGTGTTCCAGATTTAAAGCGAAAATTAATTTATACTCAAACCGTAAATGAATAATTTTATTTTACATTTATATTAAAATATATAACCCATCTGAAAAATAAGCCCTTCTGAATTAATGGCATTATGATTTTACCATATTTTCCCAGTGCATTCTCCTTAAAATTATCCTCATCTTTTTACGACCGAGACGTCCATTCGGGCACTTCCACGGGCTTAGTCCCGTCCCGGATTGGTTATGAGTTCCTTCGGCGCATAACTCGCCGCACTCTGGGATCGGGCTCAGCTATCAAAATAATTTGTGGCCAAAAATGCCCCTTCCCCAAGCTCCGATCTCGAGCTCGTGCTCATCCTCATCCGCACTCGAGTCCAAGGGGTAAGAGGGCTGAGCCAGAGGATGAGCGTGCTGCCTTGGGACGCGGACGGCTGCCGGCAATTTGTAGTCGTTTGCTTGTTTTTCCAGCCTCGCCCTAATGGGTTTTCATAAATTTTTATTGTTCTCAATATAAGTTTTATTCTCGCCTCCTTTTTTGTTCCTTGTAGTTGTTGCCCGCATGCAAATGTCGTTTCGAGGAGGGCTTCGACTGTCGAATTTGTGGGGAATTTGTCGAGGGACATTAAAACAAAAGTTCACACATTTTGGGTGAAATGAAAGAAATTAGGAGGGAATAAACTGATGGAGCAAATCGAAATGGAAAGTACTGGTTTGGTCTTGTGAAAGTTTTAAAGAAGAAAGACTTATTGCTAAGTTGTATATCAGTTTTAACGTAAAAAAATAAAGAGGAAATATTTGAGATGTTTTTATTGAAACTGAAAATAAAAAATTATACTTAAAGAAGCCCTTCCTCTAAGACTTTTCTTATTCTGGTTTTGGAGCTGATCACAACTATACTGCTTTTGTTTTAATTTGTAAACATACAATTGTTTTTATTTATTGAATTTTATTTTGAATTTTATTTAATATACAAATGTACGAAAAACTTAAATCTCTATTCAAAAATGTTGCATGTTAAGCAAGCCATTTTTCAATATTTTCCAAGGCAAGTAAACCTTTCTATGAAATCGACATTAAAAACTTGAAAGCGTAGAAATAAATTCTTTTTAGAATACTCGTCAGCGAGTTGAAAATTTCTTCTTTCAATTAATATTGAGAATAAATCGGCTCTTTAACCCAACTGGCTTTCAAGCATAGTGATATTTTTGCTCCCTTTAATTTAAAATAAAGAAAACACTTGAGAGAAATCTAGTGTTTCCCATAAATTATTTCCCTTCCTTATCACAATTTTCTAGTGCTCCAGCTCCAGTTTTTCTAGTTTTGTGGCACATAAAATATGATATTTATTAATTATAATTTTAGCATTTTATAGGTCTCTAAGGGGAGTAGAAACCGGGAATGTACTGGGAAAACTATCAGCTTAATTCAATGGCAATAAATCTCGGCGAGAGGCGCAAAAACCCTCTAAATTTTGGTTGATAAAATGCCGAAATTATCGCAGCCCAGGACCCAGCAGCATGATGTATGGCCACTCGACGGGCTTAACCCATTAGCCAACCGGAAGATCGCTCAATTAGCGCTGCTCCTCGCCGGTCAGTCGTCCCAAGTGGGTCACTCGAGGAAAGGATTTGCGCGTCGGGTTTTTATTTCCAAACACCATTCCACGGCTGCCGGCGCCCCTTTCTGTTGTTGGGCCAACAAAGTGACATAAATCTTGGAAAGCGGCGGGCAGAAACTCAGCCGGAACTAAAGCAATGACGCAGCAGGAGCGGCAGGGACACATGTCCTGCGATTGCTTCGGCCAGCAGTCATAACAGGCGTGTGTGTGAGCGAGTGTGCGAGTGTGCCGGAGCAGTTCCGAGATTTATCGACACCAGAGGAGGGGTGGGCATCCGCATCCTGTACACATCTAATCCACATATCTGCGTATCTTCGTATCTTAGTATCTAGTGCCTGTTCGGATAGCGGGACATCGATGCCGGATGCGTCGAGCGACAGGCGTTCGATTGAAATTAATTGAATTTGCGACCAAGCCCAGAACTTGACTTTATTTCAGGCAGCGAGTCTCCCAAGCAAGGCGAGTGCATTTTTACACTCTCAGAAATATTTTTCTATGCAAATTTGTGTCTCTATTTATATTAATATTAATAATATTAGGCTGTGACTTGTTTATATATTTTTTTTAAATATAATTTAACGTGGTGGAAAAAGAAGGAACAGGTTATAAGGGAATACATTTTTAAAGGATTGCTGTCAGTCGAAATTTCCAAGTCTAAACTTTATTTTACAAGGAACTATGGTCATTATAATAGAGAAAAATATTAATAAGTTTTGGATTGATAAACATAACATTTTGGCGAGTGTAGTAGGCAGAAGGAGGAGCGTGGACGCTTGTTTCCTGTTTATGCTCGAGATGTTTTCCAGCATAAATTACGCTCGCATATATGTATGATATCCTTGACAAGCCAAGAGAAAGGAGAAAGCAAAAAGAAAACAGGAACATTAAATTTATTTTTATTTGCAACCCCGAGTGAAAACGGGGCCCCCAAAGTCGCGCGCTATATGCGGTCCGCTGACTTTGCCAAAGTCATGAATTTCCTCGCTTATTTTTATGATTTCTATTGCCGCCGAGCTGCTCGGCTAGTTTCGGTCCTTTAAGGGGGTTGCAATCCTTAATCCATACACTTGGCTGCCGCCCAATCTCGCTGAAAGAATCAAAGCGGAAGCGATGATCGTTGGGAAACAGTCAGGAAAGGCAGACAAATTTATCAAGTTTCTGGGCGGGGGCGAGTTCTTATTCGGCATAAAACTCAACATTAATCAAAGATGGGCTGCGGGATTTACGGATTTGTAACTTTAAGCTGTGTTTTTAGTAAGACAAATTTAGTTTGCTCCACTTTGAATTTGGCGCCCTGGGCACCCACATTTGGGTGACCAGTTCTGCTTCCGCGCTGTTAACTTAACAGTTACTGTTAATTTAGGTGTGACCATTTGCCGCGGCCTTTTCTGACTAATAAAATAAAAAACTTGTGGGCACACTGCACAAATCGAACAAAAAAAATATTTTTGTAAAGTGTTAGTTTTATTTACTCGATTTTAGCACTTTTTAAGCCCGTCCTGCCGTGTGTTTCTGTAAGTTATCAAGAGTTTAATAGCCATGGCGTCTGGCAAATATCCGGGCAGTGCCCCAAAAGCGGGAAAAGTGGGCAAACAGAGCTGGTTGAGATTCAGCTGCGGCCTGGCCAACAAGAGTAAACGGGCGTATTTTGTGTTGTTGTTGTTGTTGCCGCCGAGTGGGTTCTTCTACCGGGGTGGAGTCACCATCCCCCCATCAGGCCTGGTGCTCCCGCTTGGAGTTCCCTGCAGGCCTCTGCGGGGGCGCCGCTGCACCATGGTCACGCGAATTCCGCCCTTTTCCGAGTGGTCATCATCCAAATGTTTCGGTAACAGAGCGCCCGCATGTGTGTGCGTGCTGTGAGTGTGCTGCGTGCTGTGTCACAGTGTTTGTGTTTGTATGTTTTGCCTACGTTTTATGCTAATTAAAGTGCAACATTTTTTTTTTAGCCACAGCGAACAGCGGAATATACATAATTGAATTAACGTGGGGCAGGAGAGGGAAGAGAGGCAGAGTGAGAGGGCCGCAACATGCGGCGCATTATCGGCGCAGCAGTTGCTTTCGTCTGACGACTCTTTATCGCCGCTGATTGAACCGTACGAGGGAGTGGATTCCATTCCATCCGCGATAAGATAGCCCCCGTTTCCCGGTTCGCAGCAAACAGTTGGATTGGATTCGCAAATTGGCTTCAATTTTCAAGTTAATTGTGGAGTTGACTCGGCAGAGTCCAACCCTTAGGCGACCCGAGAAACCAGATCCCGCGGGTCCCAGATCTGAGACTCGTGCGGACATCCCGCTGTCGCTCACAAAAAGATTTCACTCTCACTCTCTACGGACTCTGTGTCGATAATTGGACCTAATTGAAGTCAACAGTTCATTTGTTTACGCACACTTTTCAGTCGAATGCAGGGAATGAGTTATAATTTAGAAGTTATAGATAGTCTCAATACAAATATTTTACTTAGGATTCTTAAAGACACTTCTAAGGGGAACTAGTAGAAGAGAAGGGTGAATATGTTGATGCCTTGATGAATTATAATTAATAACTTCTAAATGTTCCATTAGGCAAGCTTCCCACAAGTCACAGTATCTCTGAAATGCTGGTCTTAAATGGAAATTTATAAGATTTAAGGGTAAAGATGTCAATTGTTTACTCACACTTCGGTAGCATTAAAGAGAATGTGTTATAATTTATAAGTATTCCACAAGTTACAATGTTTTTGAAATAGTTAAAAGCCAAAAAGGTTAAAGGTTTAATCATATTACACGACAATCGCTGGCCAAAACAGAATTTTTTTGTAGAGAACCAGTTAATGTGGTTTTTGATTATAAAAAGTTTATAGTAGTAAACTTATTGCGTAGTATTTTCTGCCTCAAGTTGTATAACTTTTACGTTGTATTAATGGGTTGTTTTTTAAGAACTATTAGAAAATAGGATTTATTTTTATAATAAATTTAATCATATGACAAAATTTCTCTATTCCCCAAATACATTAGGAAGCAGTAATATCCACTTATAGCGAATATTTGTATAGTTATTTCTATAGTAGGGCTTTTTAACAAATGTTTTAATACCGACTGCTGACTACTTACCATAAACAATAGGCTTTGTAAAACCTAGCGACTAATAACTAGTAGGCAGTTGGTTAATGTTTTCTTAGAATTCCCCGGGTGACTAAGGCCACTTCCACTTCCACTTTGTCGCTTCCTCTTGGCGTTTTGTAAGAAGAAAGAAACAGCCGTAAAAGTGGGCCCCAAAGATTAGTCACCACTGGCATGGGTCCATCACCTTGTGGCAGCACCTCCACCTCGTCCACCCCTCCCTCCTTCTCCTCCTCTTCAGCCGCCAGCTCCTCTGGCTCCTCTGCCTTCCCTTTTGCTGGCACATTTTGTTTTGTTTACATTTGCAGGCGGCGATCGACGCAGAGAGTGGCTAGAGAGAGCGAGGAGCCGAGCGCAACAGGCGGAGAGAGAGAGCGAGAGCTGGAGGAGATTAGGAGAGCAGGTTGCCTCACATCTGTTGCTCGCTTGGCGCTCGGCGCTCTTCAACCAGCGAGAACCGCTCGCGCTTAGCGCTTGGCGTTTTGCGCTCATTCGAATTTCATCCGCCGTCGGTGCCAATTCGTTCGATTGTGCCGCGCCCGATATCGAGAAAAGATATATATATATCTCCCAATACGCATATATATAAATACATATCGCGCATATCGTATTTGTTCAAGTTCAAATATCAATTGGGGAATTGAAAGAAGGTATATATCAGTGGCCAATACGAGTGCGCGGGCCCGAGTGCGTGACATATGGTGTTATTTTTACCCTCTGATCGCGGCAATATGTGCCACCAACAAGCGATTCCATTGTGTAATTGGATCGTAACAATCGGATATCAATCATTCATCGTTGCTGCGCCTGCGCCAAGCGCGCCAAAGAACCAATAAGAAAACCCTCAATGGAAAACCCTTTTCCCCAGTTTGGATTTCGGATCTCAGGCGCTTCTAAAAAAAAATAACCAGAAAATTACCTCATCGCTCTGCCGGCGCCGTCGTCGACGTCTGCTTTTTGATGTCTGCCCCTGAATTTATGCTCGTACACGGGGAAAAACTTTGAGATACTGATCAGTATGCTCACTTTTTATAGCCATGAAATGTTTGATTAAATATGGGGAATTATTAGAACATTTTGCAAGGCATTTAACTGCATTTTCTTGCTAAGAACAAGTAGTTTTCTTTGCTTTTTTACTTTTTTAAAAGAGAAATAAGCTCTAAACCCATAAAACCTTAAGCCACAACCGCATTTTCTTCTTAACAAAGTGCTGTTATACTCTTCCTAAAGTAAAAATACTTTAACTTTAGTTTACAAAGAAAAGTTCAAAATTTTCGTCTAGGAAAATATAATGATAATAAGAACAGGCCTTTTTAAAAAAGGGTTTACATCCTGAATTATCTTTATTATCCTAAAAATACTCCAGCTCTGCAGCACTTTCTTATCATTTATAGAAACTAGCGCATTCCTTAGGCATTTATTCAAGTGTACACACACCGATATGTATGTATTTTTCATTCTATATTTCTCGTTTGCCTTAGCAGCTGGCTAAGGCTGCCTCCCACTCCCCACTCCTCCTCCTCCGCTCTGGCGTAAATAAAAATTATCTTCGAGATACACATACGCGCTAAGATTTGTTTTGCATCTGTAAGTAGATTTATTGTTTTTGCGCTCTTTCCGCTTCTCTCTTCTTCGGAGCTGAATATATTTAAATTTCTCGCGCTCCTCGATGTTTTGTCATAATTCAAGCGATCTCCGTTTTCTCCGCTCTTTTGTGTACTTTTCCTCACATTTTTTGTCCGATTGTTTGGCAAATTTCGCCGCCGTCGTTGCTCCATTTTGTGGGCGTATTTTGTATTGTGTATTATTTATCCATTATCTCAAAATGTCAATGCTCGTTTAAGCCCCTCAGTCGCCCGCTCTCTGTATATGTATCTCTCTTTCGAGCGTTTTGACCTTATTAGTATGGGGCTTCGGGTTTGGAATGTCCGCCACATAAACACGCTTCGGAAACATAAAGAAATCGAGATCGGAGCTCATTTTCACTCCATGCCGCGCTGTGTGGGCAGTGCATCGGCTCCACAGCCACATCAAAATCCAAATCCACCAAATATATCGGACGTGGACGTGGGGACCGTTTGCATCCGCCAAGTGGTTAGTACACTTGACAAATTGTGAGGCCCCAAAAATGCCCGAAACTAGCTTACTTGATTCTGGTAATTACTCAGGGTTTGGAATTATTTCGTAATTTATATATTTAAATTCGCGATTGTATGATGATTTATAGTCGTGCTGATTTTATTTATAAATTCTTACTGTTTACTTCGAGCTGATCCATATTTATTGTATTAATGGTCAACCGCAGCGTTCCACTGACTCAAACCCATTCATATGGAGAAATACATGTTTTCCTTCTCTTAAGATAAGATCAGAGAAGAAAGAAAAATATGACTGCGTCAAAATGTGTGAAGGCTATTTATCATGAGTAAAATGTATAAGCTTTTGAAGAGATTTTATTTTAATTAGGTTTGTCAATATTTATTTATAGTTTACAAGTTCTTGTGCATCAAAAGTTTGCAAATTTTTTGTGGAATTTTCTCAAAGGAAAATATTAACGAACCAAAACCTATTTATATTTTCATATTGTACTTACAAGTGTCTGCAAATGGTTTTGAGCAATATCTCGGCTGTTTTTTGGGGTTTTTCAGAGTGTGTGTATGAAGTGTAGTGCTGTGGTGTGCTGCGTGTACACTCGGCTTCGATAGAGAGGCAATCCATTGAGCAAACTGATCCGTAACTCGGTCACTGGTGGAACGCTGGTGGGCAGCTTGTGCTGCCCATTTTGGGGCACGTTTCGATTGCATTTTCCACTTGTGTCTGCTTTTCTGTTTTTTGTGCTTATTTCTGTTTTTTTGTTGCTTTGCATATTTCTTTGCTGTTTTATTAATTGAGCTGTATTCATTAATTCGCTTCGCTCTGGGCGGGAGAGACGGGAGACCAGACCGAGTGCAAAGGTCTCCCGATGAGCGCTGGCCATGCAACTTTCGAAACAGAGATTGATGTGTCCCGGGGAGGATTTTTTGCAGCGAGGATTACCTCATAATTTCGCCATTAATTGAATTCCCCATTTGGCAGGCGTGAAATGCGAACCTTTTTTGATTTGTTTATAATGGAAAATGTCAGTTTGGAAAGCCACTGAAATTGCACTGAAACTTCTAGAGGGAAAGTCGTGTCGAAACTTTCACTTTAAGTACAAATTGGTTATGAAGTGTCATTAATTCGGCCGATATAACCCTGATTTATTTCGTTTTTCCAGCCATTTGTCCACTGCATGTTTCAGGCTCAATTAAAGCAAATTAAGCCAGGCCATCCGGCCAATTCGATACAATATGGGGAAATTCACTGTCCAAACAACTGCGGCGGCAGCCAAAAGAACAAAAAGCAAAACGAACAGCGTAATAACAATTAAAAAACAAAAATAACAACTGGTGTGTGCGCTTTATTTTCATAACGCCTCAGCATTTTCAATGGTTTTGTATTGCACTCGGATACATGCTTGCATACACACGCCGAGTCTATATATAGATACACTGAGAGAACAGTAGAACAGAGATATTAATTCTTGATTTTTATAAAGTACATTTTCTTGAAATTAATATCTTAACATGATATGGTTTCTTTTACGTTCTTTTATGAACTTGATTATAGTATAAATATTTTATATCTGCATGTACGCCGATGCTGCAGAAACCCCTTGTGGGCTTGGGACTTAATCATCCCTTCCCTACCCTTGAGGAAAGAATCGCTCTAAAAATATGCACTATTATTAGGTAATTGGGCTATGGTCAGTCGTCTCTGAATGTTCTGGAATAAAGATACCAGCACAAAAAAAAAAAACAATAGTTTAACCTTCATACACGTGTCTTAAAAATATACTCAAGCTGTGTAACAGTTTAGTATAGATTTAATACTTTATAATATCAAATGCATACTCGATAGTATTGTTTTTATACTCCGTAGCTTTAATTGTATGTTTTTGAGTATTATTTTCATTAGAACCTACATCGGTAATTCGATAACATATCGCGTTAGCTGAAATTCAGTTCTTTTCTGTTTGTCGCGTTAGTGATTTTTCTCAAGTCTTGGCGCTGATTAGTATAATGTTTTTACTTTCTTAGTATTAAATTAATAAGCATCTTATTAAGAAATATTTAATACTCAAGAGTATAGTATTCATGTAACCATAGTATAGATTCTATAACGATTTCATTTTTTTGGGTGTAGAATCTTAAGAACCCAAATTTCTCTCCCGATCTTTTGTTTTCTGTGCAGAGATTCAGCTACTTGGGACTCATGCGATGTGGGTCTTAGTGCTGCCGCACACATGTTTCGCTTTTGCACCGGACCCGAATCAAACAGTCGAAATGCTAAATAAACAAAATGGGCCAGCGGCGGCAACAAAAACAACCAGAGCAAGTTGGGTCGCGGAGAAGATTCCATATTGAGTTCGATGTTCTGCCCGTATTATGGAATAGTTTATTGTTTCGGAATGTTTCTTAATTACGCGGAACTCAAGTGGTGGCGGAGGTGGGAGCCGAACAGAGCAGAGACCAGAACCGGCCATCTGAATCGGAATTCCGAGCACTTCCTCCTCCGATTTGATTCAACTCGCCTCGATTTGCCTTCCCTTTTCGCACACGCTCTCGCACACTCATCGGATGAGTCACTAAAAATGGGAGGAGACAAGAGATTGGCGCCAGTTTAGGACCCCTTGTTTACTATTAATGCCGACAAGTTGTTATTCGCTTCTCGTCGAGCTTGGTCGCTTTTCCGTGCTTGGTTTCGCAGTTTTGGTTACTTTCTTGTGAAAATTTAACCACCGAAATCTCAAGATGAAAATCGATCTGATCGTGGATCAGGGACCGTGCCGGACGGAGCTCCGGAGCTGGTGCCTAGGCATTGCCGTGTACTGGCTGATATCCATGATACTCTGCGTGTTCTTCGCACCAACAGCTGTAAACTTTGTTGGCTTTGCCATTGTTATAATCGTCAGTGTGTTGCTGCTGATCGGAACCCTTAAGGAAAAGCGACTGCTGCTGCTCGGTTGGCTTATCTTCGCCCTGTTCGTAGCCATTGGCTTCCCCTTTGCCATTTTCGGCGTCATCTTCAACTATGGAGGCTATCGCGAGGCCACGGGATTCATCAACATTTTCGAGTCCCTGCTAGTCTACATCATAACGATCTTAATCGTTGCCTTCTGCGCCCGCCTCATCTACTCGCACTACGTTCAGCTGAAGAATCGCGAGACGGGCAGTCCCGTGCCGACGGCCGTGGTTTAGGCTTCGTTATCGGCATCATTGATGGATTCTACCTCACTTAACTCAGTTAGTTGCAATAAATAATGCGCTTTTGTATTTTGAATACAGTTTGTCGTTAAATAAAAATAAAGAATAAACATTCGCATCTAAAAATAAACCCCGGGGGAGAATATACGCATTGCTGGTGTTATTGTCACCAAGTTTGTATGCAAAAACACACGGATGCACGGAGGCATGCAAAGATTTATGCAAAAATTAATTTGCAGTATTGACTACCGACGCTTCGTTTTATTTGGTTACGTTTATCGCCAGTGGAAGTGGGTTGGGCCCTCGCCCTCCTCTCTCCATTCCCTATCTCTTCGCAGTGGGTGTCGTAAATCCCCGCTTGATTACGTCAGTAACTCATTGGCGTTTTTCTCCGCTTTTTTGGATTTTGGGTTTGTGGGCTGAACACGCATCTGGCCACTTCATCAATCTGTCAGTCCGTCAGCGAGTGAATTCGATGCGGTCAGTCGATACGTCGGCTTTGGCATTCCGATTGCAACGGGTTGTGGTTTGTGTCACACCCCTGGTTCCATGCCAGGCCGGGTAATCACGAAAAATGGCTGAAAAGGGCTTAAGATGTTTCCATTGTATGGCGCCAAAGGGATACGCTAAATAAAGCTGTCCAACTTGTCTCACTTACAAAAAATCATTGAAAAAACATGGTGACAGAAAGGGGTTTTAAATGATGATTGCAGAAAAGCTAATGGTTTTCAAATTAGAATAATTAATAATAATATTGAAGTTCACAAACTAGGAATTCCACAGAAATGTGTGTTGATTTGAAAATTTGTATTAAAAATTCTCTATTTAGACCAACATGGAATTGCATTTGTGTAAGTTGAAATAGATAATAGATAAAAATTGGAAATGTATGAGACAAAAATAGATAACATTATCAAAAATAAGTATCTATAAAAAAGTATCTAAAAGACTAAACAAATATCTATTTAACTCCAAGAAAAGACTAGATTTACCCACAAAGTTACAATTTGACCGTGCATACTATGCGTGTGCTGGCAGAGGCCCGGCAGAGAAATTTGATGGCTCTCCAGTCAGGGCTTTGGGCACCACTGATCTAGATATTTCGACTTCAAAGGGTTTTTAAAAATTATTAATATGAAATAAGAGTACAAAAATTATGCCTTTCATATAGAAATCTCTAGAGACTTGCCTTTATCTTTCCAGATATGCCGATCTAAGGTAATTTTGTATATTTATCTCGAATGAGGCAAGACAAAAGACAGTGGTTCTGTTTATAAATCGAACACTCCTTATATTTCTCTAAACAAACAAACAAAACTTTTTTGCAAGTTATCTTATCGTCAAAAAAAGTTATCTTAAAAAACAACATAAAGATCAATAAATGTTTCCGTTTCCAACTGGTTTAACACGATTCTTTCTGGTTTAACACGATTATTATTAAATTATTAAAAGGCTTAAATAGTTTAGTTTACTTGAAGAAAAACACTTGATTTTTAGACTCTCTAAATTGAGTAAAAGTGAAGTTCTCAATCGGTGACTCAGCTTCGTTTGATCTACATTAATTCCCTCCACTGAGTGAGAAGAGTTCCTCTGTATTTAACCCCACATTTTATGCATTCCATTCCCGATTTGATTATCTTATTCCTCGGCTGTCTGCCCCTTTCCCGAGATTGTCGTGTCCATCGGCAGTTATCGCTAGGCTTGGCCTTGCCTTGCAATTTATTTCCATCTGGGTGGGGATATGGTGATGGCCACAGGAATGGGGATGGGGTGCCTCTCTTAATCAATGGAACTGCTTTGTGTGTGTCGCCACTGCGAGTGGCTGAGTGGCGTGAAAAGCAAAGTGCCTTTCTTATTTGGCCCATGGATGCATCGGCATTCGAGTGGCCGCCCCCAAAGTCCACCCAAGTGCAGTATCCTCTCCTATCCTCCCTGACGACTATTTGTTATATCGCTGTATATAAATACTTTTACGCACATATAAATTCGAGAATATGTGCGTGGCACTGTCGCTTTTGGCACTCACTTGTGCGAAAATCCATTGGAGCCCGACTGGCGGGAGCCTAATTTTTTGCCGTCTCCGATTGACGACGACGACGCTGACGCTGGCGTTGGATGAGGGGCACAGCAGAACCAGGGTGACTAACAGGAGGGGCTCCTGCCTAAGTGGGCAAGGGCGGTGGCATGGGAATGGAACTTGGCATCCAATCATAAAATTGCTTGGCAATGTCTTTCGTATGTAGATTGAGAAACGGAAGGAAGGAAGCTAAGGCACAATCCATGTTGGCAGGAAATGTGTAATTTCTAGAGGAGGAAAATACATTGAATTCGAAATATATAACCAGATATATATGCACAAAATTATGGAATGAGTACAAAAGCTAAAACAATCTAGAGCAATTCACACAGATTTATAGAACTAATTTCTAGTCTTGGAAAGAAAGGGAAAAAGTAAAGTTGCTTTAAGAAATTGTATTGTTTATCTGGCATCAAGCATTTAATAAGTGTATCATGGTAAGTGGGCTTGAGAAAATACAAGGTTTTACTGAAACATAAGGCAAAGATTACAATCTCTAAGAATTACTTTCTTTTTGTCACATGAATTTAAAAAGTACAATCTTTATTTGTAATTAAATCCACTTGACTCTCTTTCCTTTTATAAGCTCTTAACAATCTTTATTCAGTATTGAGCTTGGGTTGGGTATCATAAGCTGGGCTAATTACCAACACGCTCCTTCTTCAGAAAGGCTTCTAATTGGGACATTGATCCCTATCACTCCGACTGACATAATTTGGTCACATTATGATGTGCCACCACCTTGATTCGGTAATTGAAAATTACAGGGCCTTCTCCAGACCCTTCTCCCAGTAGTCAACCCGATCCCACCACTGCCTCCCTCTCTCTGGACGACGTACTTTTGTCGTCGATTCATTCGATGTGATTTGTTTGTTTGCCTTCCCAGGCCATCTATCCATTCCACATAGCCACATCCCTGGGCCGCCGTTTGTGCGTTTGTTTATTTGTGTATTTTGTTACTTTTAATGCATCTTTTATCTGGATTTGGCCATCATCATTGGCTCATTGTTGTTGCTGGCGATGCTGATAGCGATACACAAATTTGTGCCCCATTGTTGGCAATGGAGTTGCCCCGGCGACGACGACGACGATGTCTTGTTTACTCAAATTACAGCTCCAGTCAGGGGTTATCTGAGGTGCATATAGTAGTCAGTGGCAGGGATCTGAGATCCTTAAGTAAAATCTGCCAAGCTGACCCCTGTTGTGCGGTTGCTGTAAGTGCCGGGAGTGGCTTGGCTTTTTATTCAGCCACTCAACACCCACTAGAAAATCACATCAAGCCCAGGGAGCATGTTATTTCAAACGTACATAACAGTGTTTATTGGCGATCACTTTCAGTCGAGTTGAACGACCCCAAAATCAGAGGAAAGGAAACAACGCCAGAACGTGACTGTTGTTTATAAGTGCTGAAAAATGTGTAAACCAACACAAAATCGCCAAATAAACATTATTATTTGTACAAATGTGGGCATTGTCTATCCTGTCTTGTCGATTTTCAGTGCAATCTCCAACAAAGCGAATCAGATAATGGGTTTAATAACTCTGATAAGGTGGTAAATAATAAATAGATAAAGACAATCCCTTTTAAAATGCAAAAGGGAATATAAGGTTGAGGAATATAGTAAGGAATATATCAGTTTCTTAGAGGAAGGAAATTTATAGTTTTACAAAATTATACAGTAATAGAAACCACATTGCCACACGTTCTGAATTATAGCTTCTGATTGTTAACCGATTATTATTATTTAAATAAAATTAAAATCAAGCAGCCTGGCATTGGCTATATTAAATCAGGTATTCCGGCAGGCTAAAATAATACAATACTCAATTATGTCCCGAAAAAGTGAACTTGCTTTCATGAAACAAAACTTAATTGTTTCGTTTTCGTTATGCTAATGCCAAGTACCTTTCGGCAGTCGTAATTGCTCTCATTAAAGCATTTCCAGTACCTGTCTCACTGGATCGTGACACATTTGCCTAACGGCCTTTTATTTGTTATTTCTCGCTGTTTCGCTGACCGCTTGCTAATTTCCGCTGACATCAAAACTGAAATAAAACTGGGCATGAGTCGTTGGATGCCGCTGTTACATTACCCAAGCGCAACTAATAATCAGGCGCGTCGCCGGTGGGGATCGCTCTCTGGCCGGCCATCTGTTGGACCTCCAAACTAGCGGGTTTGTAGTACAGACAAATTGAAATTTCTATAAATTCAGCTATGACTCAGAGGACGGGGCAAGAAATGAGCAGATGAATGAGCCAAGAGCAGCATCATCATCGCCACTGCCACCGCCGCCGCCGGCGAGGTACAGTGAAAGCTCCGCATTGGGACAATTTTGGTGGATTAAAGATCTGTGCAGAAGGTGTTTATTCGTTCGCCTGAGGTGGAATTATCTCTATATACTTGGCTTCTTCGTTCTATTTAAAGTAAAGCGTGGAAATCGTGCCAGATCAATGGGTAGGGTATTATCATCCGTGGGGCTTTAGGCTCTTCACACTTTTGCCTTCCAGTTCGAGCATATAGCCATTGATTTCTCGGGCGCATCGAATGGAAAATCCAAAAGATTTGTCTGCTATCCAAATTATACTTTGTTTACCTTGAAAGTTCTCGTTTTGGCTGGGTATTTATAGCGTTCCTTCCACATATATATAGATTGGATGTAGGATTGGGCACATCTCTAGTATGGCGTATGATGAGGTCTGAATGTTGTTTTGGTTTAATTAAAATCTGTTTTGCTTTTATCGTTAGAGGAAACTTTTTTCGTTTGGCTTTTTTTCAACACATTTTACGATGAATTTTCTTTGGCAGTTTATTTAAAATCTCCTTTCTCTTTCGCTTTTTCTTATTTTTGTGTTGTGTTGGCTTGTGTGATGTGATTTATAGCATTGGAAGCTGATTTAAGCACTTGCATGTGTAGTCATCACCTACGTTCACAAATATATCTTATGAGGTATTATTTTGTGCGTCTCTATGTGGGTGCTTTATTGCCGATTTTTGACAGACAGCTATTTCAAAAGCTTAATTCAATAATGAAGATTTAGTTATTAATTAGTTGGAATTGGACATATACATTTTTTAATATTTTTTAAGGGATCTTTGGAAAGATGAGATATTTTTATTGATCGTCATTTGATGAATGTTTTTTAACAAAGAAAGTGATGTCATGAAATCAATTGAATCTTTTTAGGGGTGTCTGCAATTGCTACAAAGAAAGAGGAGAATATTCGCTTGAAAGAGGGTAATCTTAAGCAGTGAGGGCCAGGCAATACATGGACATGGAAGAATTGTGTTATTAAGGAACTAGATAAAAAAAATTGTTTTCTGTCATATTGCTTACAAAATAGTTATGACTAATAAAGTAGTTATTTAACTTTAGAAAAGGCTAGATTTAGCTAGAAAATTACAAGTTGACCTCACTGGTTTGTTGTTTACTTTTTGTACATACTGTGTGTGTGCCGGCAAAACAGATAAATTAGCTGACCCGCGAGTAAGGGCTTTGGGCACTTCTGATCTATAAATCTAACCAACTTCAGTGTTCCTTTTTAACGAGGGATAGTCCGGCTCGAAGGACCAAAAAGGAATGCTTAAACTGTGTTACATTAGTGGAAGAATCGGACGTTAACAGAACTGTTAACAGCTGAGAAAGAGAGAGACGCTGAAAGAGAGGCTGGAAACCGAGAGAGTGAGAAAGGCCAGCGGAAATATAGGGTGACCCGTCGTCCCTGAAAAAAATAAAATGCAAGTTAAAGATTATCTTTTTTATGAACGGAATTGTACTAAAAATCTAAAATTATTTTTTTCTCAAATGTTCATGGGTTATGCAATAAATGCTTATGTAGCGCAAGATCAACACACTTTTCCCTTTGCTCTCGGGTCAATAAACCCATCCGAATGCTTTCCTGAAATGTCGCCTGTCTTGGCCATAAACCACTCCAACTCGGAACCCTTTCAGCTGCTCGGGAGCTATGGCATTGTAGAACGTGCCGGAGCACCCAACCTGACATCTGGCCGCATGGCAGAATCGTGCCAAGGTCTCAGATTGTGTTCGCTATAACTACGTGACGCTATCGTTTTGTAATTTTGATTGCTCCGCGAAGAACAGCACACACACTCAATGGCCTGGCCCATGTACCGTGTAGCGTGTAGCGTTTTATAAACTCAATCAGCCGGCGACCCACTAAGCACTGAAACTTGTCCAACAACGCCCACAATCGCATTTCGCTTTCATTGAGTCTAGAATGGGGGCCAGGAGATCAGCAGGGGCATTCACACCCACGCCGCGCCGTTGGCTTTTGTCTTGCCAATGAGTTGAGGGCTGACCTGAGCACCTGTGAGTTGGGAATGCGATTTGAGGGGGAGTCATAGCCCTGTCAAGACCCATGTCACTTGAATAAAATGTGATCGAAATGAATAAATAATAGGTGGAGAGATTTTTTAACTAAGATTTTTCCCTCAAATCTACTTGAAACATCTATCAAGAAGGTTTCTCTTAGTTATTTTCTCTGTAAATCTGCAAGTCTGCAAATATTTCATACATTATATTGTGCAAATGTCTCCTCAAAGACCACAGCAGTTGTTAGGCAAATATACTCTTGCAGTATGACTTTCCTTGGGTTAATGGCCAGAAATGGAAGACCGCAGCAGCCGCATTCCTGGCCAGCTGCAGCTGACAACTCTCCAGTGAATCGATCCTCTGCCTCCGATCCTCCTCCATCGATGCACTACTCTTTTGGTCTTTTGGGTGTTGATTGATATTTTCTGCTGCTGTAAACAAAAGTCTCTGGCGAACGCTAATGGAAAAGTCTGGTGCAGCATTCTTGGAATGGTATTCTATGTGCGCACATATCGGTGGCCGTGCTCCGGCTGCCTTGGTGGCATTAACCGCAATGCCAACATCTAGCCATATATGTGCAGCGAGCTCCAGCTCCAGCTCCTCTCTCCTTAGAGCTCCCAGATGCCCCACCTAACAGCAGACTCTTGCCGAGACTCTTCTTCCACCCATCATCATCATCATCGGCGAGGTCGAGCGCTGCTAATATGGAAAATGAAAACAGGAAAAATGCCTTGTGCGTTTTCAGTTTGGAGTGGCTAGCGTGGCGAGACTTGAGAGATTTTCCCATTCCCATTTCCCCATTTCCCCCGGTGTCTGCCTCGCAGTTTTAACCGTTCGTTCGCTCTGCTCTTCTATTTGCAGATCTTCAAAACAAATCAAAATCAAACGACAACCGCAACAAGCAACGAAGTAACAAGCAACAACGATTACCTTTAACACTACAACTGCCTTCAAGCACACACCACAAAACACACGGGCGCACCACCGCACACACAGCAAACAACTTTCGATAAACAACAACACACATTTCTCCACTATCTGCGAAACTACTTGAGCAACTGAAACTAAATCGAACAACCATTAGCCAACGCCAGCGGCTAACAACGAATTGAGGTGAGTGAAGAAGGTGTCAACGGATATCTCCGTAATCAAACAGGAACTCTTGGAAATTTTGCTTAAGGTGTTGCAATCAAAAGTGGGGCAGATCACTTATTCTTTATATTAATCATAATAATAAGTGCTGGATTACGATTTGGTAGACTCTTTCTCCTTTCTGTTTTAGTGCTGCAATCAATGGTAGATTTCTTTTTTGAATGATTACATTTTCCCTCCATGTATTGTGTTTATAAAATCTTTTCTCTACTTATTCTCCGCTTTCAAAGAAGATGTGCTAATATTGTTATTACAAATTAGGTGATTATTCAAGAAACTTGGAGAATGTTTACCCATTTGAAAGATGTTTACAAAAGTGTTGCTAGATTATTTAGCTTACTTAAGTACTCCATAGTCAATGTTACGATTTTTTCTTTTGTGAACTATTTTACTTGCACTTAGGTTATCTGGATAAACATGTTGCTTTCGGCTGTATAGATTATAATGATAAATGGCTGAAAGACACTTTTAAAGTAATTTGGGCTCTTTAGAGTGCGGTTTACTTAAAACAACATAAATCTTTTAAGTTTAGTGGTTACTAGCTATCACTATTTCATCGGTGGGCAATCTGTTATTACTCTGCAGTACCAGTCATCAGCAATTCATCAAGAAGTCTTAAAAAAAAAATTCGGTGCTTTTAATGAATCATAAAAATTATTGATAAAATTAACATTGGTATCTCTTAGAGCGTCATCAGTGACAAACTCATCCATGATGCATCAACTTTGCATAGGTAAAAACTGGTTCTTTTCATCAAAAGTTTAGGCCAAAAATTCATCGACATTTCATCGAAAAAAGTGGGATTTGTCATTAATATTTTATGCCAAGAAATTCATCAACATTTCATCGTACTGTGATCAACGGGCCATTGATGACAACTGGTACTGCAGGGTACTTCGAAAAGAAAGTATGCAACTAAAAACCATTTAAACAGTTGGATGGTCTTAAAACTTGTTTAGATTTGGGAAAAACTAATGCTTTTAAAAAAAAATATATTTTTTATTGTTTGAAGGCAAAAAAAAAGAATTATTATAAATTTAGCAAATACAACAGGATCGCAAGTAGCCCTTATTAAAACTTAGTTGTTTGTTAAAACAATAACTTTTCTAAGCGGCATAGTTGTCTAGGAATGGCAAAATACCTTCCCAGTTCCCCTTCAAAACCCCAATTAATCAAGTAGAGCTAATAGCTAATTTCTACCTATAAAACGAATGACTTAAAATGTATGCCTCCTTGAACTTTATGCCTTTTCTGGGGCTTTATTTTTATGCCCCAGACGAGCGGCTGTATCTCTTTGCAAATTCTACTTTGCCTGCTTAGCACAAACAGAAATAAAAACTGTGCAAATTACATAAAGGGCTCCACATTGGCGCTGCCCCAGGGCACTTTGTTATCCCTGCCGCAAGGCATCGGGATCGGGATCAGGGGAAAGCAATAATGACTGGGAAGGAGTAAACGTGTCCCAAGACAAGTGAAAACAGTGCAGATTCCTTGGCGGCCACCACAGGACTCCTACGCAGGCACACGCGCTGCTCCAGGACAAACGCACACACACACTGACATATCACAAGGATGTACACCCGTTTATATGGCCAGACAAAATGGAGGCTTTGGCGCCAGAAAGTCGCGCCAGTTGAGCTTATTTTTTGCTGTGTTCTTCCTCCTCCGCTTTTGTACAGATAAGTGGGTTCGATGGGTGCGGAGTCGCCATCCTTCCATACTTCCTCTGGCTTTAAAGAGATCTTAAAAACTTTACCTAACTCATCGTGTTGCAATTAATCAAGGGGAAATCGGATTAATTAGAAATAGAGCTGGAAAAATTAAGGATCTCCCGCTATTCCTCAACCATTACTCATTTTGCATGCGCCGATGGGATTTTTTGTTTCGCACAAATTTACACAACTTGGCCAAGTAAATGGCTGGGCTTGTATATAGGACGAAGGCGAAGTTCAGCCATTGGTGGTCCCGGGCCACCCATGGGGCGCTCCCAGTTGGTGGTGGATTTTCCGCAGGAAGCACCAAAGTGAAAAGGCCAAAACCCAAACCCTCCCTTTTTTGGCGATGGCTAGGCAGTTTTACGATCTCGGCAGCAGCATCAGCAGCATCCTTTTCCCGCAGCCACGCTGCCAGGGCTGCCCAGGCACATGCCGTCCTGCATCCCGGCCGCGGAGCATGCGCGGATCCGACGCCAGGACGACGCCGCCAAGTCGCGGATTCTCACAACGCTTACGACTAGTGGAATGGATGATGCTGGCGTCAGAAGCTCACGATGTGTCGCCGGCATAGCACATCATTCTAGGCCTAGCCGCTGATCGGGCAGGAGTTGCCAGGCCAGCCAGGATACTGGCTATCAGTCACCAAAAAAACAGTCACAAAGTGTCAAGTCGCGTTTTCAAAGCGTTTTGTTGTTGAGTTTCTCAAAAAAAAGAAAAGTTATTCGTTAAGTTTGGCGGTCAAGTGCCTTTGTGCCGTTTCGGTTCCTTGTTTTTCGTCAAAGATAGTTCGTGCCTTATCCCTAAGAAGTATTCTTAACTTTCCACACACACACACACTGCGTTGTTGTCGTCGAGTGCCTTGGACAGAAACTTTACTTTTAATAGACCCTAAGTCTCTAAAACTCTGCCACTAATTTGCCTTAGAACAAACACAAAAAGCCTTAAAAAAAAGAAACCAAATTTGTTACAAAATCTTACACGTTTTTAACGATATATATTTATATATATACAAAGTCACACGTTTATATATATTTTACAAAATTTACACGAAGAAAGCTTTTACACTAGAGAACCCACAAAATTTTTAACGTTATTTGTTGAGGTCACACAAAATTCACACCGTTATTTAATGATGTATACGCGTTTTTTAAGATTTTTCAAACTGTTAGCGATTTTTGCCATCGTCTTGTGTTGAGTATTTTGTAAATTCAGTTTCGGTTCCGTACAATTTTTGTACAAAAACGGTCCGCTCCGTTGCCAACACCACAAACGTGCCTCAGCTCGTCGAGCAGCTGCCGCAGGAGCCTGGCAGGAGGATCTGCAGGACTCGCCTGCTCCAGCGCTGCCGTCGCAGTCAACGATTTTTAAAATCTCCCTTCAACACCCCGCGATGCCTTTCGATGACAACGTCAAGCCGATCGATTAAACACCACAAAAAAACACCAAAAACACTCGAAACACTAAACACACCACTCAAAAAACACACACCAAGCAACACACACAACGCCCGAGCGTGCCTTTATAAGCATTAAGCCCAAAAAAAAAAGAAAAAAACAAAAAAACGTAACCGTAAGCTCTGTGTGCCTTAATGTTTTTCGATCGTCAACTTACCGAAAAATAAGTTTTTAAAAACATCTTCGAAGAGAACGTCCTTTGTAAACAAGATCCCACGATGAGTCTCTCAAAGTGTTCGAAAAGTAAGTAAATCTTGGGGAAAATCACATTACGTAGAAGGTTATAAGATTACTTTTGTTGTAGAAACGATAAACGGAGTGAAATAATATTAAAAAAATTATTTGAGATATTTAACCGGTTTGTAATTAAATTCAATACAAAATTGAAGACGAAATATTCCAATAAATTAAGTTTTATAGGTAGATTATCCGTCAAAGAGGGTAAATTTAAAAGTTTGTAGTTGGCTTTTGGTATAATAACGCGTACACACCCCTCAAAAATAGTATTATTGTGAATTTTGGCGATAGGCTTTTCTCAAATGTTCTTACTAGAACGAAAAAAATTTAAAAGCTCACAATGGGCCTCTGCAGCAACGGCAGACTTACCGCTTGCGCTGCACTAATATCCCCCATACCCAGAAAAAATCTAACAGTTTAACATTTATACATGTTGTCCTAAAAAATTCTATAGCAGGATAGCGTGTTTTAATACTTAATTCTCAAAAGTATACTTTTTATACTCTATAGTTTCAAATGTGTATTTTTGAGTATTATTTTTATACGAACCTGCATTGATAATTTGATAACATATCGAATTCAGTGCTTTTCTGATTGCCGCGTTAGTAATATTTCTCAAGTCTCGACGCAGATTGGTATAATTTTTATACTTTCGTGTCAAATTAAAGCATCAAATTTATAAGCATCTTATAAAAAAATTTTCAATACTCAAGAGTATAGAATTCATGTAACAAAAGTATAGTTTTTATGATAATTATTTGTTTATGTTGAAATTCTTTTTTTCCTGAATTCAAGTAATAAAAGTACGAGATCCACAAGTCGCCTTGGGATCCACATCCACATCCACAGTCAATTAATTAGTTGTGCTCATAGGAAAAACGTTGCTGGCCGTAAATTACATCCATTAGCAGCTCAGTGTGACTTCTGGATGGAAAGTGGTTCCCAATTAGTGAGAGGCTTTGATGCCACCTCCTGGCCTGGGTACCATTTGCATTCGGGTGATGGCAATGGCTAGAGGAGTTGGAAGCGCTGGAAGGGGAAAGGGAGTGGGTCGGGACAGCAGGAGGTGGTGGAGGAGGAGTGACTGCTGTGCTTAAGTGAAAATTCGTGGCTGCCCAAGGCCAATTTCAGTTTGCACCAAAATTAAGCAATATTTCCTCAATTATTGTGCTTTATTAGCCATCTGTTATAATGAATAATGCCGCAAATTGTTTATTTCAAGCAAAGCTACTGAGAAATTTGATATTCAGAGTCCATTGAACCAGATAGTGACTCTGATTCATCAATATATTCATGGAAGTCAGTGTTATTCACTGTGTGTTCCATGAAATCTATCCCATTCATTGTCTTTCATCCATTTTCCCAACGTGACGCTGACAGTTTTCTTCATTCACTCGCTTTATCTTTGTGTTTTTTTGGAAGGAGGAAGGATGGGGATGTTGTATTAGTAGTTGTCCTTTTTTCTTTCTTTTCTAACATGTACGAGCGTATAAAGTTAATTGATTTAATGGGCGGTATCATATTACAATATTTATTTCCTTAGAGTAGGGTTGTTTACGTTATGTTAAAGATTCAATAAGATACAAATAAAATATCAGAAAGTTTGTTAAAGTTCAAACTAAACTAATATATTCTCTATAATCAAAATTAATATGAATGTTTCTTGAACTTATTTTAAGAATAATATTAATCACACATTTCAAGCATTTCAGAACCCAGTAATCCCTTAATTGTATTAAATTTCCTTTAAATGCTTAGCATATTTTAAAGACAACTTCGACTAACTCGTCCTGAGTGCGCACAGCCCTTCCCCTCCTTGGACCTGTCGTCCTGTCGCGCAGTGTAGCTCCGTATCAGATTACGCAGCAATTGTTTGCCTCCTCCTGCCCCTTGTCTGCGCCTCCCTTGTGTGCCTGCTGAAGCTGCGCAGGATTCAGATACTTTTTCGGCCGACTAGCGCCACTCAGGCGCCGTGAAAAGTCTACACCCGTTCCGAGGGGATCTCTCCAGTCTCCCACAGAGAAGGGTGTTTTTCCCAGCGGCTGCACCCTTTGGGGTCAAACTCTACTCTCTCTCGGGGAGTTACGGCGCCGGCGCCGCTCTCTGGGGCTCTCTTTCCTCCCGGCGGCTTGCCACCACCAGCAGGATGCTGACGTCGGCGCAGCAGCATCCCTCTGCCGCGGCCGCATCCTCTGCCGGCGGCTCTGCCGCTCTCAGTCCAAAGGTTGAGTCAGCCTTTTCATCACTAACGTGCCAGATTCCGTGGACAGCAGACGTGTGCCGCTCTCGCAGAAGGATAACCATAACCAACTAACTCTCCCCAGGATGCCGACGAGCGGGGCCAACTATAGCCGCCATATGGAACAGGCGTCGTCCTGCCCAGCCGTTAAAAGTAATTGTGAAAGTTTGTGTGCGGTTTCTGTGTGTGTCGCCTGCCGGAAATTTCAAGTGCTTCCGCTTCCGCCGCAGCTCTCGAAGCGAAAAGCGAAAAACAAAAAACAAAAGACTAAAAGGCAAACATTTGTGTAAATTATTGATTTTTGCCAGCTAGAGAAAATAATAATGGCGAACTGTGACACACTTCGAGGAGGCAGCTTGGCAGCTCTTGGCTGTGTCCTTTCCAAAGGCTGCTGGATCTAAAAAGCGGGCGACAGAAAATCAATTACGCCCGCTTCTCGGGGATGGAGACAGGCATTAGGAGAACTTGGCTTAAAATCCAAAGCCCCGGCCGTAATGAGGGACATCTAGATGGAGAGGAGAGCCACAGGAAGAGAGTAGGAAGATACCGCGGTGTGGGGTTACTTTGCCAACCCTCTAAGAAAACTACAATGGGCCTGGTCTTTTAGGCTTTGATTTGGCAAACTCAAGTGTCCTGCCTTGCCCTCTCTTCTGTGTGTGAGCGTGTGTTTGTGGAGAAGATTTTCATCAGCAATTTTATCGGTCGTCTGCGTTTTGGGTGGTGGCTGCCAACTGCCACATCCACCGCCCCTGTCTGCCCGGCGAAAGATATCCTTGCGCTTTGGGGGTGGTTTCAGTTTCGGTGTTGGTTCCTGGTTCAGGGTTTTTGGTTTCGGCTTTTCTGGTCTCTGATTTCCACGTTCAACCTCTTCTTGGCCCGGAATATTGCTCAAGCTTAATGTTCCATTACAATAATGTGGGATAATAATAGCACATTGTCCCCAGACCCCAGCGGAATGGAAACTACTGACTTTTGTTGAGAGTTTTTGATTGCGAAGAGTAAATATTCAACCGAAAATTAAATTAAAGCAAAGTTTTTACAGTAAAACTTTCATTTATTTCGAACGAAAAGTGCTAAACCGATTTAAGAAGTAAAAATATGATATTTCTTAACAAAATTATGATATCTGGTTTCTAGTTTCCACGTTCAAACATTTAATGGTTACTCTAGCTTAATGTTCCATTACAATAATGTGGGGTAATAATAGCACATTTTCCCCAGTTCCCTGTGGAATGGAACCACGACAAGCAAAATAAAATAAAAAGAAGAACCCTCTTTTGTGAAGCGAAACCATCCGGCTCGAAGGACCAAATGTTGTAGGGGGGAGCTGGTGATAATGGGGTTCGCCAAATAAAAACTCCGGATTGTAATAAAATTAGGATATCAATTTCGATTTAACCTACTTTACTTTACTTAACAACTCTCTCTTCCTCTTTCAGTGCCTTTTGCATTTCACACATCCTTGGAAGTTTACCCAAGGAAACAACGACGACGAGGCGGAGGAGAGAGTAAGAAGAGGAGAAGAGTAGGAGCACGAATCCAGGAAGCAGAAAGAGGAGGCGAAGCAAGGCAGCAGAGACAACGCCAGGATGTCCACGCTATCGCTGCGCATCCAGCTGGAGGGTGGTCGGGTGACCAAGACCATACAGTTCCAGCCCAACACCACAGTCTTCGATGCCTGCAAGATCATCCGCGATAAGTTCGCCGAGGCAGTGCAAGGACAACGTATGTAAACCCCTAAATCCCCACTTAGAACTCCCTCTAAATATTAAATTTCTTCTCCTCATTTACAGCCAGCGAATATGGCCTGTTCATCTCCGACGAGCAGAACCAGCAGGGCGTTTGGCTGGAGGCCGGACGCACCCTGGGCTACTACATCCTGCACAACCACGACACGCTGGAGTACCGCCGCAAGCTGCGCACTCTGCGCGTCCGCATGCTGGATGGGGCTGTGAAAACCATTCTGGTGGACGACTCGCAGCCGGTGTCGCAGCTCATGGTGGTCATCTGCACAAAGATCGGCATCACCAATCACGAGGAGTACGGATTGGTGCGCGAGGACAACGAGGCGCAGAACGAGAATCTGCCGGACAACAAGTTCGGCACCCTGACCCTCAAGCGCAAGATCATGGAGAAGGATCGCGATGCCAAGATGGAGAGTTTGCGTAAGAAACTCAAGACGGATGATGAGAGTGAGTTGGCTTGAAGAATTTGCTGGCAAAGGAAAAGGTACTAACGCGGGGCTTTGTTTCCAGTGAACTGGGTGGATGTCAGTCGCACCTTGAGGGAGCAGGGCATAGATGAGGCCGAGACGGTCTTGCTGCGTCGCCGCTTCTTCTTCTCGGACCAGAACATCGATTCCCGGGATCCCGTGCAATTGAATCTGCTGTATGTGCAGGCCAGGGACGCCATTCTGGATGGCACGCATCCCGTTACCCAGGAGAAAGGTGCGTCCGCGTAACCCAAGTCTTTGAAGTTTCTCCTATAATTTGATCCCTTGATTTCTTAGCTTGCGAATTTGCTGGCATCCAGACGCACATTCAGTTTGGACCGCACAACGAGGCCAAGCACAAGACCGGATTTCTAGAGTGAGTCCATATGAAGTCCTCCTATCATCACACCTTATCCTAATCCAATTAAAATCCCTTTCCTCCACAGCTTGAAGGACTTTCTGCCTCAGTCGTATGTGCGCGTCAAGGGCATTGAGAAGAAGGTCTTTGCGGAGCACCGAAGGCACGCTGATTTGTCTGAAATCGACGCCAAGGTCCTGTACACCAAGACCGCCCGGGAGTTGCCCACGTACGGCGTTACCTTCTTCCTGGTTAAGGAGAAGATGAATGGCAAGAACAAGCTGGTGCCCCGCCTGCTGGGCGTGACCAAGGACTCGGTGCTGCGCCTCGACGAGCGCACCAAGGAGATTCTCGTCTCGTGGCCATTGACAACCGTCCGACGATGGGGCGCCTCGCCCAACACCTTCACCCTGGACTTTGGCGACTATGCCAATCAGTACTATTCGGTGCAGACGACGGAGGCCGAGCAGATTGTCCAGCTCATTGCTGGCTACATCGATATTATACTTAAGAAGAAGCAGACCAAGGATCACTTTGGCATCGAGGGCGACGAGGGCTCCACCATGGTGGAGGAGTCGGTGGCACCTTCTAAGTGAGTGTTAAGAGGGGGTTTGTTATAATATTTAGTTGCTAACTATTTCCTATTAATTTAAGGGCCACCTTCTTGCAACACGAAACGAATCGCGTGGAGCAACTCAATGTGGAGAGCTTGGCTCATCCGGGCATTATACGCAACTATGACGGTGAGTTTTTTATGGATTTGAATAGCTAAATAAGCACTTTGGCTTGCTTTAATTAGTTTATAGTTCTTGCTGTCTATATTATATGAATATTGATGAAATCGGGTCTTTTTTTAATGAGTTTCTTGGAAGACTTGATGTCTTAAAAATATACTCTAACAGTGTAACGAGTTTAATATAGATTTAATTCTTAATTATATCAAATGTACACTCCATAGTATAATTTGTATAGTTTCAATTGTGTATTTTCGAGAGTTATTTTTATAGGAACCTACATCGAAAGTTCGATAATACATCGCGTTAGCTGGAATTTAGTCCTTTCTGGTTGTCGCGTTAGGGATTTTTCTGAAATCTTGGTGCAGATTAGTATTTTTTTATACTTTTGTTGTATCAAAATAATACACATCTTATTAAGAAATGTTTAATACTTTAAAGTATATAATTCATGTAACAATTGTATAGTTTCTATGACTTTTTTATAGTAATAGAAAAGCTATTCATTTAATTTTAAATGGGCAGAAAAAAATCAGCATTTATAAAGTAGAACATTGATAAAATAAATTTATTGGCATTGAAAAAGATACCACAACATTTTTTTAAAAGACATTTTTTAATAGTTTTAAATCTTACCGCTCTAAGTCTAAACTTTATACAAAAATGGGCTTCAAGACTTTCAACTTTTCTGATTTTACCTCTTAAGGAAGCTTATCTATACAATAAGTTGTTTTGCTTGTTTACTTTATTACTAGCTTACTTCTTGTGTATGCTAATTTATAATTTTGACTTTTTTTACCCCCTCGTCCTTGGAATTCCGCCAAAAAAAAAATGAATTAAAACACAGCCGAGCGTCCCTTCACGCACAACGAAGTGCAGACGGTGCAGTATGGCGCCTTTGTTGGCCAGGTGAACCATGCCCACCAGCCGCCCACGGTGAGTTGTCCCTGGCCCCAGCTCAGACCCACATCCCCCCAGACTAACCTCACTCACTCCACTCAGTTAAACCTCTTTTCACGCGCTTTTTTCCTGAGTTGCCACTGCACATACTCGTACTTCTAACAACTTAATCCATAACCATAACCATATGCCGTATGACCCCACCTCATCTGCAGCCAACTAACATTTAATCTCTAATCCCTGTCTCCCCCGACATGCTGCTATCTCTGAGAACAGCCAGTGGTCATCCAGAGTTTCACCAAGTATGCATTCAAGAGGAGTGACCCCTTAATAATTTATTTAATTAATGTTAATTAATGTATTTAGACTAAGGAAGTTCGCATTAGTTCTGTGAATCTAACGGAGCCACAGCGTGCCTTGCTGGGCTACATTTCCGCCGGCCAGGATGTCCTGATTCGCGCTGACGAAGAGCTGCGCACCAGGGTAAGTTGTCCTCTAACTCCTCGCGAATAACTGAGACTAGAACACCTTCTCTGCTTGCAGGCACCCATCCAGGAGCTGGGCAGCGATATGCGCTCCATTGAGTGGCGCGAGAACACGCTGGACACCTCCAAGCAGGCCGTCAGCAGTCATGTGGCCACCATGAGCGCCGCCACAGCCCAGATCATCACGGCTTCGCAGCCGGACGAGGTGGATACGGAGGCCATTTCGGCTTCGGTGTCGCAGATAGCCCAGACCATACCCGAGGTGACCAAGGAGGTGCGTCTGATTGCCGCCCTCATGGAAAACGACTCGAACGGGGACCAGCTGCTGGAGGCCGCCCGCAACCTGTGCAACGCCTTCAGCGATCTCCTCAAGGCTGCCGAGCCGGAGAGCAAGGAGCCGCCGCAGCATCTGATCAATGCGGCGAGCCGCGTGGGCGAAGCCACCACCCATGTCCTGAGCACCATTGCCGAGGAGGAGGTGCCCGAGAACCGGGATCTGCACGACATGCTCCTGGCCCTGGCCAAGGCGGTGGCCAACACCACCGCCGCCCTGGTGCTGCGAGCCAAGAACATTGCCGCCAGCTGCGAGGATGAGCAGGCCCGCAACCGGGTGATTGGAGCCGCTAGCCAGTGTGCCCTGGCCACCAGCCAGCTGGTGGCCTGTGCCAAGGTGGTGGCGCCCACGCTGCACAACGCCGCCTGTCGCGAGCAGCTGGAGGCGGCGGCCAGGAACGTGGCCCGGGCCGTCAACTCGCTCTGCGAGGTCTGCAACGAGGCGAGCAACGACCCCAAGCTGAAGGCCGACCTCCTGGCAGCCGCCCGGGATGTGTCCAAGAGCCTCACCGATATGCTGGAGCACGTGAAGCTGAGCACCAGGGAGCATGCGAACCGCACCAGCACCGAGCTGAGTCCCGTGGAGAACGTGATCATCGGCACGGATATCCTGGTGTCCACCCACGATCCCCAGGAGATGGTGCGCCATGCCCGCACCCTGGGCCAGACCACCGCCCAGCTCATCCAGAGCATCAAGGGCGAGGCGGATCAGCAGCAGGACGCGGACATGCAGCGTCGTCTCCTGTCCGCCGCCAAGCAGCTGGCCGATGCCACTGCCAAGCTGGTGGAGGCCGCCCGCCTGTGCTCCTCGAATCCCCACGACACGGACAACCAGAACGCCCTGCGCAGGGCGGCCGAGGAGCTGCGCGAGATCACCACCACGGCGGCCAACACGCCGGCCATGAAGCGGGGCCTCATCCAGCGGCTGGAGTTCTGCTCCAAGCAGGCCGCCTCTGCAGCCACGCAGTGTATCTCGGCGGCCCAGAATGCGGTACAGCACAGCCAAGACCATCAGACCAAGGAGACGTTGCTGCAGGACTGCAAGCGGGTGGCGGACACCATCCCCCGGCTGGTCACCTCGCTGAAAACCACCCGGGCGCAGCCCGACGATCCCAACGCCCAGCTAAACCTCATCGAGGCGGCGGAACAGTTCATCGAACCGGCCCTGCAGGTGTCCAAGTCCTCCAGGGCCCTGCAGCCCACGGTCACCGATATCCCCTCTGCCACGCAGCTGTCCAAGGGTGCCCTGCACCTGGGACAATGCGTCTCCGAGTTGCACTCGGTGGCGCAGCGGGCCCGCGATGCCTGCGGTGGCCAGGAGCTGGAGTCTGCGCTGGAGGAGGTGCGCAAGCTGCACGACGTGCTCGACGACACCCGGCAGGCGGCTCTGGCCGGCCAGCTGCGTCCGTTGCCGGGACAAACGGTGGAAAACACGGCCGACGAGCTAAGGAGGTCCGCCAAGAACGTGGGCATTGCTTTGAGCCAGCTACTGTCCTCGGTGCTGCACAACCAGCGCGTGTATGCCGGAGCAGCGGGTCGGGACACGGCCCTGGCCCTGGGCGACTTCACCAAGAGCGTGCACGGCGTGGCGGCCACCACGCAGAACCCGGCGATCATCGACTGTGCGGACGACGTGGTGACCAGCTCGGCGCGGCTTATTGAACAGGCTCAGCGCACGCTGCAGGGCGTGTCCAACCCGGATGCCCTGACCCAGGCCGGGAAGGAGGTGACCGGAGCCTTGTCCGCCGCCGTGGACTGCATTCCCGGCCAGCGCGAGGTGGACATGGCCCTGAGGAACGTGAGCGACCTGAGTGAGATCCTGTCGATGAGCGAGTTCCCGCCCTCAGGACGACCCTATGCCACCCTGCAGTCGGAACTCAAGCAGGTGGCCGAGCAGCTGAGCAGCTCCGGGGGCCAGATCGTGGTCTCCTACCACTCGCCCGCCCTGCTGGCCGAGACCACCCAGAACTTTGCGGCCAACTACCGGGACCTGCTGTCGGTCAGTATGGAAATGGCCGGACAGACGCAGGAGGAGGAGGTGCGCTCCCAGATCATAGAGTGCCTGCGCCACGTCTCCACCCAGTCGTGCTCGCTCCTCTCCACGGCCAAGTCGATTGCCGCCGATCCCGGCCAGCCGAACGCCAAGAACCTGCTGCACGCCGCCGCCCGCGGCGTCACGGAGAGCATCAACCAGCTGGTGGACGCCAGCATCCAGTCTGCCCCTGGCCAGAAGGAGTGCGACAACGCCATGCGCAACATCGAGGCCCTGCGCCGGATGCTGGACTACCCGCACGAGCCCATCAACGAGCTGGGCTACTTCGACTGCGTGGAGCAGGCCACCGGCAAGTCGCGCAACCTGGGCTACGCCATCTCCGAGATGATCAACAACGCCAAGCAGTCGCAGCACGTGGAGTTCAGCCAGTCGGTGAACAACGTGAACGACTCCATCCAGGGCCTGATCGAGAGCTCCTCGCAGGCCGCCTACTTGATTGGAGTCTCGCATCCGTCGAGCGTGGCTGGAAGACCAGGGATCATCGACCAGGCACAGCTGACGTGGGCCTACCAGGGCATCCGCCAGCACTGCGACATCGTGAGCAGCCAGCAGTCGAGCAAGCCGCAGATGATCTCCGCCCTCACGGTCATTGCCAAGCACACCAGCTACCTGTGCTCCATCTGCCGCCAGGCCTCGATGAACACCTCGAACCCGGTGGCCAAGAACGAGTTCATTGTGCTGGCCAAGCAGGTGGCCACGGCCACCTCTGACTTGGTGCAGGCCATCAAGGCGATTGAGGAGCAGCCAGCCGGCGGCAGCCGCGAGCGCCTGGTGGAGCCCCTCCTCGAGGCTGTCAAGGCCGTGCGCCAGTATGCCTCCAGCCCGGAGTTCAGCTCGGTGCCCGCCAAGATCTCGGCGGAGGGCAGGAAGGCCCAGGAGCCGGTGATCCAGGCGGGTCGCGGCGTCATCGATGGCGTCGTGGAGATGGTCAAGGCGGCCAAGTCGCTGGCCCTCTCGCCCGACAACCCGCCCGTGTGGCAGCAGCTCTCCATGCACTCCACGCCCGTGTCGGAGTCTGTAAAAAGGCTGGTGGACAACATCCGGGACAAGGCGCCGGGCCAGGCGCAGTGCGAGCAGGTGCTCCACACCCTGGGCACCTGCACCCGCGAGCTGGACAGCTGTGCTCTGGCAGTGAATGCCCAGGGTCTCAACCAGCGGCGGGACAACAACCTGCACGGCTTCAGTGGCCAGACCATGAACTCCGCCTCCGAGCTGGTGGACAAGCTGGAACCCATCCGCGTGGCGGGCAAGAACAATGCCGAGCAGCTGGGCCACGCCGTGGGCGAGATCTCCCGCTATGTGGTGCCCATGGTGAACGGCGCCATCGGAGCCTGCACGCACATCGTGCACAGCCAGCAGCAGATGTCGCTGATCCAGCAGACGCGCTCGGTGGTGGAGAGCGCCATCACCCTGGTGCAGTCGGCCAAGGACTCGGCCGGCAATCCCCGGGCCACGCACGCCCACCCGCGGCTCGACGAGGCCATCGACGGCACCCGGGAGGCCATCCAGGAGCTGCAGCAGACGGTGGAGAAGATCAACGCGGAGACGGGCATTGTAACAGGCCTGATGGAGCAGGTGAACCGGTCCATCACCCGGCTGACCGACAAGCGGCAGTCGCTGCTGAACGCCTCCTACTCGGACACCTTTGTGGACTACCAGACGCGCATGGTGGCGCGGGCCAAGGAGATCGCCAGTCTGGCCAACGAGATGAATGCCAAGAGCAGCGTGGAGCCGGCTGCCCTGCCCCAACTGGCCGTGGACATGACCCAGCACTACCAGCAGCTGACACAGGATTCCGTGGGAGCCAGCACCACCACCACCTCGCCGGACGTGGCCATGCGCATCCGCACCACGGTCATCGACCTGGGACGCTCGGTCAGCTCCATGATCCAGTCGTCGGCGGGCGGCGCTCGACCCAACGACGTGGGCGCCCAGAAGGACATTGCGCGCAACGCTCGCGAGGTGTCCGAGAAGGTGGCCCAAGTGCTGGCCGCCTTGCAGGCGGGATCGCGGGGCACTCAGGCCTGCATCAATGCCGCCCACACGGTCTCGGGCATCATTGGCGACCTGGACACCACCATTATGTTTGCCACCGCCGGCACCCTGCACTCGGACGGAGACGGCAGCTTTGCCGATCATCGTGAGCACATTCTGCAGACGGCCAAGGCTCTGGTCGAGGACACCAAGGTGTTGGTCACGGGAGCGGCTGGAACTCAGGATCAGCTAGCCAGCGCTGCCCAGAATGCAGTGTCCACTATAAGTGAGTTGGGGATATACCTCAAAGGGTTTTAAGTGATTATTTATAATTAATTTGTTTCAATTCCAGCTCAACTGGCCGAGGCAGTGAAGCGCGGAGCCTGCTCGCTGGGATCTTCGCAGCCCGACTCTCAGGTGATGGTTATCAATGCCGTCAAGGATGTGGCCTCGGCCCTGGGCGACTTGATCAACTGCACCAAGCTGGCCTCGGGCAAGCCCATCAACGATCCCTCCATGCAGGGCCTAAAGGAGAGCGCCAGGGTAAGTTTCACCAAGATCACCTATCTAGTCCCTTTCTCTCTTGCTCTCTCTCTCTTAAAGTCTATCTCTTACTCTGTAGTTTTTTTTTAATCTCTGCTATTAAGCTTTCGTTGTTGTGGCTTTTAGTATTCCCAGAATAATTCACTTAAGAAAATGGATTTTAAGGCACCTGAACTAAGGTACTTAACTCAAAGGTAATACTTACCCTTAAGCGAATTATTCTGCCTTAGTTTTTTACTCTCCTTAACTCACCAAAATTGTAACTGACTAGAAATGGTTATGGTTTGTCCCTAAAATTTTATTTAAGAGTTTAAATAAGAGATTTACAAAGGACGGGACTTGACTTATGCAGGGACGCCTCAGAATTCGTTGTGGATGTAAAAACCCTTAAACTGCAGGCCTAAAAAACTTTTAGGCTAATTAAACCCACAAAAAATCTTCATAGAAATATGTATACTATTGTTACATGAATTCTATACTTTTGAGTATTTAAAAATTTCCTAATAAGATGCTTATTAATTTGATACTACGAAAGTATAAAATTATACAAGTTAATACCAAGACTTGAAAAAAAATCACTAACGCGACAAATGAAATTCACTAAATTCCAGCTAACGCGATATGTTATCGAATTTTCGATAAAGGTCTTTATAAAAATAATACTCGAAAATACACACTTGAAACTATAGAGTATATAAACTATACTAATTAGTATAAATTTGATATAATTAATTTTTAAATCTATACTAAACTCGACTATAGATTGAGTATATTTTTAAGACAACGCGTACAAAGGTCTTTTGGTCTCTTTAACAGGGGCTTGCAAGCCAAAAGTATGCTACATAATGTCAAACATTGCCTTCTTTTGGGGTAATTTAATATAAAGCCATTTCCGTGGCATCCCTGCTCTACTCGCACCCTATCGATAGTGTTTATCGGCTCTATATGATTTCTTTAATAATATTTTCTCTTCCATGCAAGAATATGTAAAGCGCATACATAAATGTTGTTTGTGGCATATTGAAAACTCAAAAACTCGATCATAAATAAACATCAACTGGCTTTGGCACTCATCTACCCGTACATTAAACAAAACCAAAATAAAATAGGAAAAACCCCGCAAAATAAATGTATCTGTCTGTGTATATTTCGAATAACCCAAAACTCAACTCAAACTCCACTGCTGCTGGCTGTTTTTTTTAAATATTCGTACAAAAGAATGGAAATCGCATCCCACTCTGCTCCTTTAAGCTCCTGCTGCTGCTCTCTCGCTGCTGTCGTTTTCGTTTCCTTTAATGTTATTAATGTTATCAATGTTTAACCGAACGCACTCCCATGAAAGCCCACTACTTGCATGGCATCGGCGGCGGAGGACAAGAACCACCCTTGCCCCGGCTCAGGCTCTAACCCCCTGGTCATCCCAGTGCCATCCCTTGTGGCTTCCTCTGGCTAGCTCTGCCTGCAACTGCTCAACCGCCGCGCTCTCTCAACCACCGAGGCACCCAAAACACCTACCCTTTCCGTTCCACCAACCCACCAACCACCCTTCCCACAACCCACCCACCACTTCCCACGTTTGTATAAAGAAAACCAAATGGGAAAATCCATAAATTGATGTATTTTTTCGTTTTGCTAATTCGTTGTGCCTTCGACGTGTCTGCTCTTCTTTTTTCCCACAAAAAAACAAAATAAAAACAAACAAAAAAAAAAAAAAACACTCATGAACTGTACAAAATGCAAATCGAATTCAAAAACCGCTCCACACGCTCCTCCTTCTCTTCATGCGCTGCGCTCGCTGTGGAAACAATCTGCTATCAAATCGATATCAAACCAAAATCTCCATTCATCCGCAAAAACCGAAAAAAAATCTAAATACGCCGAGCAGACGCTTCAAGATGTTTGCCAAGCAGCTGCCCACAATGGCCATTCAGAAACTAACCCACACTCAGACATCCGCCGTGGCAGCCACAACCTCCTCCTCGGCAGCAGCAGCAGCAACATCGACATCTCCATCGCCATGGCCAACTGAGAACCATCCGTGTCCGTGTCCCTCGTTCAACTTGCATTAATCCATTCAGAACACAATGAAACATAATTTTTGCCACTCGAAAAGTTGAATTCAAAACCGATTGTAAGAGAACTTTTAAGTGCTGGGAAGAGCATGTCCCATATCCACTTTTTAAAGCACAATTTAAGAACTTAATCGAAGCTTACCTAGCGCCTAGAAGTTCCCATTATTTATCTATTATCTATCAATGTTACCAAGTCATTTTTAAAACTAATTCTTATTACTTATGCGAATAATAAAACCAATAATTGGAATATCTATTAGTTTTCTATTTTGATTTGTAAGCGTGCCAAAGCCAATTAGAATGTTGTAGTTGGTAGTTGAAGATGTTCAGTAGTCAAGAGTAGTATGTAGACGTAGCTCTATCTATAAGCAACTCTCTCCAAAATCATTTCTTTGCCGACCAAACATTAACCACCAAACATTTCTGCTCTGCCAAACCAATTTACACTCGAAATCGAATAGGTGATGGTGCTGAATGTGTCCTCGCTGCTGAAGACCGTCAAGGCTGTGGAGGATGAGCATACGCGCGGAACGCGGGCCATGGAGGCCACCGTGGAAGCCATCTCCCAGGAGATTCGGGTAAGTAAACCTTATATTTAAGTTAAAATATCAAATTTTAACCTATTTTCCCACCCTTTCAGGCCATGCACACTCCTCCCCCCGTGGGCAGCAACCAAGTGGGACCCGAGGACCTGATCCGTGTGACCATGAATGTGACGGCCGCCACGGCCAAGGCTGTGGCTGCCGGCACCTCCAACCTGCAGGCTGACATCGTGGCTGCCGCCAATCTGGGACGTCGTGCCATCTCCGACATGCTAATCGTCTGCCGCTCCGTCGCCTGGAACTGCGCCGAAACGGAGGAGCTGCGTATGCGCACTCTGGAGGCGGGCACGGCGGTCGGCGAGTCCTATCGCGAGCTGCTCAACGGCATCCTGCACAACTGCAGCGCCGACGATCGCATGCATTTGTCGCGCCGCGTGGCCAAGTGCGTCACCGATCTAGTGGCCATGGCCAGGCTGCTCAAGGGCTCCGATTGGATCGATCCCGAGGATCCCACAGTCATAGCTGAGAACGAGCTGCTGGGCGCCGCTGCCTCCATCGATGCGGCGGCCAAGAAGTTGGCCTCGCTGCGTCCGCGTCGCCAGGCCGATGTCACGGTGGGTCGAGCTCTTACCTTATATATTCTACATAGTTTCTAAGTGGTGAATGATAACTAACGATAGTGACATACCTGAAACTCATCCTAGTCTGTAAGCGGTGCTTGATCTATCCCTAACTCGAACTAATTGATGGTCCCAGTGAGATATGTTTGATATTCTTGGTTGTTACATTCAAAAGTTCACCCAGGAATCAAACATATTATTACTGTGGCCTTCGCCAATCTACTAAAACCCTCGGCTCGAAATCTCGACTAAAACAGAATGGCCTGGTGATTGCTATACTTTTTACTTGAATGCCTTCCCATTCCCAAATAATTGTTTATACTAATCTCTGCCTTTTCTGCCACAAACACAGATCGAGCTCGACGAGAACATGAAGTTTGACGAAATGATTCTGGAGGCCGCCAAGGGCATTATGGCCGCCTCGGCTGCCTTGGTGCGCGCTGCGAACGCCGCTCAGCGAGAGCTGATCGACCAGGGCAAGGTGGCGCGTCGTCCACTCACCAGCTCCGACGATGGCCAGTGGTCCGAGGGACTCATCTCGGCCGCTCGTCTCGTGGCCGCCGCCACACACAGCCTGGTGGAGGCTGCCCAGAACTTGGTGCGCGGCGTGGGCACCGAGGAGATGCTCATCTCCACGGCCAAGCAGGTGGCCGCCTCTACGGCCCAGCTGTTGATTGCCTGCAAGGTGAAGTCCAATCCCAACTCTGAGGCCGGGCGACGTCTGCAGGCTGCCGGCAATGCGGTGATCAAGTCCACCGACAACCTGGTGCACTCGGCCCAGCAGGGACTGGAGGCGGAGGAGGAGCACTCGCTGAAGATCAACACATCGATGGTGGATGGCATGGCGCAGGAGATCAACGCCCGTTCCGCGGTGCTGCGCAAGGAGAAGGAGCTGGAGGAGGCGCGTCAGCGTCTGAAGCATGTGCGGCAGGCGCAGCGCTACGCGAAGAATGTCCAGGGCTTCACCACCGACGAGAGCGACACGGAGATTGCCTATGGAACGCTCAACAGGAGCCAGAACAATGTATGAATACGTTCTTTAGTTTATCTTCTTTTGATTTTGATTTAGATTTTGCACCTGCGAATGAAATTGGCATTGAGATCGATGGCGAAATTGGGGCACCATTTCCAGTAGAGTAACTCGGAGTGATCCTAACCTGGTGTGGGGCTAGCAGGCAGTCTAACACGTAACCAGTCTAACTCTTTTCTCTCTCCTCTAACCCCTTAACCATAACAGACTTTGGGTCGCAGCGGAGGAGGAGGAGGCGCTTACTACGGCTCCGGCGAGGTGCCCAGCTCGCCCAGCTACTTCTCCGGCGGCAGCCAGCAGCAGCAGAAGCACCACTACAGCTACGCCAGTCCGCAGCCCCAGCACTTCCATCACCCCGGCGCAGTGTCGCCGCCGCCCTCGAACTACCCAGCGATGGATGAGCCCAACGGCGACTTCCCACCGCCGCCGCCGCCGCTGTCGACGACCATTTCTAACATGCAAACAGCCACGTCCGGTCACAGTAGCTTCCGCCCTAATCCCAAGCTAACAGCCAATGCAGTGCCCCGCCCCTATCCGGGCAGCCCGGGCGGCAGCAACGGCCTAACCTCCGCACCCAGCACTAACACCAACTACCATAGCTTTGAGTCGACGTCCAGCATTAAAACGCAAAACTCATCTCCACCTGCGGTGCCGCAGAAGCCCACAAATCGGAATCTGGAGGCGTGCGTGCAGGATCTGCATGACAAGACCTTTGGCCAGGGCGGCGTGGTGCAGCTGACGGGCGGCAATGGCTATCCGGGACAGAACTACGAGGGCTACACGTCCAGGTGGGTTATAACTAGAGAGCTTTTGGCGGGCTCTTGCTAATCCTAATCCCTGCTTTGTCTTCCCTTAGATATGAGACGCGCAACTTTGACAAGGCGGCCGCCAACAACACTACAACCAGCAGCAGCAGCGATCTCGGCGTGGTGAAGCCCCTGGAGTCGAGCTTCTCGCAGATGACCCTCAACACCGATGGCGGCAAGATCAGCATCGTGGACCAGGGCTCGGAGCGACTCACCTCCATGACACAGCGCGTGATGGAGCGCAAGTCCTTCACGACCACGACGGAGTCTCGTTCGGAGACCAAGACGGAGAAGCATAGTTTTCGACTGGAATAGAGGAAGCTCTCCCTAGTTGCCTAAGTAAATGTTCTAGCTTGGAGCCTGTCGATGTTTGCCAAAAGTGCTTTTAACATTTACACCCCATACACACACACATACTAATAGAAGTAATTTAATATTAATTGTAATTTAGCCACTAGCGAACTACGTCTATATATGCCTCTACCCCTACCTACTATTAACCACCTAATAATCGCCATTCGACTTTCTATGTTTTCGTAAATCTGTTGTCTACGTTGTTTATCCGCCACTCAATTGCCAATACATCATATATCTCGATGAGCAAGCCATAAACAGCAGTTTTATATAGTCAGGCGAGCCCCTAAAATCAATAATCTAATATCTAAAATCTAAAATCCAAACAAAATTACAAATTAACCCTTAATTGGTTCTCCACTTTCGTTGTTATTTCGATGCAAATTTTTACTGTGCACTAAAAACATGAATTATTATTTCGTAATGCGTGTAACCTTAATTAAAAAGGAGGAAGCCCGACGAGGAACAGTCAATGTCTATGTAAAACACCTTTCTACGTTCTAAAGTTGTGAATTCTATTTGTTGTAATCATTATTATTTCTTATATCTTTGTATATACGTACATATGCGAGTCGTGTATGCAGTTGCATATTTAAATTGTGTATTTTTTGTAAATTAATAAAAAAAACAATATTTTAACAAGGTGGCGAATGTGTTTTGATTTTTAACGTTTCTATATAGATTAAAATCAAGTGTGTAATTATATTTTTGATTCCTTATAAGAAATAAATATATCCAGAAAGTATAGTTTTTTAGTCCCAAAAGACGAAGACAGAAGGAAGCTGTTGGCTAGGAGTAAAGGAGTTCAATTGAAGAGTACGAGTACAATTTGTGGCATACACTTTAAGCACTCCAATTTTACCAAAAATCCAACAAAACGGAGAAGACTTGTGACCGCTGCAGTGCCGCAGAAGCAAAAAATTGAGGATATAAATATTAATTAATTAATTAAAGGGACGCTACGCCTATGAAGAGCAGACATTGGAAGAAGCCGAGATAGAGAGCGAACTAACTCAATAGAGTAGGGGCTATCTCATTAAGCGACTTGGACTATACTTAGATGGCCAAGATAAAGAAAATTCAATATTTACATGTGTCGACATGGTGTCAGCGGGTGGGCTGTCGAAGCCAATATAAGAATTTGTGGAAAAAATAAAATCACTTTAATGTGTATTTAATATATAAAATGGGAAAAATGTTTGTAATAAAATATTTTTGCTGGCCAATGTGTTAAAAAATTTCTTGAAACATCGAATTTACCAATAAAACATACGATTTTTTTTTATCGCGTTAGAATTCAGAATTAAAAGTATAATTAAAAACTTCAAAATTTAAAAACAAAGATTGATTGGCCAGAAAAACAATGTTAAAAATATTGCTTTAATAGTTATACATGTTTAATTTGTATATTTGTTAAAAAGCATTCCGAAACTTGTCAGAGAAAACAAATACAAACGTAGAGTGCTTTCCCTTTCTAGTACCAAAGAGTATGAATATATTATAATCATGATACAATTATATATAATATAGGTATCGAAGATTCGCTCTTTATATATTTCTATACTCTTTGCTAGTATGTCCTTCTGAGAGCGGATAGAGAGAGCTGGAGGTTTAATGTTCTTGTCGAAGCTGAAGAGACTACCCTTATATTATTGTATCATGGGTTGGACACTCACTATTTCCTCCTCGTTGTTAAAGCTTTGACAGAAATCCTAATTAAGGCCACTAGATCAGTATATCATTCGACTACGTTTCTTATTTTCTTTATTAAGGCACACATAAACATTTATACAAAATACAAGTATTTTATAAATCTCATAACAAAAATAAATGCAAAATTTAGTCTATCAAGTAGAGGAGTTAATCCACAAAATAACCACCGTTGTCAATAAATGCGTTTCTGGTTCTAGTTTCGTACGTACGAGAGCTAAGCTCCCTTTACTTGTACTCCTGGTTCAGCTGGCGACCGATGAGCCAGCGCCTGATCTCAGAGGTGCCTGCTCCGATCTCGTACAGCTTGGCGTCTCGCAAGATGCGACCCGTGGGGTTCTCATTGATGTAACCGTTGCCACCGAGGATCTGAATGGCGTCCAAAGCCACCTCAGTTGCCTTCTCGGCGGTGTAGAGAATGACGCCGGCGCAGTCCTTGGCACTGCGATTGCCTGCATCACAGGACCTGGCCACCGTGTAGAGGTAGCTACGGCAGGCACTCAGCTTGGTGTACATGTCGGCCATCTTGCCCTGCAGCAGCTGGAACTCGCCGATCAACTGGTTCATCTGCTTGCGCTGGTGGGCATAGTCGAAGGCCACGTCGCAGGCGGCCTGCATCAGACCCACGGGTCCGGCTGCCAGCACCAAGCGCTCAAAGTCCAGTCCCGACATCAGCACATAAACGCCCCTGTTCTCCTGTCCCAGAATATTCTTGGCGGGCACCTTCAGGTCCTGGAAGACCAGCTCGCAGGTGCTGCTGCCACGCATGCCCAGCTTGTCCAGCTTCTGGGCCACACTGAAGCCCTCCCAGGCGGTCTCCACGATGAAAGCGGTGATGCCGTGCTTGTCAGGCACTCCAGCGCCTCCGGTCTTGGCATACACAATTAGGGTGTCGGCATCGGATCCGTTCGTAATCCAGAATTTCGATCCATTTAGCACATAGTAGTCGCCCTTGCGGTCGGCGCGCAGCTTCATGGACACCACATCGGATCCTGCTCCGGGCTCGGACATAGCCAGTCCTCCGATGTGCTCTCCGCTGCACAGCTTCGGCAGATACTTCTCCTTCTGCTCGGGCGTGCCGTTCTTGGTCAGCTGATTGATGCACAGGTTGGAGTGGGCTCCGTAGGAGAGAGCCACGCCGCCGGCAGCTCTGGATGATGACGATTGAAAATGAATTAAGCCTTTTTTTATAGTCAGAATATTTGAATTTCCTCGAAAATCATCGAGCAATCGAAATCTTTAAGTAAAGACCATTTTTATTACGTATATCTTACCGCGAGAACTCCTCCATGATAATGCAGTGATCTAGGTAGCTGCCCCCAGTCCCTCCAAAGTCTGGCTCAGCGGTGATGCCCAGGAAGCCAAGATCGCCCAGTTTCTTCCAGAAAGGACGCATGTCCCTTTAAAAACAAGAAAATGGTAAGTAAAATAATTTGCTTGACTCTTGGACTCTGCCAGATGGCATGATAATCTTTGGACAAACTCAAATCATATTTCCCGTAATTCCATGGAAATGAAATCCAGGAAATCCTTGTAAGGATCTTTTTTATAGCCTACTTGAAGTTATCCAGCTTGTCGATCTCCTTGGCCAGGGGAGCCAGTTCCTTCTGGAAGAAATTGAAGGCGACTTCCCGCAA
Organism: Drosophila triauraria; assembly: GCA_014170255.2. Taxonomy (NCBI): domain Eukaryota; kingdom Metazoa; phylum Arthropoda; class Insecta; order Diptera; family Drosophilidae; genus Drosophila; species Drosophila triauraria. The sequence goes on along the minus strand of CM024336.1, from coordinate 4,344,911 downwards.
CTTCTGGCGATCCTCGTCCAACCCGAACATGGCATCGTTGACGGGGTAGTGGGCGAGGGTTCGGGTCCAGGTCAAAGGACGATCGCTGCGCTGCAGAAGAGTTCGGCATGACTTGGCCACAAATCGCAGAGCCATGTTGACGTTGATTTCAGCGAGGGAGCAGCACAAACTATTATCTAACTAATGGGTGAGATCAGCTGTTGCCACTCGCTGCATGGAGGCACTACCTATCGCTAGAAGTCGGTTCAGACTCTCGCTGGTCTTCCGATAGTAGCTACGTATTAAGACTGATTTTTGAGTCAGATAAGGGATTTATTGGAAGTTGAAAGGCTGTTTTAATATTGGAATTATTAGTTTAATTATAACACTTTAACTTTACAGATAATGCTTCACGTTCGGATCATAAACTTCGGGGTCTAGAGTTTAACATTTCTGAACTACTTATTCAAAATTAGGCAAACTTTCTTTTAAAATCTCTCAAATTAATTACAAGTTTTAGTTTTGTATATTTATATATAATTTAAATAACTTAGAACTTTTTTTAAAAGATATTTCATTAAATAACGTCGCAAAGTTCATCGATCAATTACTTTTTTCTACCATAACCAACACTGCGCGCCGCTCAATTTCGAATTTGGATTCAAAAGTGCCCGCCAAGGCGGCTATTCATTGCGCACAATTCTCCAAAGTCCCCTTAGAAGCACCCAAAACACTGCTGGCCAAAAGTAAACCTCCCTCCCAAGGCAGGCTGCTAGTGGAGATGCACATTGACCCAATAGAAGGTGAGAGGTAGCAGTCCTTGCAGTGGGCTCCTACGAGGAGAGCAGGGCAGCCAGTGCGCATGACTCACCAACGGCAGGTGGACGGGTTGCCGGGAAGCCGGCAGTAAAAACAACAAGCCAGTGCAGGCGCAGGGATAAACATAAACAGAGCCAGGACGACGGGTCTCAGCTCAGTCTGGCTAGAGCTTTGGTCTAAATGGAATTAAAGAGGCGGCGACCGAGTCCCGGAGCAGCTATCGTGTCATCAGTAGCGCTGTGGTTGCCCATCGTTGTGCGTTGTGCGTTGCCCGCGGAGCTCCGGATCTGCTCGTCCTGCTGGCCATATCCGATATCGGCTACGGATACGGAAGTGTGTGTTGCCCCCGGCGGAAGGCCGAAGTGATAATTAATTGATGGGATTGGGACTAGGACTGGTACCAGGACTGCTAATGGAACTGGAACTCTGCCACTGCTTCTACTGGGAGCGGCCAATGTGCTGCATTTGATTTTGAGGGGCAGGTGTAGCCCAAATAATTGAACAATTCGGCAGGCAAATCGATAAGTGTCCCAGCGTAGTCATAAATAAGTCGCTGCTGTCGGAGTGAGCGGCTCACGTGTGTGCGTTTTGATTAATGGCCCGTCGGTTGCCACGGATTCGAGGCGGCGGCGGCTCCTCTCCCACCAATCGTCGTATCCTGTCAATGAGGAGGCAGCCCCTACTGTAGGTAACCCCAGCGAGTAAGACGTTTCCTGGGATGCAATCCATTTGGCACGCTTCTCGATGTGTACTCCAAGCATTCTCATTAAGGACTCACCGTCGCCCACCTGCACCTCATACTGTTTTTTGGCCCCGCTAATGCCATTTTAATGACTGGCTTCTTGGCTAATCAATCAGCGGGGGCCTGAACCTTTTGCAATTGGAAATTGCACTCTCTTTATGTAACACAATCAACCCAACTCGCACACTCGCACAGCAATTAAATGCCGCCTGGGCTATAAACAGATCTCACTGCCAGTGTCTCTCACTCTCTGTTGTGGCGGCATTCTTGGGATGTTTGTTTGCTGGCGGCGGAGCCCCTTAATGCCAAGTGGAATGAACTTGATGAGCAGCAGTTGCCGTTGCCACTTCGCCGTGCACCACAAAGGCATCTCTGATGGACGTGGATGTAGTGCGGCAATTGAACCCGACGGCCGGATAGCTGGGATGATGGGATGCTGGGCGGCTGGGCGGCTGGGCTGCCTGGCTGCTGGGTTACTGGGGGTTGCGTCCTCATAAACATGGCTGAAACACAAAACATGCAATCTGCCGGCTCAACAAAACTTGAACTTGTCGTGTCCACTGCACAAAACTTTTGACGAAGCCTCCGTTTCATAATCCAGCTTTAATGCACCCAGACAAGTGAGGTCATCCACTGGGTCGCTTTACTTTCATTAGTGGAATTACTGGGGGAGTTTATGCCCAGTTAAATGACAATGTTGTAGCTTAAGATGGTGCCACAACTTGGAGAGTTCGTTTTCGTCGTTACAAATATATAATAACTTCCCATCCCATCAGGAAATATTGCTATTCATTTGGTTTTATGTATGGAAAAGTTATTCATGTGTTCGATGCTGTTTTAAACAAAAGTATATACTTAATGGATAACCATTAATGTCTATTTAGCTTTAGAAACAGATTAACCATGAACTGCATTATTTTAGTATTAATCATAACAAGATAGATTTTTACCATTTATAGAATTAATTGTTTTTCTTCTTTTTTATAAACCTAAATAGACTTTTTTAATTTTAGTTTTTGGTTATAAAAAACCTTTTATACTCGGTACGCATAGGGTATAAGGGTATTATAGCTTAGTGCCAACCGAGAATGGATGTAATAGGCAGAAGGTGACATCTCCGACCCTATAAAGTATATAAATTATTAATCAGCATCACAAGTCGAGTCGATTTAGCCATGTTCTTTTGTCCGTCCAATGAAACAACAGACCTCGGGTACTATTACAGCTAGAGCTACAAAATTGTGTGACAACATTTTATTCTGTTGCACGCAGATTAAGTTTAGCAGATCAGATAAATAAGCTATAGTTGTGATGTCCAGCTTAAGGTAAATACTAAATATTACTAAATAGTGAAATCGGAAGATAAACATAGAAGTTATTTTATAATACAGTTTCTGTATATGCTGAACTTCTGCAACAGCATTAACAGCACCAATGGGTATTTCTCAACATGCTTCTAGCAACAATGGCTTTTTTATGGGTGTTACTCAACACGCTCCTAGCTACATTTGTCTTAATTTTTCAACATTTTTTGAAGTTTAAGCATAATTAAAAAGTGAGTTAGCTATGTCCATGTATCTGATAATTTCACCCACAATGATTTGGGTACCGGGTATCTCACAGTCGGTTAAACTCGACTGTAGCTTTCCTATTTATTAAAAATAAATGAATATAACAAAATTAAAACAATGTTAGCTGTAGGAAGTAAAATTAGGAAATCATGGGGATCTCTAAAATCTTCCCTTAAAACTCTTCCAAACTCCTCGATGGCTCAATTGGCTTTTCTAGCCTCCAATGGCATCCCGTCCCCTTTTAATTTGCATTTCCCATCAATCTGGCTGGCAATCAACCAACTCGATATGCGTATCTCTAAAAATACGCCGCAAAATAAAAATAATGTGTGATAAGCAAGTGCAGTTGGCCGGAGAGCGGCTCCGTACTATATAGTACACGGTTGTCCGCCAGAGAACACGGAACGGAACGACGTCGGAGGCGACAGAGCAGCCAGTGACAAAAAACACAGTCCAAAAGTGAAACCAACTGAAAAGCTTTCGGACGTCCACAGGTCCACACCGCAGCCACGGCATTCGTCAGCGAAGTGGGCGCAGGTTTAGTCGGCATTAGTCGCGCTCGCAACGGCACGGCAAACGATCCACGATCCACGATCGACGACATCCGACATCGACATCGACACAAACACAAACAAACGACGACGCATGGACTCCGTGCGCGATTTTCATTCAGTTTTCAGTCAACTTCTCGCTCAGTTCTCACAAACCGCGCAACAAACCGCATCCACATTCACATCCACATCCAAACCGGAGCCGGCCAAAGCCGAGAGCCAACACAACTGACCCAGCTCCGCAGTCCAGCGGCGGCGGTTAGGAGGAGAACTCATCATTATCCGCCATAATCGTTAGGGTTAGTTACCCCCGAAACGTCGCGTTGTCACGTAATGCCCATTCGATTTAATTTCATAATTAATTTTTTGGAATCTACCCTCCGTGTGCGGCTTTCTTTCGGGGCCAGTAAGGAATATGAAAAGTGACCGAGTGTGTGTTAAATTAAATCACCGCATTATAAATAACTTGGGAAATTTTCAAATCTAAAATATATTCTCATTGGCGGCCAGCTAGATATATATCTGCGAGCGCGCCCGCCAAGTAATCGAAGCGACAAAAAATACGCAAAGTTCGAAAAAAGCGCGAGTGTGCGAGTGTGTGTTTGGCAAATGTCACTGGTGTGTGCGTCACTGAAGATAAAAACCACGAGCACATAAAATCGCACACACTGGCGACCACCGTATAGTATATACAGAAATATATATTATTCTATTTACGCGCGTGTCTTGTAGCCAAAAAGTAAATCTCAGCGAGCCACGAAATGGAGTCAAAGCGCTCGAAAAAAGGACGCAGAGCTCGGCCGGGACAGGTCGCCCCGGCCGCCGACAATCCGCAGCATCAGCAGCAGCAGCAGCCTCATCACCCCTGGGACGAAGGTAGGCCCATCAAGTGTCCAGCTGTGGTCACTGCATCCCGCAGTGCCTCACAAATTAGCCGCGCATTACGCATACGCCGCGTGGGCGCTGAGTCGCATCGCATCGCCTGTAACGAATATAGAACGCGATGCTCGTTCGTTCGGTCGGACAAGACACATGCCCTGGTATATAGAACATTACTTATGATTGCCTGCCAAGTTGAACGGCAGCCAAAAACTATGACAAGCGCTCTCTGTTTTGGCGCCGCAGCCGCAGCGGCCAGGCGGTCGCCCAATTATAAACCCGTATGCATATTTTTGCACAAGTCGCGAATTCTGGGCTTCCAGAGTCGCTGCAGTTCAGCGGAAATCGGCAATCAAGCTGCAATGGGCCCCGCTAATGCCACACAATTGTCTGGTCATTGGGGTAGTACTACTTGAGCGATTTGACATGCAAAATGCCTCGAAATCCATGAACTTGGGGTTACAATTTAAATAGTTCCTGAGTTGTTGATCAGAAGCTTATAAATTTACACTGAAAGGGTCTTTAGAGACCGTAATTTAAGTCTTGACAAGAAATGTATTATAAATATATATAATATAGACAGTATTTCATTTCCTTAAGGACTTAATTTGTTATCAAGGGCATTAAACATTTTTTAAACTCTAGATAATGCTGTCAGCTGCATTTTTCCTATTAAAATATATCGTTTTTAAATAAAAACAACTTCCAGAAACTATTATCTATCAGAGAAAATCTAAAATCAATTTGTATTGGTATAACAACCAGTAAATAAATATATAGAAATACAATTCTGTAAACATTCTGCCCTTGATCTAATGAAACGAGAAACATAATTTATTAACTTTTAAGACCCAAAACACAAGAATATTCAAAATGCTTTAAGACATTATAATGGTTTTCATGTTCCAATATTTCATCACCCCAATTCTTGGCCAGAATTCTTGACCTTCGCAAGAGCATATGAACTTCTACATTTGGAAAACCGAATTTCCCCACAAGTTTTTACCCGAGTATTTCGGAATCTTGTGAATTGCTTGGCATTCAGATAAACAGACTGGCTCCGTGCTAGCGGCATCTTCTCTTTCCTAAGCACAATGGGCGTGTATGTTAGATCTCTGTGTGAATTGCCAAACCGGTTGTAGATGCTACTAACTATCTATATACACGCCACCACCACCCCAGTCCGGGTACCGTTTGCCGTTGCATCGATCATCATTCAAATTAGCCGGAGACTGAACGTGGTCTGTAAGCGGTTTTCCGCTATTCTGGCAGATGAAAGTGAAAAACGAGCTCAACAAATTTCGTGGCTACTTACAAACAATAAAAAAAGACTAAGCAAATACCCGTTGAAATTCCCGTTGCCAGCTCTTATCACTTGGCAGATTGCAGTGCTCTGATTGCCACTTGAAAGCCATTATTTGGGGCTATTAAAACCGTAGAACAAAGAGGCCAAGTTCAACTTGCCTGCAGTGGACATCAGAGCACGTAGACCGCCGCTCCTCAAACGTCACTTGGGTCATATGATGGGGCAGTAAACATATGGCTTCGTTATCTTATCTGGCAACAATTGGTGGCCGACTTTATCTTTTTTACTGGCCAGACTTGCCGATAAGTTAGGGACTTGTTGCATAATCCTACGTAGGTATTTATGAGGCTGGAATATTTTTTAGATATTAGAAAGCTAACAAAAAAGGTTGTGAAATTTGAAATACTATCATTAAATTTAAATGAATAAATTCTACTCTACTTTAATTACTATTTTCATTATAATTGCACGGGCACTGCTATTCAGACGGTTTTAATTATTATTTTTTACTAGCAGAACTTCTTTTTAATGATAATCAGTAGGGCTTTTAGTCTTTATATTACTTGCTTGCTTTATTTAATGTCAAACACAAGTCAAATGTAATTATTTATTCCTCACTAACGTAGACCTTTGCTCATCCAATAATTTAAATAAATAATAAGTAAATAACAGCGCAGTTTGCAATAATAATTGCTTAAGTAGCAATTGTATAACACTATAATATTTTACCATTACTGATGAAGGTTATCTTGGTCATGGGTTCCTTGCATTTATATTTCATTGTGGCTCTGGCCATCACTCAATAGTGAAGTCAACTGCTATTCTTGGCAGGCTCTTGCCTTTATGATTGTTATATTAGATTCATAAATCAATAAGCTTTTGCCCCCTCGATACTCCCTAGGCTACTTTGTATAATTTATTGATAAATCATCTCAAGGCGGACTCACAAGTAATTTCCCGCCAAGTCGAATGTGCTAAAAGGTTCAACCCAAAATACCGGTAGCAAAATCCACGGAACACTTGGCCGGTTGATTAGCATGGCGAAGAAACCGGATGATTCAGAGTAGGTGAAAATTGCTGGTAATTGGCAGGGGAACGAACTGAACTAACTGCTCCCGTCGATCGATCGAGTTGGAGGAGTTGGTCCCAACTACTAATGGCGGCTGATTGATTTCCAATTAGCAGCCACAAATCGCATCCCACATCACATGATTCTAAACAAACTTTGACCTAATTGCAGGCCTTTCAGCAAAGAGTCCCCATCCGAATAGAGCCATTCCCAGCACGGGCACAGCACTGACCCGCTTCCTGACCTGCATGGCACCAGTGATTGGTAAACGATAAAATCCCAAATGACTTCCTCGTGGTCTTGTGCTGTCCCAATAATGTTCAGTTCATTCATAAAGAGAGATCACAGAGAGCTGTTCCCATTTTCATTGGCAACATGTTGCCCCCAGATCATTGTTTACATTGTTCGCTCCTCGTTTGTCTGCACCTCGTCTTCTTCATCAGTTCTATGTGGGGTTCGGGAGTAGTACCAGTGTCTGTGCTCATACCATAAAAGCATAAATATACCAAAAATTAAGCTGAAAATATTATCTTTTTAATGACAAATAAATAATAATAATCATTTACCATATTCTGGTATGAAATTAAATCAGTAAAACCCTCGTTTCGTGTCCTTTATTGTTCTCTGTGTGTACCTTCATTATTTACGAGTGCCGCTCGTTGTGTGCTGGAAAAGTTCCTTAAGTTTGAGACCCAACTCGAGTGGGTAAGCTTGTGCCGTGATTTCTGTCAGTCCATCTGCATGTGGGCTACCCACGATACGTATACGTTATATTCTGCGCTCGTTCGGTTTGATTGGGTTTCCGCTCTGTCGCTTACCCTTCTTACTTCCCATTCCCCATTTCTCGTCCCCGTTTCGTCTCATTTCGTTCCGTTTTGCTTCCCTTCGTCGACGTCGTCTTCGTTTTGTTTGTCGTTCGTCGTCGCGTGTGGTTCTTGTTGTTTTTGTTGTTCTTGGCGGTTTATTTTTATTTCGGTTTGGAACTAATCGTCAATATGAAGGAAAGCCGAAATGTGTATAAAAATGTGTATACACCGTCGCGTTCTCCCTGAACTATATTTATAGGTGGCCACATAAATAATTCAATATCTGGCCAGTCAAGGTCAGAAAACGAAAGCTTCTACTGTGCGGACAGGGCATTAAAATGCAATAAAAAAAGAATGGAAAATATGGAAAACTTAGGGGGCAAATCAATTAGAATCGTCCATTTCCGATTGCATTTGAATAACTAAGCCGTGCAATGAACTCGTCGCGGTGATTGAGAATGCAATTGTGTCACAAGAATTTATTTTCACAACAAGCACAAATTTGCCGAGCAAACAAAACGCAAAAAATTTAGCCGGGACGGCGGCCTGAATCGCACATAACGCATACGCAATGTGTGCCAGTTGCTCAACTTTTTCTTCGCTCATTCATTAGAATATTCTCAGCTGTGCCACCGAAATTATTCAAATTGAATTTAAGACAGAAAATCTCTTGGTAAAGAAGTCACTTAAATAGTAGTGAAAATCGATGGCGGCTTGAAATAATAAAGAGTTTATTATTGTGGCAATCTCTGTTTTTAAAATTTTAATTATCTTATGAATTAAATTTAACAAATATTAAACACTATATTTTTTTAAAACCCTTTTCTTTTAATTTGAATTTCTTAAATAAAGGAAAAACAAGTTTTAGAGAACTCTGAATAAGAAAAAACAGGAATTTGTTTATTATTTTATTATTGTCAATATCTTAACCCATTTATTTAATTCTTAAACTAATCCTAACTAAATAAATAGGTAAAACTATAAGCTAATTAGAAAAAAACAGCACTAGCAGCTTAGGCTATGACTCACAAGTAAGGTTTTGGTTAATTACCAGGAAACTTGGTTTTGGTAAAACCTCTTGAGTCTAGACCCTTTAGCTATCCCTTGTCCAGAAAGACAAGAAATCGATGAAGAAGTAGAGAACAGGATTAATGAATTGATTTCCCAAGTGCCCTTAGATAGGACTGCACCGCAGAAGACGGCTGAAGATGAGGAGAAAGAGGAGGAGCTCTCATTAATAAGTTGGCTTGCCCTGGCGGCCCTCGAGTGCGTTACGCTTAAATGATTCTAAATATAGTGGAGAGCGCCTGGCTGACGGCGGCGGCGGCGGTGGATGACAACGACCTTGAAGGTTGACGTCGCCAGCGTCGCATGCAACCAGTGGCGAAAGTGCAGCATGGAACGGAGGAGGAGGCACCGGTGCCCATTCCGAGTCTCTTCTCTTCTCTCGCCTTTCAATCGGCATGTCGCATTTAGCGATTCGAGAGCAGCGTCAGAGCTTCAACGTCAGCGCTCGCCGTTCGACGCTCGACGACAAGTTCGCTGTCGGCGGCGCTGCCCCAAGTTTTGCTAGTTTTGTTTTTTCAGCGCTGGTTTTTTAGCGGCTACGAGTAGTATTCAAAACGCGATTAGACGTCGAACATGTGAGGCTCAGGAGACGCCTCGTCTCGAAGCCAACTTATTGCTCTTTTTGTTTTCGCTTATTTTCCAAATTATTATTTTTTGTTTTCTATTATTTCCCTAATATTAACCCAATTGCCAATGATATCGAGTCATGGTTTATGTTTTCCTCAGTGTCGCTGGCAATTATGGTGAGTGATCTAATGGATTTGCATGTTACGCAATTCGTCAAGTTCGAAAGGTTCGGAGTTCGGCAATAAATGGACAAAAAAATAGTAAAAAAAAGTGTAATGGCCAACGTAATGATTCCTATAGCGATTACATTGCCACTATTAATATCCGCACGCGCATTACGTATACGCAGCGTTGGGTCTCAGCCCCGAAAATCCCGCGTTCCCCTATCTGTTCTGTCTGCTCACTAATTTGTGCAAAGTTCAACGGCGACAGTGTTCATGAACTTGTCCGTGGTTCGGATTGATTTCCATCTCGGAGTGGAGCAGCAGTCTTCTCCCGCAGGCAGTTGTCCATGTTCATTTGTGTATGAAAAGTTGATTTTGATTTTGAGGAAATGCCTCGCACACCGAACCCATTCAACTGCGAACAAGGCGCTCTCCATGTAAAGCCAGTCAAGCCAAGGCAGTTACGCTCGAATTGTTATGGTAAATCCATCCATCCACACATGGGGGCTTGAATGGGAGAAAATGTCAATATGAAAGGTGCTAGCAGCGTTGGGGAAGTCAGTCCAGATGATGAATGGTGAAAGATCAAAGGGTATCTTTGGATATTATAATTTTCAGAATTTTCAAGTCAAAAGCTATAGTGAGAATCACTCTAGATGATTGATTAAATTATGAGTTGGGGAAATCTGCTAGCTAAAAGGGAAACTAAGAGTTAGAGCTCAATGAAGCTAACATGCATTGTCAACGAAGGCTGTTTAACTGGGAAATATTAAGGAGGTGCTCAAATAAAATGTCACCTTCAATTATTTTATTATATATTAACTGAAGCATGGCTTATAAATAAATGAATACTTACTGCCGATACCTTATCAGTTTTATAAAGAAAATATTAACAATACCATTAAAGCAAAACTAAGTCCAAAGCACATAAGGGATTTTTTTAGCACTAAAATTCCCAACGGGTTCAAGGGGCAAGCTAGTGTTATTCACGTTAGTATTGCTTGGATACTGATGAGGAAGAGGAGGCTCCCTTCCAAATCAATAGGAGTATAATGACAAAAATATCATATAATTAATACACCTTCCCTGCTTTCATTCTTCACATAGCTGACCAATCAACAATTTGAACTTTGATCAACCATACCTCCTCACTACAACATTGTATTTTGCATCATTTTTCTATAATTACCCATTCAAACCTTTGTCAGTTTTTCATTATTCTTGACATCATCGCAAACGAAAAGAAAACACACCTAGGTGAGCCAAGAATCTGAGCTCATTTAACCCCATAATATGAGAAATGATTAAACCGATGTGTCACGATATATATTAAGGGAAAATATGCCTTATTTTAAAAATTCTGTACGAATATAGCTCCTCTCATTCACCCTTAGAAATAATCAGAAAGGCGTAACGAAAAGCAAATTTTTGTTCTGTACAAACAATTAAGTTTCGTGGGCTTGTAATTTATGGATGTGGTTACGTTGGACCCGAAAAAACATACAAATATGGAATAGACATGTGTGTCTATATAGCAGCGATAAGCAAACAATAATTGTTGAATGTAAAATGCACATAAACACACATATAGCAACCCGAGAGACCCACTGAGAATTGGGCACATGAATGCAAAGCGAAATTTACTTTTAGTTTTTGTTGATTTTTACGTATTTTTTTTTAGTTTTTGTTGCTTGCTTGGGTTGGTTTTGGTTTTGGTTGCTTTGGTGCTCTTGTTTATGCGAGGTGTGCTAAATTAACGGTAATATGTGTGTAAAAACTGCAAATTGTTTACGACTGGTTGTGTGCGCCACTATTTCTCAAACAAAAACAAGAGGGAACGGCATAGTGGATAGCCTCGACTATTGAATACTCGGCAGTAGGTTCAATTATGCTTTCTACATAAACTTGTCCATTAAATTCTTGAAATATTTAAGTTAATAAGTACACAAAAAAAGAAAAGATCGTCATAGAAACCTTTGAGAATTAAAAATGTCTTAAAAAGATGCTTACTATTTTGATACTACAAGGCTTGAGAAAAATCACTAACGCGATAAAAAACCAGCTACCGCGATATGTTATCGAATTTTCGATGTAGGTTTGTATTAAAATAATACTCGAAAAGACACAAATGAAACTATAGACTATAAAAACGATACTATTGAGTATACATTTGATATTATAAAGAATTAAATCTATACTGAAATTGTTAATGATTGAGTATACTTTTAAGACAACGCGTAAAAAGGTTAAACCCTGTTATTTTTGGGTGTAGTTTAAAGGGCTTGAAGGTTAAAAAATTACTATTAGTTAGGTTCTTTTATATACACTACAACGAATACAATATACCCATTTAGTACCAAGTAAAACGAAGCAAAACTAAAACAAAAATGCGGATCAATGGCAGGAAAATCAAGAGAGAACGCGAGCAATTGTAAAATTTGTTAAGCATAAGTATAAGTATTTTGAAACCAAAACAGTTGAGCGCAAAAGGCGAAGGAAAATTGGTCTCCGTCTCCTCTCAGCAGTATTAGTACTCGGGCATTTGGCTTTCGGGGGGCTGCCTTTGCGAAAATCCGTTTGGACGGACCAGTTGGCCCCGGACAATTTCAGTGCACGGCTCGCGTACCCGCGAATTGCGCTGATATCCAAGAGATATTCGAGATATCCGAGCACCGAGAACAGAGTACCGAGTACCATTCGAATTCGATTGATTTTTATTTTGAAAATAAAAAGGGAAACCGAAAACGAACCGAATCCAACGAACCAAACGAAAGCCAGGAATCGGATTCGGGAAGGAATCGAGTTGTACTATACGCAATTTGTGGTAAAGGAATGCCTCCTTACATTACACATTTCGTTCGAGTATTTCGTAATTGCAGCTTTCGACATCGAAAGAACTGAGAATTGAGAACAGAGAATTCTTTGCGAGAATGTTTAGGCTGTCCACTGTGTGTGTGTGTTGTCCCTCTCATCTCGAAGTCGGGCTGCGACTTATGTAATTGTGTCTCGTCTAGTGTCCGATGTTTGCGCTTATTTTTAGCACCTGTTGCTGGCACCGTGTAAACACCTGAGTCGGCTCCTCCTCACTCACGGGTTCTCTTTTGCCTCTCCCCCCTACCTGCAGTGTCGCTACCCGGCGCTGGAACCACTGTCCCCGCAACTGAGCAGCCGACCATCCTCCTGATCAACGGCCTCGCCAGCGACGCCCAGTTGGAGGAGAAGCAGGTCAGAGCGGCCGCCTTGAAGCTAGCCCTCGATAGCAACTACATCGAGGCACCTCAGCACCCAGCAGCAGCAGTGCCCACCACTCCCGGTGGCTCCCACCTCCTCGACTTCGAGTCCCATCTCATAGAGAGCGTCTCCGGCGAGGAGAGCGGCGTTGGCATCAAGGAGCTTCCTCCCATCGAACAGGAGCTGCAGCAGGGCACATCCAAGGTGGGCACCGATGACGCAGAGCCAGTGATCGAGGTGGAACCGGCCGGCGCCAAGACCAAGCAGCTCGTTGAGACTTTAGCGCCTGCTCACCAAATCGCCGAGGTCGACGAGACGGCCACCGCGTCGGAGGAAGTGCGTCGGACCGCCGAGCAGCTGGTTGATGAGATCGAACAGGAGCTGATCCAGGCACTCAGCAGGGATGTAGACGAGGCACAGCAACTGCACAAGGACCAGATCCAACGCGATCGCGAGGAGCTCAGCTCACTCACCAAGCAGGTGGAGGTGCAGTTGAACGAACTGACCGGCATCCTCAAGAACAAGCCCCAGGCGGAGATTGTCTTGGAGTTGCCAGCGGAAGAGGAGCAGAAGCCAAAGCCACTCGTAGCCGCACCCAGCGAGCTTAAGCTCGTGGAGGTACCCACGCCAAAGACCGAGGCCGAGGAGCAGGAGCGCCAGGAGTTCATCGACTCCCTGCCCCAGATCGAGCAGAATCGCCTGCAGGGCAGCGGAGCGGAGGAGACCGATGCCCAGCGACTGTCGGCGGACTGCAAGCGGGAGTACTACCAGTCGCTGAAGAAGTACCTGCTGCACAGCAGCCAGGACAAGCCACCAGTGCCACTCCAGACCTACCGCTGGGAGGATCTTAAGCGAGCCAAGGAACGGGTGAGTTAGCCTTTGTTTTATATTTAAAAATTAGTGCATTATAGGTTGGGTTAGCATTAATTAAAAGGCACATCCAGTTATTCAAGTGGAAGTACAAATTGTTTAAAGAACCAATTATTCTGTTTTGCTGAGTGAAACTTGCTAAAAGTTCCTATAAATAGATCGCAAATTGTGTTACCCGAGAATGAAGGGGCACCATGTGAACCACTTGTAAATTTCATTTCAGAAATTATGATTTCCCCCTAAGAAAATGTAGTTTTTCTATATGCAAATGATCCTATGATGAAAGAACTGAACTCTATATAAATAAATTAATTTTTGAACAGCATTTCAAGTACATAAATTGTAAACTTATGATTTCGACACTTTCTGAAAGAAAACAGCCTTTGTTTGACAAGTGAATAATCGAATTCAAACCATAACAAGCAAGGAACAATTAATTTGTATATTTATGGTTCAGTGCCAAAAGTTATAAGCAGTAATATAACAATAATATTTAGGGAATTTATATAGAAAATATATGCCGGAACTTTTACACTAGGAGCCCAAATAAATAAAGGAAGAGCTTCTAAGTAAATTTAGTAGGAGCTTGAGATTTGAAAACAATAAAAAAAACGCTTAAGAGTAGGCAATATTTAAAGCCGCCGTTACTTTTTAAATTTGATTTATTCAGAGCTTAACAAAGCAGGATTACAATTAATTTAAAATCTTTTAAATAATTCCCTACGTTTCCTTTATAATCACAGGGCGGCTACCCCTGGACACATCTGTACAAGCGACCTTTGGGACCAGACGAGCAGCCGGAGATTGTGCTGCTCCTGCGAAAGTCCCAGGAACTGCGCTTCAAGTCCGAATCGCCCAAGTCCCTGAAGAAGGTGCGTTACGACGAGCAGGTGTTGGTCAAGGAGACCGAGCGATATATCCAGGACCTGTCCGAGGACGAGGCGGTCGCCACCACCACAGACGACAGCAGCGACTCGTCGTCCGACTCGGAGACCGAGTCAGAACGCGACCAGCACAACGAGGACGCGCTGAGCGAGTGCATCTCCTGCGTGTCCGACTCCGTGCTGGCAGTTGGAGGACACGCCCGTCCCCGTAAGACTAATCGCCTGGCCCACATACGCGACCTGATCCGGCGCAGACGCAGCGGTCGCACCCACGAGGACGCCCAATCCCTGCCCGGCAACTCGGCCAATCCTAGTCGGCAGAGCAGCGTGCACGAGCTAGCGCCGCCGCCGGGATCCCTTATCCCCAACACCGAGAAGCCTCTGAACACCAGCAAGCCCAAGCAGGGATTCGATATCATGAAGAAGCTGAAGAGCCTGGCCGAGCGCCAGAAGAAGCGGTTGAACATCAAGCGGATCACGCTTAAGAAGGAGGACAAGATCGTGCTGGGCGAGCAGCAGAAGATCATGAAGCTGAAGGCCTCGCCCAAGTCCGATCGCGGCGAGATACCGCACTTCATCGAGAAGCAGGACTCCGACGATGTCCTGGAACTGGTGGAGTACGACGAGTCCCCCTGCCGCAAGCGTACCAAGGAGGAGCTGCAGGAGGACCAGCCCAGTGGCAGTGGCAGCAACAGAGTGCCTGAGCCGGAGGAGATCATCGAGTTGCCGGTGGCCAAGACTGAGTTGGAGGCGCCTGCCGTGGAAATAACCGAACCCGCAGAGGAGAAGACAGAGCAGGCCGAGGAACCAAAACCAGAACACGAAGCAGAGGAAGAAGCTGATGCGGAATCGCCGCCAAAGAAGGCGCCTCGACTGCGTCGAGAGCACGTCTACGAGGAGATTGGACGGGCCGGACCTCAGGAGCCCGTGGAGCAGCCCATCGTGGAACTGGAAGCCCTCAAAAAGTCACTGACACGTCAGGACAACCTGGCCCTCGATGAAATCGAGGCGGCCAAGGCCGTGCCCCTGGACCGCATGGGCAGCAGCGAAGAAGAGCAGATAACTGCCGGCAAGCCAGGTGCCCTGCTGGCCCCGATCTCCTCCATCGACTCCACATCATCCGACGAGGAGCGGGCACGCCTGGCTCAGCTTTCGCCGGTGGCCGAGGAGAGCGACGAACCGATGGAGATTAGTAGCGACCTGCGTCCCACGCTCAAGAAGGAAGCCTCTCCAGCGCCGTCGGATAAGAAGGTCACCTTCTCCCACGTCGAGGACGAGGCGGAGCCGCATCGCGAGGACGTAGAGCTGCCCGAGGATGTCCTGGAGGCGGCCGCCAATGCTGCCAAGTGGAAGAACGAGAGGTAAGTGAAGGAGTACGTCTCCTACAGCCTGAACCCAAGAACAACACACTTTTCCCGGCTTGACACTAACACTCAGCACAACCCAATCCGGCTGCTGTTGCTCTAACCATCTTGCAGAGGCTCTAACCCACTTGACTTGCTCATGAAATTGTTACTAACCCTCTTGCCGGGAGCTGGAGGTGGATCTGCAGGGGGCAGGGGCAGGAAACACCGCCGCCGCCGGCTCACCAAGCACCACCGTGCACCACAGTACCGAGACTATCACTACACCGACACAGACACCCCCTTAAACTCCAACTCCAACATCCGCACCCACAGCCTCAGCACCTGGCGCATCTGGGTGAAGCGATCGTCCTCCTGGACGCTTTGCTGCTGCTGCAGCTCGGGCGCCACTAACAAGTACTGGTAGCGGGCTCAAGGCGCAGGTGGCCTGAAATGATTAGACCTAAGGTAAGACCTTACCGGGTGTACAGTGAATTCAGGAGTGGCAGTCGTTTCGGTATGCAGAAAGGCACTTTTATGACATTTTTCCAATCCCAAAATGTATCATATAAAGTGTTATTGTCTTTAGAAAACCAGAAACAGTTTTAAAGCCAGCTAAAGTTTATTTTCTATAAGCCGAAAGTTTATTAAAAATATACAGGCATTGAATTTACAAAAAATAACGTTGCCTTCTTCTTCATAGAAGAAAGAGGAATAAAAACGAACCTAAATCTGTTCAGTCACTTTTATAAAATTCTAGAACCTTTTTCAAAAAGTAAAGAACGCATATTTCCTTAAATTGTATCTTTCAAGCTACAAGTTATATAGAACACCTTTAAATTCCGAATAGTTTAGAATTTCAAAAATAACTGTTATATATGTTGAAAATTTTCCGATAACCGATAACCACTGTACTCACCATACTGTACTCCCCTCACCAACATGTCTGTGTCCTTCTCACTCCTCCATTGAATGTTGGTGTTGGTTCAATAAATGTGTAAATTCATAAATATCCGCGGATTTCGGTGGGTTTGTGGTGGGCGGGGAAACGGGTTGCATGAGCATGGACTCGTTGACGCCATGATCATCTGAACACTACTCCCAAAGGTCACGCCGCGTCCGCAGCCCGAGGACAAGCTCCGACAACCAGTAATTACATGGATAAAACAGCGGCAAACGACGCGTGTCAGGCGAACATCAAACGGCAAAGTGAAGAGTATATTTAGCACGCTAAAGGTCGACGAATGACAACAAGATTTCCGGCAGGGCCCGCCTCGGAAGACCCCAAAAATAGAACGATAAAGTGCAGGCCGAGCAAATAATTGTTACTCCTCCCAGTTCTTCTTCTTCTTCTTCTCCTCCTTGCCCTCCCCCTCCCACCACAGCGGCCTACTCACCACGATCGCAATTATGAGAAGGCTGGCAGCTTTGTCGCCGCATAGTCACACTCACACACACACTGGCAAACGCCCCTAATCCGTGCCGCGGGCGACTTGTGTGTTTGTGTTTTTGCTAATTTTAAAGAAAACATTTTCATCTTTCGAACAAGAAAATTCGGTTGAAAATTTGTGTCGCGCAAATGGCGAAAAGCTCTCTGTCTTCAGTCCTGGCCGAAAATCGCAACGATGTAGACGCGCTCGCGCTCACTCACTCACACACGCAAGCACACGTAACGGGACCTGCAGACCCCTTCCCCCCAGTTAAGAGCGACAGGGACGACGATATAGTGTTTCCAAAGCGCGGTATCGATAAGCGATTATTAATCACTGAGAAAAAAAACGAAAGAAAAACGGCTTTTCGAACCGTTGCAAAACCAACAGCGGAATTCTTGGCCCCGTAAGAATTTCGAACGGGACAGAAAATAAATTCAATGTCTGCTCTGGTGGTGCTTTAAAAATAGCCATCGGCGACGACCACACAGCGAAGGCGAACAAAAGCACAAAGGAGGAGGAGATTCGCGAGGGGATTACGGCTGGGGCCAAGTGAGCAAGTAATAGTTGTTGGCCACCATGTTGAACTCCCGACGATCGGCTTCGGTGGGCGCCCTGCCTGCCGAGAAGCGTCACTTCGTGTCACGGGCAGAGAGCGCCAGCGGTACCTCCATGGAGGTGCGCTGTGCCTGCCAGTTCTTCGAGTCCGAATCCCTGCTGCCCGAGCGTGTGAATCCCGTCGACTCGCGCCCGGGCTCTCGGCTGAGTCAGCATGCTGAGGAGCAGTTCCCCGGTGCGAATCTCAATCTCCTGCACGACGACCTGTCCGCTCACAGCTTCGAGGTGGTGAGTCACGCCGATGTGGCGCCCTCGGTGGACCTGAGCTTCGTGGAGCGCTACCCGGAGCTGGAGCAGACGGCGCGCTCGCGGGGTCTGGTGGTGCGCACCATCTCGGACGCTTCCGAGCCGGACTTTCATGGTCAACACCTTCAACAGCAGCTAATAGGAGTTGGGGGCCGGCGACAGCTGTCCATGGGCGGACTGTCCTCGGGCAGCATGGGTCGCTTTCCCGACACCCTGTCCATGAGGAGCGGCACCTCGCTGCGTCGCATCTCGGCCGGAAACTCCCGGGCGGACCTGTACTGTGCCGACATCAACATACCGAGTGCCACGTCAGCGGCAGCGGCTGGAGGACGTCGCTCTGCCAGCGCCAGTCGTCGCGCGTCCAATGCGGACCTCTTCCAGGCCAGCATCGTGCCGGGGTCCCAGCAGCCGCCGCAGCTGAACTTGATTCCAGCCACGGCCTTGCCGGGAGTGATGGAGCAGCCACCACAGTTCTCGTCGCACCAGCCATCGCCGGCTCCATCACAGCAGCAGCAGGACTTCCGGATCGCCAAGCCGCCGCTTTCGCCGGACTACATGCGTCCGAGCGAGGCCAACAAGGAGAACCAGTTCGCCGGAGACACGCTGCCCCAGAATCGACCCATCGACGTGTCCCGCTTTGGCGGCGATGCTGTGCGCCCCTCCTTCCTTCTGGAGTCCGACTTCCAGCAGCTACAGAGTCCCTATCAGCCCACAGTGACGCCCATCGATCCTCTGGCGGAGAGAGTGGCGGAGCTGGAGCAGATAGCACAGGAGCACAGCATCGTTCGCATCAGGGACAACATACAATCGGAGACCCGACGCCCGCCCTCCATTGGCGGGGACCTAAGCGCGGTTCCACCAAAGGTGGATGAGCTGACCAAGATAGAGATTATCCACGACATACCAGTGGTGGACATAGACCAACTGGTGCGTGAGGAGGAGGCGAAGGCGGCGGAGCACCGCAGCCGGAGTCCCAGGCCCACGCCCAGGAGGCCCAAATCCCCGCCCGTGATGGCCAGCCTGCAACTCCCCTCGAGTAGAACGACCAGTCCATCTCCAGCGGAAACTGGACATCCCTCAGCCTCTGGCCAGCAGCTCCTCAAGCGCCAGCATACGCCAGAGCGCCAGCTCTCGCCGGAACGCGCCTCCAAGTGGGCTTCGCAACAGGAACCCGCTTCCACTGCCCATGTTATCAGCCTGCAGGATGCCTCGCCGGAAGTCAGGAGCTCGTACACCTCGCGATTCAAGTCGATGTTCAGCGCCAAGGAGCCAGGCCAACGATCCCGATCTCCTAGTCCAGCTGCCCAGCCAATCCTGAGTAGTCAGTACACTCCAGAAAGACAACTGTCGCCGGAACGGCCCTCCAAGTGGACACCAACTCGTCCTGCCACTGCTATCAACCTGCAGGAGGCCTCGCCGGAAGTCAAAGGTTCCTACACTTCGCGTTTCAAGTCCATGTTTGGCGCCAAGGAGCCCGCTATGCAGCGATCCCGCTCTCCTAGTCCTAGTCCTGCTGCACAGCCCATCCTGAGGAGTCAGTACACTCCCGAGAGACAACTGTCGCCGGAACGTGCCTCCAAGTGGACACCCCAAGCACCTCAGGAGAACGTGTTAATGGTGACCAGCCCGCCGGAGGCTTTGCCAGAGGTCAAGAGTTCCTACACCTCCCGCTTCAAGTCGATGTTTGGTGGCAAGGAGGCTTCTCCCTCGCTGCAGCGCTCCCGAACCCCCAGCCCGAAGATGTCCCCGATGCTCTCGGTGTTCAACCGGGGCCAAGCCATGTCCATAGTCAACACCTCAACGGCGGCGATTAAGGGCAAGGAACCGGAACCTTTGGCCGTGCGGGTGACGGAGACATTCTCGCTGAAGGTGGACGAAATGGATCAGTACTGCGTGCGGCCTCCAAAGCCACCGGCTCCGCCGCCGAACGCCCAGACCATGTACAGCAGTCGCGAGGACTTTGCCGCCTCGGAGAAGGCCTCGGTGGACAACATCAGCGTGGCCTTTGCCCCCGTGGTGGTGTCCGCCGTGCCCCGAGGGGGGAGTTTCAGCCAGAGCGGCATGAGTATGACCGGGAGCGGAGGCAGCTTCATGGCCGGCAACAGGAACCTCTACTCCAGCGAGATCGAGGTGCCGGATCCGGGCTATGCGCGTACGGATTCAGCCAGCAGGGACATTTCAATGGGCGGCAGCCGCCCGCTCATCTCCGTGCCCATACAGATATCCGGAGGGAGCGGGAGCGGCAGCGGAAGTAGGAGTAACGTGTACCGACCCCTGCACCAGCGCGCTCCCTCCGAGCAGCGCGGCGGCTTCGGGGTGCAGCGGAAATCCTCGTTCAGAGAGCCGCGCACACAGTCGCACGACAGGGTCTCCTCCCGGCTGGGCCGATCCCAGGAGCAGCTGTTCGGGGCGGAGCGCATGACAAAGACGGTTAGTTTCCATTTTGACGAACGCAAATCGCGCCTCGCGGATTTCGAGTCCAACGCGAACCCCCTGACCCCCAAGCAATTAGAACACAGAGACTTCCTCGAACGGACCTATTTCTCTCGGTAAGCCATCGCCACCCTTCTGCCCCCGATCCCCCCGAGAACCCGACCTCGACACGCAAGCAGCAGGCCGACCTCCACGCTTAGCTACCGCTTCTACACCACCACAACCACACGCTCCATGTTGCATCCATCCCCGCCAGGAATCCCCTGAAAACTAATCTCATTTCCTTGTTTTTCTCGCAGTGATCATGAATACGAGCCCGTGGGCGGATCCTCGCCAGCGCCCAGCCCCCAGGCCGAGCTGCAGCTGCCCATGGACATCGATGTGGCGCTCAGCTCGGCCGGCACCACGCCACGCACCGAATCCCGCACCGACTACGAAATCCACACCAGCCAGGTCGACTCAAGCGCCCTGGAGGAGCTGCCCCTGCAGCCGGAGAACCGTCGCAAGGGCTTCATGGCCTCGGCCCAGGACCGCACCAAGAAGATGCAGGACGGCATCCGCCAGCAGGCGGGCAAGCTCCGCACCCGGCTTCAGACCAAGCCGAAACCCAAGCCCGTTTCGGGCAGCCCCAAGGCCAAGGCCAAGGAGAGGAGGCGCTTCAAGGCCCCCGAGTTCTCCAAAATCAAGATGCCCGAGATCAAGCGACCGGACATGTCGAAGCTGAGGGATCTGAAGCGACCCGAGTTCACCAAGTTCAACAAGCCGGACATGTCCAAGTTCAAGCTGCCGGAGAAGTTCTCCACGCTGAAGCTGCGGCGAAGCAAGAGCTTCAAGGAGAACGAGGGTGAACTCCCCTCGGAGGAGACCCAGGAGAACACGGGAACCTCTGCCTCGCCCACTCCAGCCCAGCCTGCACCCAAGAAGAAGTTCGAGTTCAACTTCGGCACCTATCCACGGGCCTTCCGCAAGAAGAAGCCTGAGGAGCCAGCACCGGTGGCCATGGAGTCATCTCTGGGCACAGGGGGCCTCAGTCTAAGTGTGATTCCCAGCACGGAGACACAGCCTTCGCAGACGTCCACCAGCTCACCTCAGGGCGATCGTGGGCCCGGGCCTGTGCGCTCCCGCTGGGCGGACAAGTTCTCCGACGTGAGCTACAACGACAGCGAGGGATCCCGCTACCGGCGCTACGGCAGCGAGCTGGAGAGCTTCGACCGGGAGTCGTCGCTGGAGCGGCGCATGAAGGAGGACCTCGAGGGCACCGAGGACACGGCCAGCGAGGCCCAGCCGCACCCGGAGATGGGCATTCTGGGCGCCGTGGCCGACAGTAAGCAGTTCGCCGAGTTCGACGAGGAGAACCGTGCTATCCACGAAATCTCCAGCAAGCGGTCGCGAGAGTTCAAGCGCCGTCCCATGGTGCACCAGGACTCGGATCTCCGCTCCGAAGATAGCAGAGATGCCGAGGGCTGGACGGAGAAGGACATACAGAAGAACAAGCTGCTCCGCAAGGCCGAACTGGAGGCCGAGGCTGGCTACTACAAGTTCCACGAAATGCCGGACGCCCAATCGACGGCCAGCTCCGGCAAAAAGGTGGTCATGGAGCCCATCGACGACGACGAGTTCTTCCTGCGCAAGCGCGGCATCTCCGAGGACAACATCCAGCTGCGCCAGTACATCAGCGAGGCCATCCGCGAGGGCTACGACATGCCCAATGCCCTGAAGCACGTGGGCTACTCCGCGGAACAGGTGCCGGCAGAGTATGCGGACTACGATGTGCCTCCGGCCAAGCCACGTCGCCTGCACCGCAACTACCAGCCGGACTTCGACTCGCAGGAGTTCCAGCGCAGCGACTACGGCGACGATCTCTCCATGTCGCAGAACGGCAGCGAATTCACGCCGAAGCGACCTCTTCGCAAGGGCCGCAGTCGCAGCAAGTACTCCATCGAGGGCAGCCAAGACATACCCATGGCGGATGGCGGCAGCAGCAGCATCCAGTACTTCGACGACGACGAGGAGTACCTCCGGCCACCAGTGAGGGATCAGCCGCAGGCCGCGACGGACTCGGAGCAGGCGCTCAACAACCTCGATATTGGCGGCAGGGCAGCGGCGATGATTCAGGAGGAGCTGGAGAAGGAGCGTCAGAAGACCCGTCCGCAGGCGCCGAGGCGCCAGAAGAAACGCACAAGGGACGACGCATCCGTGGAGAAGGATGCGGACTCGTTCATCAACGGCTTTGGTGGTAGATCAGTATCGAACACCTTTTTGCAGCCACACGAAGATGTGAGTAGAAAAGTTATTTAATATAGAGATCGGTCCCAGGACCTAGACAAGCTTGAGATAACTCATTTCCCCCATCTCCCAGGTAATTGTTTATCGCACTGAGCACGAATATCGTCACATACCGCTAGCCACGCCGGATAGATTTACGGACGGGACATCGGCGCGCACGCAGCGGTCCGAAGACGACCGCACATCGCGCGGCGCCGATTCCCTGATCCTGGACGTGCACACGAAGACCAGGCCCGAGCTGGAGGACAACGAGGAGGGGGCGCAGAGGACCAAGAGCGACGAGAAGTTCGTCATCGACATGCTGGAGAGCGATGGGTGAGTAGAAGATCTCAGATTGATCTGTCAGAGAAGTTCGCTAGGAGTTGCTTTCTTGCCCGCTTTCAGCTACGCGGTGGTCCGCAAGGAGTCGTTGCCCAAGCCCACGCCCCCAGCCCGCCGGAAGAAGTTCACTCGGTCGCCGGGCGAGCGCTTTGCCACGCTGCCCAGCACTCGCGGCACTCGGGGATCCCCGCCGCCGGCTCGTCCGCCGCCGCCGCAACAGTACGTGCCCACGGAGGACTCGCCGCTGGTGCCGCGCCGCCGATCCGCGGCCAGTCTGGACGAGATCCCCCAGATGATCAGATCGAAGTAAGAGAGTTTTGCCTCTGGAGCTTTGACCTCTTGATTTGTTTTTGGTTTCCGTTGCCGTTGCCGTTGACTTGTTTCGAATGCATTATTTTCGTTAAGTTTTTATTTTATTTTCGTTTGCTGTTAAGTTTTAGGCTTAAGTTTAAGGCTACTAACCCGATCCGCCCGAGACACGCACTCCACACAATAAAGCAGACCATGAACCCACAGACACAGACACAGCATCTTCTTGCCTTTGGCTTTTGCTCAGTTTCGAACCCCGCACCCCCAAGCCCTTGATGTTATCTAATGATGCACCTCCCACCCTTTTTCCCAGCTACGAGTCACAGCAGCAGCAGCAGCAGAAGGCGCAGCCGGAGAAGGAGGATGACTACGAGGAGCCGGGTGCACTGGGGCGACCCGAGTCGCCGCGCTCCAATCTGCAGTCGGGCGAGATCATCAACAAGATGAAGTTCCGCCCGCTGCCTCCGCCACCGCGTCCGCCTCGCGAGAAGCGATCGACTAGGGCGGGCAGCCAGCCTCTGGACAGCTACGACGAAAGCGAACACGTGGCCAGCTCCAGCCAGGCCGATAGCTACGACCAGGGTGAGTTCGAGGTGGAGGTGTCCACGCAAACGGACCCGCTGCCCGATGACTTTGTGTGCGAGGAGTTCGAGATCACCGAGGACATGAAGATCATCGAGCCGCGTCGCTCCAATGGCTCGGGCAGCAAGACCCTGGAGGATCTGTTGCGCAGCGTGGAGGCAGCCCAGGAGCCGGACGAAGTGGATGGCGGTGCCCGAGTGCTGACCGAGGACGAACAGCTGGCCAAGGGTCTGCAGAGATTCCGGGATGCCAACCAGCGCAGCATGTCGGAGCGATCTCGTGCCTCTTCCCAAGCGGATCGCTCCAAGTCGCTGAGTCGTCCGCAGACGCCTTCGTCGGCGGTGGTCATCGAGCGCCGGGTGCCCACGCCCAGTCTGTCGGCTGGCGAGGATGATGTCGCCGCTGTGCAGGCCTCGCTGATCGTGCGGCCCATCAGTGCCGCCGACCTCGAGGACGACGATGACCTGCGGCGCGAGGAGGAGGAGAGCGACTACGAGAGCCGGCTGGAGGACGACGAGGTGGAGCGAACGCTAAGAGACAGCGAGTACGAGGACGAAAAGTATTCGGAGCGGGAAGAGGAGGAGGAAATAGCCCGGCTGGAAAGGGAGCTCACAGAGCAGGAACTGGAGGAAGCCCTCGAGAAGGAGCTACAAGAAGCCATGGAGAAGGAGCTCTCCCATTACAGGCAGAAGGAGAAGGAGCTAGAACTTGAGCCGGAGCAGGCATTCTCCGAAGAAGAGCCTGCTGCCTCCGAGATCGATTACCAGCAGTCCGAAGAGGAAAAGGCTGCCTCCGAGCTGGACTATCGCCAGTCGGAAGATGAGCATCCGCTGTTAGCGGAAGAAGAGGAACGCACACTCTCCGACACCGATCAGCCTCTGTCCGAGGCCGAAATCCCAGCTGTTGAGGAGACCATTCAGAAGTCCACCGCCAGCGAACCCACCGAGGCCGAAGTAGAGCTCAAATTCGTAGCCACTTTGCCCACCGAACCCGCCTACGGACATGAGGAAGAGGAGGAGGAGGTACCATTGCCACCACCGCGCCGCAAGTCCACCACCGCCCTCGAACCCACCGCTGCCGCCATTCTGACGATGGCCGAGCACTCTAGCCGCGAACTCACGCCCATCCAGTCAGTCCAAGCCCCTCCAGAAACGCAGCTGCCCAGTCGCCTGATGGACCTGGAGGTGGAACGACTGCGAGTCCATGCCCTTCAGGCTGGGCAGATCCAAGTGTCGCAGCTCCACGGCGGCCAGATCAAGGCCGATGATCTGGAATGCAAGTCCGGGCAGTTGGTGGTCCAGAACATCGAGCTGCCGCCCGGGTTTATTGACGATATTGTGGAGCGAGTCCAGCGGGAGCAGCGTCCTTCGTTGCTGACCAGCGAGACGCAGACCAGCCGGCAGGCCAGCAGTGAACCGGCCACCTCCGAAAAGGAGCAGCCCATCAAGCCGCCACGCCACAGCAAGACCACCGAACAGGCGCCGCCGCCGATCGCCAATCTCGACGAGCAGACCCAGACGGAGGTGGGCCTGCTGCCACTGCCGCCGCCGCCGGCGGCATATCCCAGCGTGGAGTACCTGCAGTCTCTGGCTCCGCTGGCCTTCTACAACCTGCAGCGCAGCGCGGAGGCGGAGCAGGCAGAAGCCTCATCGGGAGCCGATCGCAAGGCACCGCACAAATGCCGACGCCGCCACGTCGTCCAGGAGCCCGTCGAAGCGGAGTCCGGTTCGGAGCTGGAGGAGCAGCTGGTGGAGCGGCCGCGATCGCGGTCAAGACGCTCGCGCACCAGAAGCGCCACGCAGCCGCCGGACGACGAGTACTACGAGGATCAGCCCAAGACGGTGGTTCAGGCGGGCCGGCAGTTCATCTCGGCCTGTAGCCTGGAGCTGGTGAACATCATTAACCAGCTTACGCACTACGTGCGCGGCGAGGCAGTGGAGCCGCAGCAGGCGCCACGCAACGTGTCCGCCCTGATGGTGCTCTTCATCCTGATCACGTTCGGCGTGCTGATCTTCCTGCTGACCGGGAGACAGGTGCACACGCACCACTGGGACTACTTCAATCCGCCCGGGAACGAGGGCAGGCAGACGTGAGGGGCTGCTGTGGGGAGTCACCTCCTGCTGGTCTACACAATCCTTTTTTGGGGGCGGTTTTGCATTTTGGAGCATCGAATCTGGCCAAGAGATCAGGGATCTTGGTGTGGAGAAGAAACGAATTTAACTCGAAACTTGAAGGCCTTAATGATACTAACGAGAAATTACTTTAGGAGTAGAGGTGCGCAGATGGAGGCGATGGGCGGTGGGCGAGGGGTCCCGTGCCCGTGCTACTAGTCACACAACACAAAACAATCGAAACCAGAAACCAGAATCCCAGTTCAATGAACCATCATCAGACACAATATACCGACGACATCTAACTTGTACTAACCAGAAATATAAAGGAACATTTTTGAACATTGTCCAACAGCGAACTGGAGACGAGATCCTGGACAAAAGAAGGATGAGGCAACGACCATGTATTACTTATGTACTTAGACCTCTTAGCTTCACGCCAAGAGGGAGCTGGGACAAATAACTAATCCCATAAAAACTTACTTTTGTTTGCTCATTTTTTCTACCGACTAAGCGGGGCGAGAGAGAGATTCAATTGTTGAACAAAAATGTTGTTTAATTTAGACCAAAAACGTAGGACTTAATATACAAACATACACTCTTTTTCATTGAATTCATTTGAACGTTATATAATTTGAAATGCGAGTACTTAGCCAGAAAGGGAACATATATATATATATATATATATATACATAAATATATAGAAGCGTATTTTCAATAAAGCAAAAAAATATAAAATAAATCGTAATGTGTTTTACTTAATTAAGACTAAAAGGGGAAGGGAGAGTAAACCAAGTCTAAGAAGTAAGTTAGTTATTAGTAGGTAAATAGGATACAGTCGAGTGCACCCGACTGTGGAATACCCGGTACGAAGAGCTTAGTGCCTCAAATGAAGGCATCTTTCCACGACTCTATCTCTAATTTGAAACAAATTAAAATGTGCTACAAATTAGTGCAAATGTTGTAAAAAAAAGAAAAAAATTATAACTATAACTGGATCTAAGAAAAAAATTATGAATTTGTTATATAAAGCAAAAAAAAAAGAAAAAATATTACCTATTTTGGATAGGGACTCCAGTCCTGGTTGAAGACGCAACCTATCTGAATACTCGAGGCTATATCATTGTTGTTTTTTCTCGTATGTGTTGGCAGTAGTGCTTATACGGACAGACGGACATGACTACATAGTCTCGCTTGGTTATACTGATCAATAATATTTATCCTTTATGGGTCGCTGATGCCACCTTCTGACTGTTACTAACACTAAGGGTACCGGATACCAAAATGTGGCTGCTTTACAGCAAGAAGTCCTCGTTGTATAGAACCATCTCACGATGATCCTTGTGACTGCCCTTTTGCGATTTGCTAGCAGCTAAAAATGGATTAAGAAATCATGTCAAGAGTCAGGGATTAGATAAACAATTTAAAGTACTTACCAATCGATGACCAGACTGCGGATGAGGAGGCATCGTTAATGGGCTCGATTTGGGGCTGACGTCTAGCCAGCTGAACCTGCAAATTGATGCCGTTCACATTCTTTCCATGCATTTCCGCAATGGCCCGATCCGCGGACTCGGGCTTGGCAAAGGAAACGAAGCCGCGACTGTAAGAAATAAGTATTTTTAATATTTTACTTCTAAATATTCTTAATACTATTTTTGTTTTTCAAATGCTAAAAGTAAAATAAACATTACCTCTTTTCGATTTCCATGGATACATTCACAATTGTGCCGTAGTCGTTGAATGTTTTCTTCAGGAAATCCTCGGTGACTTTGTTTCCGGACACAAAGATTGTGTTGCCGGCCCGCGGCTTCTCTGGCGGAGGCGTGGTGTCCATCGGTACCTTCTCGGGCAAACCGCGCTCCTCACGATCCCGCTCGGTTGCAAAGTGCTGGTAAAGGTTTGGAGTAGGCCGGCGCGGCTCCTCCTTGATGATCTCGCTGATGATGGTCTCCTGGGCGACGTCGTTCTGGGTGGAGGAGAAGGGCTGGTAGGAGCTGGTCTCCGAGGTGGAGCGCTTGGCGCGCTCCTGACCCTTTGGGCGCTTGAACGAGGTCTGATCCTGTTTG
This sequence comes from Drosophila triauraria, assembly GCA_014170255.2. Taxonomy (NCBI): domain Eukaryota; kingdom Metazoa; phylum Arthropoda; class Insecta; order Diptera; family Drosophilidae; genus Drosophila; species Drosophila triauraria. The sequence continues at coordinate 4,316,657 of CM024336.1, read as the reverse complement.
GTCTGCTGCTTCTGGATGGCGGGAATGGCGCCGCTTTTGATCAGTTTTCGGGCCACCTCGCGAGCATCGCGGGCGTCCGTGGGTCGCTTCAAGGTCATGGAGCTCTCCGGCTCCGGCTTCGGTGCCTTGTGCGCCTGCAGAGCCTTTTTCTGCAGGAAAAAAAATGTGAGTCTGGGGAATATTGATTTATCTGTTGCAGCGTCTCACCTTCTTCTTGAGCTTCTGATACTTGGCCTGCAGCATCTGCTCCTCTTCAGTTAGAGTGCTAGGGAAGTGTATATAAACCATTTTGACTACGGTTTCGTAAGTTTATTAATAATAATGTTTAAATTTCCAATATTTTGTTTATTTTTCGTGTTGTTGACCGCTAGTGTGACCGTGGTCTGCTAGGGCAAGAATACCCCTGGTCTGCAACGCGGTACTGCCACACTAAGCAGTGTTGTTAGGCAACAACAGAAAATGCAACCCTGCGTTTACCAACACCAACGCCATGTTGCGGCAGTGCTGTCAAAAATGTTCTTTCCTTCTCTTTCTTTCCGGTTAGCGTCATGGTAAGATTCAACAAAGTTTTCTGCGAATCAGTTGAAAATGTGAAAATTAAGCGGTGTAAGCCGCTCGAGCTGAATTAAATGCTATCGTAAAAAGGACGGGTCAGTGCGTTGAACGTGTGAGAATAGAAACAAACGCATAAGCCAATAAATTGCCTGAGCAAACTGCGTTCGAAATATTTCACGTGGTGAACACCAACACAAGCAACGCGCTGGCCATGCAGCACCTGAAATTTGGTTAATTTGAGACGTATCTCATGAATTTCTCTGCTTGCAGCCTTTCGAGAGATTCGTACAAACTGGTCGCATTGCCAAGGCCTCGGCCGGTCCCCTGAAGGGTCGCCTGGTGGCCATTGTCGACGTCATTGACCAAAACAGAGTAAGTGAATCGTTTCGCAAGGGAATCACGCGGGGAGCGGCAACAAAATGCACAATTGCGCTGCTCTTGCACATGATGATAATTTGTCTTCTTGATAGGAAGTGCCAACTGACACATAAATGAAGCTAGTTTAACCCACTGAAAGCAAGCAAGCAAGCATGGCATTTGTTGCGCCCTCCGAGAGGCGTTGTAGTTCTGTAACTAACCAGACTTCATATTTTTCTAATAGGTTCTGGTCGATGGACCTCTGACCGGCGTACCCCGTCAGGAATACAGATTGAACAATCTGCACCTGACCAAGTACCGCATCAAGTTCCCATACACCGCGCCCACGCGCATCGTGCGCAAGGCCTGGACGGAGAGCGACCTGAAGGCCCAGTGGAAGGTCAGCCCCTGGTCCGTCAAGGCACAGAACATCTGCAAGGTATGTAAAGGGAATCCCAAAGATTAAAAGGTGTCTGAGTTGTAGGGAAACATGTACAGAGAAGAAAATGTCAGTCTATTAATAATTTGGTTGATTTTTCACATTTAAAGTTGCTTAAATCTGTAAAAATTTTACTTACCTTAACGTACTATTATGGAGTTATCCAATATTGTTGTCCTTTTTGTAATATATCTCTCAATCTACAACATATGTTAGGACCAATCTGCTACTTTATAACTGATAAGAGTATATACATTTTCTTCTCTGTTTAATTGTTTACCTCTGTTAATTGCACATGATGATAGTTGAAAGTTCTTGATAGGAATTGCCGGCTGACACATAAATGAAGCTACTTTTATTTTATCTGACAACACATTTAGCTAAGCTGTGTGTGTGTACTTTTTAAAAAAAACGAGGCATTAACCTTTTATTTGTTTACTTACAGCGCTCCTCGTTGAACGACTTCGACCGCTTCAAGCTGCGTTATGCCAAGCGCCAGCGCAACAAGCTGCTGACCATCGCCTTCAACACACTGAAGAAGCGCACCAAGGCTGATGGCACTCCCCGCGTCCTGAAGAAGGATCGTCGCGAGCGTCTGCGTGCCGAGAAGGCCAAGGGTGGCAAGAAGGCCGCGGCCAAGAAGTAAAAACATTTAACGAAAGTAACTGCTTGATGAACATCCACCACAATGGAGAAAATAAAAGAAAGTGTTATTTTTAGGAAAAACACACGAGCACCGTCCCCTTTTTTTGGTCTAACAGTTTTATTTGCTCTCAAGAAACAAAAGTGATCTCAACAGTCCAATCTTTAAAGCACAGTCTAAAAAATAGATACGGCGAACTGAGAACACCCGGTGCTCAGGGGTCGCACTTCCCGTAGATGGTCTTCCAGTTGCTGGGGTGGTTGTAGCCCAGCAGGATGGGCAGGTGTAGGAACAGTGTAATATGCTCGCTCTGTATCGACGTGGACACCTTGACCCATTTACGTAGCCAATCTATCATCTCCTCGTTGCTCAGGCCAACCGGGTTCAGTCCGCGCAGATAGCAGGAGTAGCGCAGTGCCAACGGAGGCAAATTGTGCACACCGCCCTCGCGGGTTATGGCCTGGTCCATGTAGTGCACCAGAAACGCGTGCTCGTGCAACCGATGGCGCTTGAAGATGCTTCCGGGCAGGCCGTGCAGGTTGATTAGGTTTTTCTGGAACACAACAAATAAGCAGTTGGACTATTCGGGGTTCCATTCAAGACCTACGACATGTTTTCGAGGCATTCCCAGCAACGAGTAGGGCCCCTCGGCAAATATGTCCTTGACATCGATGAGCATCTCTGGCGTTGGATGCGTTCCACTGCCTAGCTGGCCCAGGATATCTGCGAAGGCCGAGTGCTTGGGATGCTTGGCCGTTGCCTTGAGCTTGGCCTGCAGGCAGCGGAAGACGGCCTTGTTGTAGCCCAAACGCTGCTTCAGGTAGAAGCTCTGGAACTCGGAGCGCTGCTCCGGGGTCCAGAAGTGAGTAGTGAGAAAGGAGCGCGGGTACCAAAAGCTGTGGAGAACAAGTCCTCGTTACAATAACATTCTCGCAGTGCAGTGTCGCATCTTACACGAGGGGAAAGAAGGCGTAGCCCACCATGGGCAGGGAGCAGCCAATAAGAGCCGGCGCCACCTTCATCATGTCTCGTGGCATCTGCATGTACAGCTCCAGCTCCTGGCGATTCAACGCCCGGATACCCTGCGGCGAGTCGTTGGCTATGCGGGCGACCTTTATAAAGCGCTTCATGTCGCCGAAGAAGTCCTTGACGCCGTCGAAGAACACCCGGTACAGCTGCATGGCCTTGGGGAAGTTCTTCTCGAGAACCTTGTCATAGTTTTTGACGTAGTTGAAGTAGCGGGTAAAAATGTAGTCCTGCATGTTGTCCCTCATCTGATCCCGCTTCGACTTTAGCGTGTCCGGCTCCTTGCGCTTCTCATCCTCCGGCTTCTTCTCAACCGGCGGCGGCGGGGGAGAGCTGCCGCTCTGCGTGGTAATTGGCTTCTCGATGGGTTTCTTGGCATCCCAGCCCGTCTCATAGATGGCCTTGCCCACGCTGGTTATCTCGGCGGCCACATTCCGCTTGATCTGCGCTGGAGCCGCGGGAGCGGGCTTTGTTGAGAACTGCCTGCGTTGCGGGTGGGAGCACAATGCTCTCTGCCGGTTATCTCTGCTGAATGGTAATTGAACTTTAATGCCGATTGCTAATTAGGGCGACAGGGGGCTCACCTGGTGGTCGCGGCGGCGGAGGGGAGAGTGCACAGGTGTAACAGCTGCCGACGATCTTGGGGCCAGCGAATCGCCGGAGCACACCCAAATCGGGCCACGCGCAAAGCCAACGCCATTCCGGTCACCAACTGAGACCTCTCCGACCAGAAACCGAGCCGTATTACGCAACCGGCGACGCCAATGCAGGAGCTCGCCCACAACAACGTTAATTAAAGGATTAAATAATTTCACATGCAGTGCAAGTTCTCAGTTTTGTATACAGTGTGACCGTAGCCGCCGAATTCTCGGCCAGTGCTGCCGTTTCCGAAACTGTTTTTATTTTTGAGGTTTGATTTAAAAATAATTGGTGGTTTCTCCATTTAAAAAATATAAAATAAATAAGTCAATAATAAATAATTGTAAATTGTAACGCTCAGGCAATCAGTTCTGCTAATTTAGCTGTTTTCCCACTAGATCTAGAGTTTTTCGAAGCCAGCGCTGCCACTGTGCGCTTGGCAGTGCTGCCAAGTTTAGAGAGTTTAGGGTGCGAATATAGTGTATTTTGAAAACTAGTTCTTATGTGCAATCATTCTAATTCTTCCTTTATTTTCAAATTAATAAGATCAATCCTTAAAATAAAGTTGATATATAAATCAGAAAACGCTGTAAATTTTTTTGGGTGGCTTTTCAGTGGATTAATATGGATTTTTGTGGCACATTTTTTATAAGGTAATAAGAAAAACGTCCTGCTTACTAGGCTTAACCGATTATTAGTTTAAATAGACGTTTATTTAAATTTCAATGCCTGGCGCCTATCTCTCAGCAAGCACTTGCGCATTGCTCGCCCGAGAAACGCGGGCTCTCAGCTTGCAGCTGCTCCTGCTGCTGCTGCTGCGAGAGAATCCCCGTTTCAGTTTACCCGGAGTCGTCTGTTGCGTCGGTTGCCTGGGCCTTTTTCCGTTCGCCAAAGCGCGCGGCGTGTGGTGCGTTTGTTTTCGCCTCGTACTCTGTTAGATGCTGGCTGCAATTGAAAACAAGCTGGGCGAAGAGTGACGCGTGAGGGCAGCAATAAAAAGAAACCGCAGCGGCAGCACGAGGAGAAATTAAGCTCAGGCGGAGGCTACAAAAAAACCGTAACTAATCACCCAGCCATCAATGGCGGCCACTTTTGGCCATTTTGTGGCATAAGCGGAAACGGAAATGTGCGTTAGTTGTTTGGCAGCGTGGAACTGAGTGGGAAATGGGAGGGAATTGGAGGAAGTGGGGGAAGGGAAGTGGGCGCCGAGACCTTCAGCGGGATATTGTGAAACTTAGCGCGTGTCCAACTCGCCTGACTTCCCACTTGTGTCATCTTGGTAAAGGCGGAAAGACGGACAAAGTCACCCGAAAGACACTCTCTAATGTCTGTTTCCATACGTTCGGGTATATACAATAAATGTACATGTATATAACTTATTTTGTTGTGTACAGACGGTGCGTGTGTGTCTACACTTGAAGGAAATCTAACCTCGTGTTTGGAGTTAGAAATGGGGTTTGGAAATTGATTTTGGGATATTGATGAGAAAGGAAATTCGGAAATGCTAGGGAGCAAAACTTAAACTTGGCTTATTCTTATAATAATAAATAATTTGTATACAGGGATGCCTCAAAAATAGCTTTTGACTTAAAATCAATAGAAATTGTGCCTAAAAGTATGCTAATTAATGTTATTGGACTCTTAGACGCCTATTCGGTTGATTTCTTTTAATATTTTTTCTCTAGATAAATATATTTTTTTTCTAGAAATTGTTAATTTATTTATTATGCTTCACAAAATCTTGATCATTATGTAAATTCAATCAAAGAAATGTACCCTCTTTGAAATCGAATCGTTGTACCCAGACACGTATTTTCAGGGCCATTCCTTCGAAGTTTCGGAAAACAAATGCTTCTGTGTACCAGTTTTCTAAATCACGTACGACTTAGGAACGACAAATTTGCCTAGTGTAGTGTACGCTTGTTTTTTCCGCTTAGCTTGTGTGCGATTTATTATCTGCCACAGGATAGCGCACAGGACATGTGTATATCTAGGTAGCTGGAATGGCTTCAGTTACACTATTGACACAAACGCAACCACATTACCAGGATAGCTGCCGCCCCGCTCCGTTCTGTCCCGTCCCATTCCCGGCCTGTCATAAAAATAGAACTCACCAAAAGCCATAAATACAGCGAGTTTAATTGAAAAAACGTCAATACTTCATGCAGGCGTCCGACCACCCGTTGAGTCAGCCCCGAAAGGGTCCTTGGCCAAGCCACACAAACTTTGAAAAGCAGCAGCAGCAGCAAGTTCAAGGTGCCCATTAGCCAATATTCCCACGGCTTGTCTTTGACCGACGCGACATTCGGTGGGATTACATAAAGTGCCAATCTAGCCATCAGAATTGGTTATTTATGGAAATTTCCCGGGTGACGGCAGTCAATTCGATATAGATTCCGCTTTATTGAATTGCTCGGAAACGAGTTGCACTTTATGAATATTTCAGTTTAATACCTTCCCATTTTGCTGGGACCATGAGAAAACAATTTCGCCGGATTACTCGCCGCAATCTTTGGTATGGACACACATTTGGGTGAAATGGGAATAGAAGAAGCTCTGTAAACTTTAATTTGAAGGCTGGAGCTGGAAGGCATTCGCTTTACACAAGTTTTTTTTAGTATTTTTAATATTCCGCATAATATTTTATATTTGAATTAAAATCTGATGGTAGATTCTAAACTTTTCTGCGAAGAAAGATTTGTATAATAATAAGAAAGACAATTAATAACAATTACTTAGCTAAGTTAGCATACAAGAATTTATTAATACTTTTAGATGTTGTATATTTTTTCATGATTAGGTTTGCCGCTTGATTTCTGAATTTGTGGTAAAAAATCCATAACTGCACTTTAAATTGTAATTAATAATTAAAAAATCCACAAGTATCCTCTTTTTTTGCTTGCCAAAACCAACAATCATGGCTCTGTTACTAATTAATAGGAGCAACTCTGCATGATATTCCCGGTATCGTATAATTAAATTAGGTTTTTGTCGCCGGCAACAAAAGTTCGCACCATTAATTGCATCGCGTGGAGAATGAGAGGGAAATTCTGCTGACAATCAATAAAGTCAGCACAAACGGAAAATCGTGGCAGATGCCTAATTGGCCAGTGACACAGCGGGGTAAAAGGCGGCACAAGCAAAGCCAAACAGAAACTATGACAACAATTAGCATAAACGCCAAACAGACGACATCCAGCTAACTAAGTGGTGTCTCGTTCGCTCCATACCGAGAAATCGCAATCGCTTTCCAGCTAAATGGAAGTTATTTAGCCTTCCGTTCAGCCGTTTGACTGTTATAAAGTTAATCATACGCACCGTTGGGCCGCAGCCAATTCCATTACGTGGAGCCATTGCAGTGCCAACAGCTAATACATGCTACACTACACCCACACCACACCCACTAGCACACACACCGTGGAAAACAAATACTTGCACAGAGCATAGAGCACCAAGCACCGAGCACCGAGCACCGAGCACCGAGCAGTTGTCGCGCGCGCAAAATCGAGAATTGTCTTGGCTCGACCGTGAAAAGTGTTGTAATGGGTTGAGGTTGAGGGTTATATTCAATATGTTGAGACTGCACAGTGCTAATTCCGAACACATGTAAGTACAAGGCACGAGGGTGTGTAATTAGGGTTCCAGGGATTTTTGCACAGACCTTTGGCTAAGCCCAAGACAGTTTTCGGCTGCACTTTAATTGTTGGGAGAAAAAAGAACAGAAGCCATTAAATGTCCGTACCCTACTGGGTAGAATTTATGTACAATTTTGTAAAAGGAAATTAAGGTAACCTGCATTTAAAAGAAACGTCTTACTTTTTGTAAGACTTAAAATCTACTTTCCTTTAGCTGGTTGATTATTTTTAACCCCTTAAAAACAAATAAAGAAGTACAAAGTTCGGTTTAAGCACTCTTAGTTTGGATTGTGGAGGTTCAGCGATGTTTAGGAACTTTAAAGATATATTTTCTTGGCAAATCCTACCCCATTCTTGGACTTGGCAGAGTATCTAACCTGCATACCAGTTGAGCTTCGCTTTTCTTGCTTCCAATTCTATGAATTCATAGCTCGAATGCCATAATGCCCACTGAAAGGTGGCAACAATGGCAAGCCACGCTGGCGAAAAATGCAAGGCACGCGAAAATGCGTTTAAAAGTGGGCACAGTTCGTGGAACAACTATTTGTCTAGGGCGACGGGTGGCAGGAATCCAAGTCTGAGTCCTGGCTTCTGCCTTCTGTTCGGGTATGTAAATTCATTCCTGAGCTTTCGCCACACAAGGAAAATAACAAACAACAGCAGCGAGCTGCGGTGAGTGTGAGAGTGACAACCTGGCAGACACCTTGTCAATGTCTTGCGGCTACGTATAACCCCAGTCCGGATCCCCTTGTCCCCGGATCCCGTCGTTCCCGCTCTTTGGACATTCTGCCACGAGCTGCCAGGCAGTGATACGTGCAGAGGAAGAAAAATATGTTTTTCTAAAGTTTTTTTTGTGACATTTTTATCCTTTCAAACTAACCAAAAAGTCGTTTTACATTTTATGCATATAAGCAGGGAAATTGTAAAGTTATGCCGGAAATACCTAAAAATGAATCTTGAATAAAGCGATGATGTTGCAGTTTTATTCCGAGAGGTGGCAGCTTTCTCTTTCGGTGCAGAAACTGCAGTCAAAGGAACACACACAACGGCAACAATGACAACAGGCGACGAGCAAGCCAAGTGGCAACAGCACAGCTGACTGACTCTTTGCATATACACCTTAGTATTCCTATTTATTTTTTTGTTCGTCCTTTGTAGCTATGCATAGCCATGGCAGGAGGCACAAGTTTAACACATTTTCTGCCTTTGTTTTTGGGCCTTGAAAGTGCCGCGGGTGTTGCTTTAATGAATGTGCAATGCTGATGCATTTCTTTGGAAAATTGCAAATGCAAAATGAGTTGCATACCTTTGAGGGCCTCAGGGGCGTTCTGAAAGTTCCACCCAGAGCTCAGAACCAGAAACCAACCCTAATTTGCCTGGAAATTATTAAATTATGACAGTAACACATTCGATTGAACCTAAATACCTGTGGGGTTAACCTCGGTAGCTAATTCTGAGAAGTCCACAGGCTCAAATGCAAGGTCAATTAGGCAATCAAGGCTCGAGATCCACTTCCATGGAAAGGCTTTGCAATTTTAATTAGTCTGCTTGACCAATTTAATTGGGTTTCAGTTTCTAATCATCTGTGGCTTTGTATTTCCTGGGAAATCCAGTTCCAGACCTACATAAGTGTTTGTTGTGGTCAAAAGCTGACATGAAGTTCTCTCTGAAAATTACCTCCAACAGCAGATTATAACACTCTCGGTCTGGCATCAAGTAACAAAGTGCATAAAAGGGTAAAATAATTACTATGAAAGGAAACTCTTCAGCGGAAAAGTTTTGACAGCTTCCATTAACTTTATTTGCTACTTATAGTGTTAAAACGAAGCACGGCACAGAATAATTGCCGTTGAATGGCATAATAAAAGCAAATTATGCAGTTTTTCAACTAAGAAATTATTTGAATTCAGTTAAGGCCATTAAAAGATAGCTTTTAAGAACGCCTGCGGACTTTTAATTTGTTATAAATGCAATTTTTAGACGTTGACATTAAATAAACTTTTGGAATAATTAAACTGTCCTGAAATTGCACTTATTCAAACAGCTATTTCGACTGAAGTAATTAAAATTGAAGTGAAAGTCCATGCAACATTTAATGGAATAATATTTTGGTTTAAAAATAGCAACCTTTAAGTTTCATAAATATTTCATGATTTTTAATTCAATTAATATATAATTTATAAACCCAATAAAGTGAATAAATCAAATATTTCACCTGATGTTTTTAAAATAATCGTGCAAGCTTAGTAAAATTGATATTTAATTGACTAGCCACTTTTAATTAAGGCCTGTTACCCTAATAAATAATCCATGACTCAATTAAACAAACAACACAAAGATGTGTCAGCCGAGTATATTAAAATCTATTAAAGTGTACATTAATTGAGTTGCCGTTTGCAGGGGGGAACAACCACATTTCAACAGCACTTCGATCGGAGCTAATCCGTCGTCAGTAAATTTTGGGGAGCTCCAAAGACTCCAACTGCCCGAAAATGATTCCCCGCAGAGCCATAAACATCATGGCCCATTTGAGCGGGCCTAGATTTGTAGCAGACTGCTGCACCATAGATATCCATTTCCATTCGTTAATTATGTATGCAGGCTGGCCCCAAACAAGGGCCATTGAAGGGGTGACGGTGACTCTAAGGGAAGAAGGGATACTGGATAGCATAGAAGCTGCGGCGACCAAAGGAAGAGCAGTGCAAATGCAGTCAAGCACAAGAGGCAAATAAAGGCTCAAGAAGTTAAACCAGCCAGCTCAAGTATGTGCCGTATAAACCATTTCAGCACACACTTATACTTTGGGCCACAATCAGGGGCGTGCGCAGGACCTAAGTAGAGGGATTTAGAACAGTTTATATTGGCTAAAACGCTTGAAGTTAAATCAAATAAGTAAACATTTTCAGTAAGTAAACTTAGGTTTTCATAATGAAAACTGCAGGTAAATGAAGCACTAACTAAAGTGCATTATCTTATTTTCTTTCATGCAAAATATTTACTTTTAATAAAGACTCACTTATACTTTGGCCCAAAATCAAGGGCGTGCGCAGGATCTAAGTAAGGGGGTTTGGAAAATTTTATATATAGCTAAAACTTTTAAAATTTAATCATATAAGTAAACTTTCATGTAGGTAAACTTCATAATGATAGCGGCTACTATAGCAACACAAACTTAAGAGAGTTATCTCAGCTAAATTAAATGACTTCCTTTCATGCACAATATTTACTTTTAATAAAGATAATCCCCCTCGTTTTGAAACCGCCCATGTCGATTATAACATGTTGCTCCAGTCTCCGTTTTGCCAACGATTTGTCGGCTCAATGCACACAGCCTGGCTAAAAGGGCTTGAGATTGTTGCCATGTCGAGGTAGTTATGCTAAAATTGTGCTTGAAAAGCTAATGGCAAACGGGGGACAAGTGAGGGTGGGGCAGGAGGGTACACCATTTATGTGCTGCTGAGCGCGGAAAATTGAATTAAGTTTTAATTTAGCAAATAACTTGGAGCTGCCACAGCTTGTACAAATTGCATTATTTATTGCACTTGCAGAGGCTTCCCGACCCGACCCGACCTCAAATAAACAATCATCGCATAAATACGTAATCAACAAGCGGCCCCAAAAAAAAAGAGATTCCTTGGCTGGTAGCCAGCGCCACCCACACCCAGCAACCGCCGCTCAGCAAAGAATGTAAAGCTGGAGAGGCAGCAGGAGCAGCACGGACATACCGGGACGAGGAGCGAGGGGCGCCCGAGTGTGATTGAAGCGATGTGAAGGCAAAACTTTTTGCAATATTAAAGCATAGCGCGAGGAGGACGAATACCTGTTGCCGACACGAAGGGAAGGTGAGAACGGGGTCAGGTGAAAGGCCAGCTGAAAGCCAGGTGAAGAGGGCAAACCCCAGTGCATCGCAACTATGGCCGTAAATGTGCTTGACTACGATCACTTCGCCATCAGCGCCATTGTGGTGGGCAGCCTGCAGCTGTTCTTCTTCCTCGTCAACTCCATGCTGCACATGGACAAGCTGACGGACTTTGCCGGCGGCGTCAACTTCATCATCATCTCGCTGCTCACGTTTTTTCTAGGCCAAATCGATCGACCTTCGAAGGTGAGTGGAATATTAATTTACCCCAGGGAAGCATTTGTGTACCTCTCTTTGGTCCTTAAAAAAAGGCATATTGTCATCTGAGTCCCCATAGAAAGTATGTGTGTTTTAATATAATATATAGTTTACTATGCTATTGATGAGGATTGCAACTCTTAACTCTACTAAACTAATTACTGTGTAACTAGGTATTTTCCGAAAAAGATCCCTAACAAAACAGGGTTTTTGGGGCAAACTTTAATATTTTTATAAGTGAAATTTCCAAAGTGAACAGAAATCTTTTGAATTGAATTTTGAACCTTTAAAACGTACTTAGTTAGGAGTGTTTTGTATATATTTAAAGAGAACATGCTAAAGCGCCATTACAGCACAGAAATTCTATTTTAAAATAATTATTTGTTCAAAAATATAATTTAAACAAAGACTGACTGAGCATTCTTTTATCTAAAATAAGAAACTTGTTAAAAACAGTTTTTAAAATATAAAACAATTAATCTCCTGATTGGGAAAACATTTTTATTTGAGAATATAATAAATAATAATATTGAGGGGGATTGCAGGAACCTAAACAAATATCTTGCAATTCTCAGCTCGAGCTTACTAAGCTAATAAAAAAAAACAGGGTTTTTGGGGCAAACTTTATAATTTATAAAAGCAATGTCCAAAGTAAACAAAAATCTTTTGCAACTGGATTTGAATCACAAGGCGCGTTCAAGGTTACATAGTAAGGCGTATTTTGTAAAAAATTATTATTGAACAACGGGTTAATACAGCATTAACATATAACTCAGAAATTTTAATTTAAAATAGTGTTCAAAAATATAATTTATTCAATGACTTACTAAGCTGCTTGCTTTCAAAACTGTTTATAATATATAAATAATTTATCCTCCTGACTGGGAAAACATTTTAAATTGTGAATATAATAAATAATAAATAAATTCCCAAAATAAATCATTGATTAAAACTCAGCCATAATTCGAAAGTCCAAAATAATTTATGGCCATGTAAGATGGTCAAATGCAATAAAGTTTGTAAATGCTCATAAATCACAAATGTCCTTCGATTTCAAAAGCTTGCAAACAACGAACTGATATGGCAAAAATACTACGTTTTTCAGAGCCAGTAACAGCAACTTTCCGCAGAGCAAAAAATGTTTAGCTCTGTTCTAAATATTTTCTTCTCAAAACACAATCTTTGGAACTTTAAACGTGGCCATAAACATGTCACCCAACTGAGCGTAAAGGGATGGTTGGGATGGAAGGGCCTAAGGATGCCAGGATGCCAGGAGTGGTGTGGTGGTTTCGGCTGCTGACATTGAAAACTGAGCCTGGCATACGCACACACATTACCATCCGAGGCAAACCTCCACGCAGAGGCAAACATCCATTGCCGACAAACAAAAGGTTACGCCCATCGGGCCCACATTTCGCTGTTGTTTCTTGTTGTTCGCCGCCTGTGTTCGCCATGTAGTATTTGTTGGCATATCTGCGTTGTTGCCGTGGCAGCTGTAGCTGTAGTGCTCGGCTGTGGCATGACCTTGGCATCGTGAGGGTCCTCAATCCGCCCGTCGGTGTGTCCTTCCGCCAGCCTAACACGCTGCCTAAGCAGCTAACTAACGCTATTTGCGGCCAGCTTGAAGGCGACTTGCTCCGGCAGGCCGGTGATTTCCCACAATTTTCAATTAATTAATCTGTCTTGATGGCCACTTTTCGTAATTTTCCCTATTCATTAGCAGCGGATTCCTGGGTAAAATTGTGCTCACCGCCAGTCTGAGGCCTACGGCTCTTTAATTAATATTTAAAGCAGGCTTTCCTCGAAGGTTGCCGAATATAAATGGCGTTCATTAAGAATATAAATAGATTTATGTTCAAGTCTAACAATTCGTTGATGGCTTTTTCTTCAAGTCAAGTGTGCCACATAATATTTGTATGTAATATAGTTATAGTTACTTGCCCCTATTAAAATCACTTTAAAACTATAAATAGCTTAATGTTAAAAAAGAGTTTTATTAAGCGTATAATTAAAAATAATTCCACGTCCTCTTATATCTCAGATGCTGACACTAGAATTCCTCTTCAACCCCGAAGCCATAAATTACAAAGCAATTATAAATTGCTTTGGTTCCAATTTTCTTTTGTTAGCAGGTTATGCCTGGAGGATGCGATATTTATCTCAATTGCTGACACTCAGGCATTAATTAATATCTCAGCTCCTCATAGATATTAATTACTATTTCATTAGCTTGTTAATGGAGAATAATTTGGGATATTTTAAGAGAGATATGTTTTAACAATGTTAAAGGCCCTCTGGCATACTATCAATGATGACATGTTCCTGATAATGGCTAATTGGCTATATGTAATATTGAACATTGAAAGGGACTTATTGGTGTGGGTTTAATGCAATAAATTTATAAGCTATTTTAAAAATTTTGAAGCGAAACATTGCCCTTAATTCTTTTATAGATTTTAGTTGCCAAAAAACCTCTTCCATAACGCTGTAAGTGCTGAACCATAAATGTTAATAAGTGCTTCCATTGCAATGAATATTAAGCACACATATTGAGTTCATTAAAACCCCTTCAGAAGTATCATTAAATTTATTAAAATATAGTAAGAGACCAGATTTCAGTTGATATCTTTGAGGCAAAACCAAGCTCGTAAAAGCTTTAGTTTCATTTCCCATTTCCCCCAATTTTAACGCCCACAAGAGTATCGATTTAATCAATAGCCCATAAAAGCTTGTTAAAAGGGCTTATACCAATTTGGCCAGCAAATTGAGAAATAAATTCTTATCATCCGCTGATGTAGTTGTTTTCCTGGACAAACACAACAAAAGACAAACAAAGTGGCATTTGCAGACACGATTTGCATTTATGTTCAATTAATTTTAACTCCCACAAATTTGTGACTATTGACAATAGACCAAAACGCAAAACGCAAAACGCAGAACGCAGAATGCGAAATCCATTAAATTCAATATCGATCGTCGATTAAATTTAAATGGCTGCCAGATGCCAGCTGAAATTGAGTTGGCAATGAAAAATGTATTTTAAAGAGGGGAAACCGGAAGATGCGACGTCGGGGCGGAAGCGGAAGTGCTGCCATTGCTTGTGGCTGTTGTTGCTTGTTCAGCCCGCTGCGTGTCGTTGTCTGTGTCAGCGTCTGTGCCATAAAAATGCTTTACTGCCCCTGTATGCAGTTGCCTGACGATGGTTTATCGCCGTTCAGTCTCGCTTTATAAATCGAGCGATAAAATGGCTCGAGCAACGGCTGAAAGGCAGCTCAATCAAACTAAAGCCAAATAGGCAATCAAGTCCTCCCTGCCGTACGACAAACCCATTAAACTATCAGCCGAGGCGCACTCAATAAACTGCCAACTGCCGGGCTTGGCCCCGGCCCTGGTCGTATCCTCGCCATGACCTCATCCTCTGAAAGTGACTTTGACTGCGGTTACGGTCATGAGCAGTCCGTCATTGACAAAGCAATTTAACAATTTTTTCCTGCATTTTTCATGAGGCGTTTGAGAGGGGCCGCCACTCCTTCGTGCGAAATGTATTTCTGATTCCATTCTGACGCTCGCCCAATGCCGTTTATAAATATGCAAAGTGCAGTACGGGACTCATTCATTATTGAACCAACTCAAACCCGTCCACTGATTCATGGACCTCCTGGTCCAAATCCCCGCTGGCCATTGGCCACTTGCGGAGGGCAGATGGAAGCATAGAGCCGCCGCCACCGCCTGCACTCGTGCGTGATTCGCTTTATTTATGCAAAATTTGCATGACCACCGAAAGTGGTTTTGTAAAATAAAACATCACAAGAACTATTTTTCTCTGACGCTGCAAAAATACACCAGTAGATTCGTGCAAATTGCTCGTTGGCCAATGAATTTTTGTAACGACGACTTCCGAGATACCCTGGATACCAGGAGGGCAATGTGTTTGTTATTGCGGAGATAGGTACTAGAATAGGTACGAGAGTGGCTTCCTGGCCAAGGCAACGGGCTCAGCCTTGAACTCGAACTTTTGCAGAGCCCTCCCCAAACGCCCCGAGTCCGAGAATAAGTCATTCCCCAATGGCAGCCACTAAATGTTTATTGCAATGCAGACGCGAGCCCCCACACAACTGCCTTATTGCGAAAATAAAATCCCCCAAATATTCACCAACCTAAGACCGCACTTTGGAGGAATGAGTTATTTAATATTCAGACAGGCAGCAGCGGAAGTTTGAAAAATGGCTTTCTTACACAGCTGTTGCAAAGCAAGTAAGCAAGTTTGAGTTGAGTGTACTCGACAATAAGATACCCGGTACCCAAATCTTTGTGCATCAACTTATAAAATAATGATGTTTCTCAAAATTCTTAAAAATAACATAGAAACTAAAAACAAAACATAAAATAATTTTATTTTGGATCGAGCCTTGACTAACCATCTGCAACGAGCGGGATGGAGATGGGAAAACGTTAATGTGTAACAACTCTACCTTAATCATCCGATTTTACTGAAATAGAGAGCATGCAATGGTCAGATGGACAGATGAACAGATGGACTTGGCTAAATCGACTCGCCTGGTGATCCCATGCTGACCAAATTAAACATTCAGCGGATGAAGCACCAGTTTAGGAATTATATTGCAATGGAAGCGGAAAGAGGGCCAATGCTGCTGAGGCTCCTTGCGAGCTTTGCACTTTGTTTAGATCTAGATTTTGCATGAAGAATTTTAATATCTAAAATATATTTTTAAAACCATTCATGACAATAATAATAAGCTTTTTTTCTATTTTAAATATTTAAATAAACTAAAAACTAATTTAAACCATGATACCATTACCTTGCTCAACAATCTAAACCCTTTCCAGGCCTACGACAGTCGCCAGCTGATGGTCACGCTTTTCGTCTGCCTGTGGGGCGCTCGGCTCTCCGGCTATTTGCTGTACAGGATCATCAAGCTGGGCCGTGACAAACAGTTCGAGGATACCCGTCGCAACATCATACGCTACGCGGTCTTTTGGACGTTCCAGGTGAGAGAACAGGTGGATGTGGATGTAGAGGTGCATGTGCTCGGGGTTAGGGGCTAGTTGCGTCAGCCAGTTTTCAATATTGCTCTCAATGACAGGGCCTTCAACTTGGAGGTGGAAAATCAATCAAACTGTCACTAATTGACACGTGCACAGAGCTTCTGAATATTTCATATTTCAGCACTTGTCGGCCGCCCAAACTTGGCCCCATGCAAATGTCAGCGTCAGCAGGCCGGTCGGTGGTCGGCCGGTCGGTGTGGGTGCCCGGCTCTATGTGCCTCTGGCCCCGGACAAGCACCCTCATCCACATTCAGACCAACAATTAAAACGCCATTCTCTGTGGCAGAATGACATGACACATGTGGGCGACGAATGCTAAACGTTGTGGGGGTGGCAGCCTCGGGGATGTTCCAGGGGGTTGGCGGCGACTGCAGGCCGTCCTTCGTGGCGTGCTGCTTGTGGCATGTCCCGCCATCGTTTTGTTTGAATTTATTTCCCATTTCGTCCGAATTTCAATCACTTGTTGCCAGTTGAAACACTGCCAATTGGAAATCTGCTGAAGAGTGCACTAAATCAAAGCATCTCTCAGCTTAATGGACTTTTTTTTAAGAGGTTTGTTAGCCATCTGGGGAATAGAAATTTATTTAGAAAGTGTTTTCAGATTTGATAAAATTCTATCGCTTAAAATTTCATCAAGAACTTGTGTATTAACTTAAAGAACATAAGTAGAAATATAAGAAATTTAATACAATATTAAATCTAAGCTCAGACAGACGAGAACACTTATAATTCCTGATTATAAATTAAAGAATATGTTTACTATAATAATTGGGCCATGATTTTTGGGATTTTATCAGTCAAATTCATGTTACAAATACTTTTTTTCAACTAAATAAAAAAGCATAAGATCCAATGGTCTTTTACGCTTTTCACGGCGTAGCATTAAGCTTACAAAAGCCTTAAAAATATTTTGGTTTCCTTTTGCAGTTTACAAAGTATTTATATTAAATTTCAGACTTTGAGGAATTTTGATTGTTCCTTTCCAGGCCGTTTGGGTGTATATTGTGTCACTGCCTGTTATAATTATCAACTCGCCGCGCCACTCGCAGCCGCGTGCTCCCAAGACAATGACGACGTTGGACTCCACGGGCACGGGCATGTTTATCGTGGGTCTGCTGGCGGAGACCTACGCGGATCTGCAAAAGTTCTCGTTCCGCCAGGATCCGGCCAATCAGGGCAAGTTCTGCAACGATGGTGAGTGGCAAACTAAACTTTAGTTTTGTGCAACTTTTATTGGGCCATTTCCTAAAGGGTTGTGGAGCGTGTCCCGGCATCCCAACTACTTTGGCGAGGTCGTCATCTGGTGGGGCATCTTTGCCATATCGCTGAACGTGATCAGCGGCCACGAGTGGGTGGCGATTGCCTCGCCCATCTTCACCACGATGATCATCCTCTTCCTGTCCGGGATTCCGCTCCGCGAACGAAGTGCTGATGAGAAGTACAAAGAGTGAGTGGCATATTTCTTATTTAATTATTAATTAATTCATTATTAAGTAGAACATTAAGTCATTTAATTAGTTTTAAATTATTGAAATATCTGAGGTAATTGAGGGTTAATTTTATTATTTCCCCCAACTCCTACAGTCAGCTGGAGTACCGGAAGTACAAGGCCTCTACGTCGCCGCTAATCCCAGTGCCGCCTGCCGTCTACGTGGAGGTGCCCAGCGCCCTGAAGTTCATCCTGTGCTGCGAGTTCCCCATCTACGACTCGATGAGTATCCAGAAGGACCTCAGTCCGTACTCGCTCTCGATAGCCCGCTCGCACTCGCACATCTAGCAGTCAGTGGCCCACTCCAGCAGCGCCCAGGCTGGCGTGGGTCAGGTGCACACCCACACCCATTCCCAAACCCACACCCATCCGCAAACCCACTCGGGAGGTCAGTCATCGACTGCCCCGTCGCTCCACAGGGGCCACTGCTACGGAGCCAATGGTGGCGACGCCGAGAGTCACCACAATTGCGGCGGTAGCTGCCGGAACGTGCACGTCAAGTCCAATCCGTACCAGTGCGAGGCGGGCTACGGCCACTACCCGCTGCGCCACGCGGACGACGATGACACGGACGACGGGATCATCTACATGGCCCGCACGCACTACTTCCACGGGCCGGAGCAGGAGCAGCACCAGCCCCCGCCGAAGGCGGCCAAGTGCCGCTACCTGGCAGAGGAGGAGCTGGCCTCCGATTACGATGAGGACGTGCCGGTCATCGATCTAAGCAAGACCACCAGTGCGGAGAGCTTTGGCACCCGGGTGCAGACGGAGCAGGTCGTCAATGCTGATGGCCTGCCCGTAACCGTGACCACGATTTTGTGATTGAAACTTTAAGATTGGTTTACGGGTTTTTACTATAAGGTACGTGCAAGGAGGCGGACCACTGTGAGCTAAAATTGGTTGGTTTTCGTGATTTTAAATCGGGAAAAATGAGTAGAGTACTTCAGGTAAGAGCCAGCTCTTGTAAAATTGCACTTAGTCGAGATCCTTTTAATAACAATTTCGAACTAAGCAAAAACTAAGAGTGAGTCAACTGTAGAAGGCATCTTTGTTTCAATATTCTAAATAGCTGAAATTAAGAACTTTAGGTCCCATGGTTTTCCAGTTCTTTAAAGTGCTTAAATTATTTGAATTTATGTGAACTTAAATTGGGGAAATCCTCTATAAAGCTAACCCAGATCCTTTAATATTCGGCAAGGATAATTATCCGCAATACAAAATACTAGGCATGACTAATATGCAGAAGGCAATCTTTTCTAACTCTTTATCGTTGGGCAACTAAGCTCTCATATCTGTAAATAATTATCTCCGAGGATGGACTTCCTTTACCTTCCTTTGATTCTTTAATATTAAATAGTCTTTCAACTTTAGTAAGCACCAGGGTAATAAAATCTTCTCATAGAAACAAACTTAGCAGGGAAATCCCAAAAGAGTACGAGGAATAAACAGAACAACAAACACTATTTAACACAGGAAGGGAAACCCATATTTTAGGTGCACTTTGGTTCACCTCTTTGCATGTACCTGAAGCGAACAGGGGGATGGGATTTTTTGCTGACGAATGCCAAAGTACCAGGCAGTAGTACCAAGGATCATGGACTCATGGATACTCACAGCTGTATAACACTCTAGTCTCTATGCTATTATTGCTCAAATAACTAACGTGCCTCTTATGTGCTCTGCGCACCCTTAGATTGTTGCACTCTTTCAAAGTTTACGTAAAGTCTAGTCTCTGTTGAACCCTCGAGCTCGAACCCAACCTCGAATATATAAATATATATCTCCGTATCAGCTGCATATTTTCTTATCAAACCGCAAACCACACCCACCCACCAGACAAAAGGAATCGAATCTGCAGCCATTCGAACCGAAACATATCCCAAAGGCAACGGCAACCCAGCCAAAGGTCGATTTACATATACAAATCGTATTCCAAGTACAAGTTTTGTTAGATCGAAGCGTTTAGAGGACAACAGGAGGCGTTAAATGGCCATTGTTATTTTATATACAGGAATACCTACTCGTACTCGTAGTGGCTAAATGGAATAATCCCAATATGCATGTTATCAAAAATTTTCTCGATGTGTGTACGTACGTGTCTGTGTCTAGTTTGTGTCTCAAATGTTAAGCAGTATTACCTAAAGAACGAATTGTACCTAATTGTTTATGCTGAGGATGTAAAATAATAAACGAAACGAAAGAAAGTCAAATGGGATGTGTTTTATTTTCATGTAAAGGTGAAACTATCTTTTTTTATTTTTCATAACAAGTTCTTTCTGGAAACATTACCTAATTGCTTATGCTGAGGATATAAAATAAAAAACGAAACGAAAGAAAGTCAAATGGGGTGTGTTTTATTATTATTTAAAGGTGGAATTTTTTGTTTTTCTTTTTAATAACAAACCAAGTTCTTCCAGGAAACAATAAGCTCGAAGGAACCTTTAAAGAAAGCATTACCTAGCAAAATAATTGAACCTAACTGATTATGTTGAGGATGTAAAATAATAAATGAAGCGAAAAAATCGAATGGGATATGTTTTATTAATATCTAAAGGGAGAACTTTCTTTTTATCTTTTTAATAACAATATATAGGACCTACTCAAGCCAAGCTATTATCAGAAAAAATAGGCTTGAAGAAACATTTAAAGAAAACCTTACCTAAAGAAGGAATTGTAGCTAATTGATTATGCTGAGGATGTGAAATATTAAACGAAACAAAAGAGAGAAATTACCGGTACAAAAATTGTGATCTGAGTTATTATTATCTAAAGGCGAAACTTTTGTTTTTCTTTTTAATAACAATATATATGACTTTATTAAGCCAAATTCTTAAAGAAAACAATAAGCTCGAAGAAACCTTTTAAGAAAACATTGCCTAATGAAAGAATTGTACCTAATTGATTATGCCAAGGATGTAAAATAATTAACGAAACAAAAGAAAGCCAAATGTGATTTTATTACTATCTAAAGGTGGAATTATCTTTTTCTTTTTAATAACAAGTCAAGTTATTACAGGAAACAATATGATCAAAAAAACGAATTGTAGCTAATTGTTTATGCTGAGGATGTAAAATAATTACCAAAACAAAAGAAAGTAAAATGGGAAGCGTTTTATTATTATCACAGGTGGAATTATCATATTTCTTTTTAAAAACAATATAGAGGACATACTCAAGCCCAGTTCTAAGAGGAAACAATAAGCTCGAAGGAACCCTTCATAAAAAACATTACCTAAAGAACGAATTGTAGCTAATTAATTATGCTGAGGATGTAAAATATTAAACGAAACGAAAGAAAGTCAAATGGGATGTGTTTTATTATAATGTTAAGGTGGAATTTTCATCTTTCATTTTAATAACAATATAGAAGACATACTCAACCCAAGTTCTAAGAGGAAACAATAAGCTCGAAGAAACCTTTCATAGAAAGAATTGTAGCTAATTGATTATGCTGATGACGTAAATAATTAAACGAAACGAAAGAAAGACATATGGGATGTGTTTTACTATTATCTTAAGGCTGAACTTTTGTTTTTCTTGTTACAAGCCAAATTCTTAGCGGAAACAATAAGCTCCATGGAATCTTTAAAGGAAAAAATACCTAAAGAACGTATTGTACCTACTATTATCTTATTATCTTCCTTTTTAATAACAATATATAGGACTTACTCATGATAAGTTATTACAGGAAAGAATAGGCTTGAGAGAACCTTTAAAGAAAAACTTCCAATATGGTTTGCTGTAGTTCAAAGCCCATCCACGTAGGCCTTGGATATCCAAATAGGTGGCTCTGACACACATGTCACCCGACTTCCCAATCCAATCGCCGAGCTATCCCTGACCCAAAATCTATAGCTTCAGTATCCGTGAACGTCTCGTAGAGTAAACAACTAGGTAATAAATTATCAGTGAAAATTTACTGTAGTAGTTACACGATTAGTTTGGACTTTTTAACCCTACCTTTTAATTCGGAACAAAATTGTTTAACTTTGGAAACCTAGTTTTTTTTTTGGAGCGGAACTCGCGTGTGTTGTAGTGCAATACCATGTTTGGGGTCTCGCGTCAGCTGCTCTTCCGGGTCTGCGTCAAGTCGCCGGTGTGCCGTCAGTATGCGGCTAAAGTGATTCGCCGGTCCTACGCCTCGCAGGCCATCAACCAGATGCTGTTGCTCCAGCAGATGGACATCTGTGCGGACCAGCCGTCGCGAGCCCTGGTCATAGGCGTCTACGCGGACGAGGAGGACAAGAACGACGCCGGTATCCTGACGCCCGCCGGCTGGCGGTACAACATGCAGAAGACCAACGGCAGGCTGATCGAGGTCCTTAGGATGTCGGGTCCGATGCCCCGACGTGGCGAAGCCCGTCTGTTGTTCGCCGTCGAGCCGGAACGCATTCCCTACTACTCGGTGGTGGCCGTCGTCGGTCTGGGCAAGGAGTGTCTGGGCTACAATCCCTACGAGGTGCTCGACGAGCAGAAGGAGGCCATCCGTAGATCGGTGGCCGCCGCCTGCCGCATTCTCGCCGAACTGGACACCGACCGGATAGAGGTGGAGAACTGCGGCCACGCCGAATCTGCGGCCGAGGGAGCTGCCCTGGGCATCTGGCTGTACCAGGAACTGCGCGATCCAAAGACTCGCATCTTCGTCCCGGCCATCGATTTGTATGCCACCAAGGATGAGATCTGCGACATCGAAGGATGGCGCATTGGGCTCCAAAAGGCTGCCGCGCAGAACCTGACTCGCCAGCTGCAGGAGATGCCCTCCAACCTTTTGACTCCCACTGCCTTTGCCCAGAATGTCGTCGAGGTGCTCTGTAAATCTGGAGTTAACGTCGAGGTCAAGGTCGAGGGCTGGGCGGAGAGCCAGTCCATGCACGCCTTCCTGGCGGTGGGCAAGGCCTCCTGCGAGCCTCCCATCTTCCTGGAGCTGAGCTACTACGGAACCTGTGCCGAGGAGCGGCCCATCGTGCTGGTTGGCCAGGGCATCACCTACGATGCCGGCGGTCTCTGCCTCAAGAAAAAGAAGGAACTCTTCCACATGCGAGGCGACATGACTGGAGCAGCGGTGGTGGTTGCTACCTGTCGGGCAGTGGCTGGACTGAGATTACCGGTAAGTTAAAGCATTCTCCTACTACTAGGACTCTGGACTAATCCTACTCTTAGGTCAACATCCGTGGCCTTATTCCCCTGTGCGAGAACGTTATTGGCTGCAACTCCTTCCGGCCCGGCGACATGGTCAAGTCCATGAACGGCAAGACCATTGAGGTCCAGTGCACGGACCACGAGGACGTGCTCGTGTTGGCCGATGCCCTTCTATACGCCCAGAACTTCTGTCCCAAGTGCATCATTGACATCGGCACCTGCTCGGGTTACATGAGGCAGTCGTTGGATGAGGCCGCCTGCGGAGTGTTCACCAACTCGGAGATCCTGTGGCAGCAGATCAAGCACGCCAGCATGCACACTGGTGACCGCGTGTGGCGATTCCCCCTGTGGAACTACTACAGCAAGGCGGTGCGTGCCGGACCCCGCAGCGATGTCCAGAACTACGGCATTGGGCGTGGAGGACGTCCCTGCAAGGCCGCCGCCTTCCTGCGTGAATTCGTGCCTTGCGGACAGTGGATGCATATTGTGAGTAGCCTTTGCCACATATCAAGGAACTGCTATAATACTGATTTCTCCTTCCAGGACGCCACCAACGTAATGGTTACCAACGGTTTAGACTTCGAGTATCTGCGCCGTGGCATGGCCGGTCGTCCCACGCGGACTCTGGTCGAGTTCATTGCCCAGACCATCTGCAAGGACACCGCCCCCAAGATGGGCAAATAGACATGAGTGTGTAGGAGGGAGGAGCAACTGACGGGAGATGGCCGGCAAGGCCCCGACGGCAATCATGGCGCTACCACCACGTCCAAATTTTTGGTGAAGTATTATGGAGTCTGTTCGGACGGATGTCTTTTGTCGGTTTGTCCAGTCCCTTCAAAATTGCAAACGAGATTGTTCCCAGGCCCAAAAAAAACTTCGTTGTTCGTTTTCAGTGATCGAATTAATAAAATTATTTATCTTCGGGCTTAAATGCGCTGATGGTTTTATTTATATGAATATGGAATAGGAACAATGTTGTCGAGAACCCGACACTAGCAAAGGAATCTGAAAAGATCTTAGGAGAGCCAATACTCATTTTCTTTCTGAGCACAACCTTTCCCTCTCGTGTGACTCCGCTCAATTGATTTCGGAGTGATAAAAATGTAATGTCAACTCTCTCAGCCGCTACTTTGATGCTGCTTTGCTAGTACTATGATAAAAATACATCATGCGGACATGTGAATCGTAGTATCTGGAGGGTATTCTGTCACATGTACGTTAAAAGTTCGTCCAGTACTCCCTTTGATCGAGCTCAAACCCCACAGAATTGAATTTTATTAATATGCCGAATCTTAATAAATTTGAATTTTTTACAAACAGAACTTTTTTAAGAATTATTTATCGGCTTACTGAGTTTTCTTGTGGGTGCGAGGTGGGAAGAGTTTTGCAGCTGAACTTTTTATACCCGGTACCCATAGGGTACAAGGGTATTATAACATAAGTTAGTGCCAATCGAGAATGTATGTAACAGGCAGAAGAAGGAATCTCCGAACCCATAAAGTGTATATATTCTTGATCAGCATCACCAGCCGAGTCGATTTAGCCATGTCCGTCTGTCCGTCCGTGAAAAAAAAGATCTCAGAGACTATAAGAGCTAGAGTTACCAAATTTGGTGACTACATTGGATTCTATTGCACGCAGATCAAGTTTGTTTTAAAATTTGGCCACGCCCTTTTCCGCCCCAGAAAATCATAAAAAACGGTATATAAGCTGTAGACGTAAATAGATAGACTTAATTAGTAGGCAATCGTGGACGTGTTCTGAAAATTTGAGTTATTTTGGATAATAATCATAGAAGTTATTAAACAATTAAGTTTCTGTGTATGTTTCTTCTTCTCCTGAGCTACAAAGGCGAAGCAGTATTAATTCGTAATGCAGCTGCTTACAGCTGCAGAATTTGTCTTTTTTGAACGTTGCGCAGCATGTTTTTAGCTACATTTGTCTTCATTTGTCAACATTTTGTTTTTTCCATGACTGTGTGCTATTTAAGTCCACGCACAATACTTTGGGTACCGGGTATCTCACAGTCGGTCACACTCGACTGTAGCTTTCTCACTTGTTTTTAACTAGTTTCAATTTTTTTTGTTTAATTATAGTTCCCATAAAATACAAAATACTAAGACAATTTGGTTAGCTCTAAGGCATAAAAATGTCATTTAAGAATTTTATTCCTTTCAATAGAATTCATATGGAGCAAGCATTTTTGACTTACTCCTATCCAGGTAATTATCTGGCAAAAAATATTTGATACTACCAAGCATAAATGGTAAAATAAATAAAAGTATCCAAACATTTTAGAAAGATAATTCAAAAACAAAAAACTTTCAAATTAAAATTAACAACTTTTTGTTTGCCAACCTAACTCGAGGACTAATCTGCTTAACTTCTCATGCTGAAGTCAAAACTCGACTAAATGACAGATCACACACAGATCTTTGTTGTAATGCCAACAGCCGATTAGACCTCGAGTTAGCTAGAAGCTCTCACTTAAACTCAAAACGTTATAATCTCGCCGTCAGAAAAACGTCATAAACGCCGTCCGCGAGATTATACCGTTTTGAAACGATCCGCGCGATTTTATGACGGTTGCAAATGTTATAGTCTCACAGATGCGAGTTTTTGTTTTAAATTTTAATGAATACACAAATAGAGAGAAATTCTATTTTATAGGTTAACACAGAAACTTTATGGCTTAATAACTTCCATGTTTATCATCCGGTTTTACTCAAATTTTGTGAGGACATCCGCAAAAATGTATTTATTTTTACGATTTAAGGCAGTAACTTTGAGGTTCTAGCTCTTATGGTCACTGAAATATGTTTGTTTATACGGACATACGGATAGACAGACATGGCTAAATCGACACGGCTAGTGATGCTGATTAAGAATATATATGCTTAATGGAGTCAGAAAAGCCTCCTTCTGCTTGATCTCGGTTTGAACGAAGTTATAATACCCTTGTACCCTATGGTTTCCGGATATAAAAAATTTTTTTTTGAGCAAATTAGGACATTAATAATTATGATTTTATATTTTCTTATCGTCAATCTTATAGATTCCTTATGCATTTTACAAGCCTTTACCGAATTTAAAAAATAAATATGATTTTAAATAAAATTCAAAATAAAATGTACGTTAAAATGTTAATAAAAACTACGAAAAATGTACAATCAATAGCACTTTTCGTAAATAAATTTGTTTTCAAGAATATGCCAATGGCGTGGGTATGAGGTGTTTTCGACGGAGAGTCAATGACATTTCATAAGCAAATTGACGAGATTATGGCAGCGAACCTAAATCGCCATCGAGAGTATAAAAAGAAAGAAAGGTGGTAACAAATTAATTTTATCTCCATTCGAAAATTTTTGATAAAGATTATTTAATTATCTATGGTCTTAAGTTGCTCCCGGGTATTAAATGGACAGCAAACAGCATAGTTTATGTAGTAGGTACATAAAATTTAAAACTCAAGTTCCGTAACGCAAAAATACTAGAGCAAAACGCTTAAAGCAGCAACAACTCAGCAGATAATAAAGCTAATGGAAAACAGGAAAATAAAGGGAGATGGTAGGTTTAACCCCACCGGTAGCTTTTGCCCCACCCTCCCCTACACTTTATGTCTTTTACATTTACTCTGGGTTGGTACTAAGTTAAAATATCCTTGTACCGAATCGGATACCGGGTATAAATAGATTTAGTTACAAAATAAGGCTGAAGGCAACCTAATGCTGTTGTAAGCATGCTCAGTTGCTTAATTGAAAACGAAGCATAGATCTTACTTATTCGAGAATCTTTGTGTAAAAAACAAACAGCTAGACTTACATATTTTGTAGATCTAGTAGTCCTTGGCAAGTTTCTGTCAGTGTCTATACAGACGCACAGGCTTCAGTCTCAGTTTTATTCGTTTATAGTCGGAACACGTACACTTTTTAAGCTATTCTGGGTGAAAAAAATTCTATGAAATATTAAAAAGCGCCACTAAAAATCGAAGTGCTAGCTGTATAATCTTTGTAGTATCCTTTTGCATTGATCAAAGTTTTAAGTTCGTATTCGGAAATCGAAATGTTCCGGTTCTCGCGCAATGCCATCTTCCGGGGATGCAGCCTCGTCCGTTGTGTCCGCCGCCCGGTCGTCACCCATCGGGGGTACGCCTCGCAGGCGATCAACCAGATGCTGCACTTGCAGCAGATGGAGATCTGCGCGGACCCTCCGTCGCGCGGCCTGGTCATTGGCGTCTTTGCGGACGAGGAGGACAAGAACGATGCCGGCATCTTGACGCCCACGGGCTGGCGCTACAACCTCCAGAAGACAAACGGTCGGTTGCTGGAGGTGCTTCGAATGTCTGGACCCATGCCCAAGCGGGGCGAGACCCGCCTGCTGTTCGCCGTCGAGCCGGAGCGTGTGCCCTACTACTCGGCAGTCGCGGTCATTGGCCTTGGAAAGGAGTGCCTGGGATACAATCCCTACGAGGTGCTGGACGAGCAAAAGGAGGCCATCCGCCGCTCGGTGGCCGACGCTTGCCGGGTGCTCGCCGAACTGGACACTGACCGGATAGAGGTGGAGAACTGCGGCCACGCCGAATCTGCGGCCGAGGGAGCTGCCCTGGGCATCTGGGTCTACCAGGAGCTGCGAGATCCCAAGCGGAGGATATCTGTGCCCTCCATTGACCTGTACGCCAACAAGGACGAGATCTGCGACATCGAGGGCTGGCGCATCGGTCTGCAGAAAGCGGCAGCCCAGAACCTAACCCGCCAACTCCAGGAGATGCCCTCCAACCTGCTTACTCCCACTGCCTTTGCCCAGAATGTCGTCGAGGTGCTCTGCAAATCCGGGGTCAACGTGGAGGTCAAGGTCGAGGGCTGGGCGGAGAGCCAGTCCATGCACGCCTTTCTGGCGGTGGGCAAGGCCTCCTGCGAGCCACCCATCTTCCTGGAGCTGAGCTACTATGGAACCTGTGCCGAAGAACGTCCCATTGTCCTGGTTGGCCAGGGCGTGACCTACGATGCTGGTGGCCTGTGCTTGAAGGAGAAGCACGAGCTCTTCCACATGCGAGGCGACATGACTGGAGCGGCGGTGGTGGTAGCCACATGTCGGGCGGTGGCTGGACTGAGGTTGCCGGTGAGTTTTTCCAGTGTTTCCTGTTAGTTCCTGGTCTAATATCCTTGCCTGTAGGTCAACATCCGCGGACTTATCCCTCTGTGCGAGAACGTAATCGGCTGCAACTCCTTCCGACCCGGCGACATGGTCAAGTCCATGAACGGCAAGACCATTGAGGTCCAGTGCACGGACCACGAAGATGTCCTGGTGCTGGCCGATGCCCTGCTATACGGGCAGAACTTCTGCCCCAAGTGCATCATTGACATCGGCACCTGCTCGGGTTATATGCGCCAGTCCCTGGACGAGGCTGCCTGCGGAGTGTTCACCAACTCGGAGATCCTGTGGCAGCAGATCAAGCACGCCAGCATGCACACGGGCGACCGTGTGTGGCGTCTCCCCCTATGGAACTACTACAGCAAGGCGGTGCGAGCCGGAGGACGCAGCGATGTCCAGAACTACGGCATTGGCCGCGGTGGACGTCCCTGCAAGGCCGCCGCCTTCCTGCGCGAATTTGTGCCCTGCGGCCAGTGGATGCACATTGTAAGTTCAGCTTGACTGTATTTCAGGACAGAATTTAATTTATTTTCCTCCCAAGGACGCCACCAATGTGATGATCACGCGGGGAGACGAGTTCGAGTATCTGCGCGAGGGAATGGCCGGACGACCCACGCGGACTCTTATCGAGTTTATCGCGCAGACCATTTGCAAGGATACGGCTCCCAAGATGGGCAAGTGATGATCCTTCGAATGGCGTTTTACTAGTGTTTTCAGACGATGCCACGATACCAAACGTACATCGGTGTTCTTTTACTGACTACTGACTACTGAGCAACCTATGACTCCTTTGACGTTCAGATGCTTTTACAATTGGGACCGCACAATGTTCAAATTATTTGGTTTTTAATGACATATAAAAATCATGAGTTATAAAAAGAGTAACAATACGTGCTGTACTTATTGGAGTTCCTGTAAAAGATTGGGGCTAACTTGATTGCTTGGATTCCGTTGATATCAGGCAGGCTTTGAAGGGGGCTTGCAAGCTTTTGGGCAATAAAATATCTTCCAGACGTATGCTACGCCAGCGAGACAGCGTGGGTAATCACAACGTTAATGTCCATCGGCGGATAGTTTTGCAGCAGCTTTACATTCGAGGCAAAGTCGTTCTCCAGGATTGCTTCCCTTTGGATTCTGGAAAATCGATTAATTAGAGGATTAGTCTGAGGAAAGGTATGGCCCTATATTTTCATACAATATCATGGAACAGCAGATTCTGATGAGAAAATCGAAGCGCTGCTCATCGGAGAACACAGAGTCCCAAATGCGCAGCACATCCGGCAGTGGAAACTCCTGCGACAGGAGCAGTGTGAGCCACCGGAAGCTGTAGTACTGCGGGTGCAGCTCCTGGCTCTTCAGTTGCTCGTATATGTCAATGTCTTTCGCCTTAAGCATATTCGATAGCCTGGCCATCATGCACTTGATGCCGCCCTCGGCATCGTCAAGGGTTTTGATGAAAAAGTCCCGGATCTCGCTCATCAGAGCGGTGAAGCAGAAGAAGCAGTCCGCCTCGGCGTGGGCGCGGTACGAGAGATCTGGATCCGAGGCCATCACGTAGTAGATGGGGCCCACGATCTCGTTCATGCCCTGCACATAGCCCTGGCCGGGATTGAGCTTGGCGTAGATGAACAGGATGCGCTGCACAACCTCCCAGTGAGCTTCCTGGCCCTCCTCCATGGCGGCATAGTTTTCCACAGAGCGCTTGGTGATCAAATTGATCTGTGGACACAAAATCCAGATTAGGTTTGTGGCTAACTCACGCGGAAACACTTACTTGCTGCTAAATTCCAAATGGTAGGCATAAAACAACACATTCCGAGCTTATTTTATCGCACAATTTTGGACTGTAACTCACCTTGGTCATGCCCAGGCCCTTACGCTCCACGTTCGCCGAGCTGAGCACAGCGGGCACCACCCGCTCGTGCAGCCGCCGCCCGTGCTCTCCCCTGCTGTGGACCACAATGTCGCAGGGATACTCGGTGGGCTGCTGGAAGAAGGAGATGTCCGGACAGAGGCGCCGCACATCCTTGTCGATCTGCAGCAGGAACTCGTTATCGTTGAAGAACGTGTTCCAGGCGCTCTCCGGTCCCTCGCTCAGCGGATGATCTTGCAGGCCAACGCCCCTTGAATCAACGTTGTCTCCGTCGCCTTTGTTCACATGTCCCGGCGGCAGCACCAGCTCCTCGATGAACTGCTGGTACAGGGCACGCTTCTGAGCCAGAGTTGTGGTCCAACTGCTCCGCCGCGGGCCCAAGTAGCCCAAGAGGAGCTTCCAGCTGAGCGCTCGAAAACTTTGCACATCGGGCACACCTGTGGATTTTCAAGCACTGATTCATTTCTGGATCATAGATATCTAATTACAGGTTCCGGAATGTATTCTACCGTTAAACGTCAGTTGTCGCAGCTGCTTCAGGTCGATCAAGTCCTGTGGGGCCGCTAGGACATCCTCGAATTCCTTTACACTGCGTTTTTTGGAAAGGGAAAGCGAAAGTTGTGTTCTTTGTACGAGTTACTTTTGCTCGGGGAAGAGTGCCCTTACCGCGCCTTGAACATAGACATTGTGTAGCTATATGCGGGCGGTTCTGCCTCAGCTCCATGCAGGGCACTGATATGGTTTTACGGCTTTCTCTGGTAGTCCAATTAATAGAGGAAAATCAGAAGATTGAAAATCACAACAAACATGCAGTGTGGCCGTGGCTAGAACTCAGAGTTGACAAAGCTGCCAGATCGGTTTATCTTTATTCACAATAACTGTGCCAGTGCTACCCATTACCGTACTGCGCGCAATATCTTGAATTTCACGTTTGAAACATGAAACCTTAAATGTGCAGGTTTGAAAATAAATGGCGACTAATTTCGTACAAATACCTTTGACCTCTCCCCATTATTCATTATTTCACACGCCATTCATTAATTCACCTGCCTTTTGAGTCAATATTAGTTTCTTTGCGCTCAATTCCTCGGCCTTTTGTGTGTTTTTATTTGGCTTTTCAATTGCCTGGTAGTGCACACACACACGCAGCCGCGAGCAGACGCACCGCGGTTCGAATAGAAGAATATTTAGCGAATATTTCTGAATGTTTGGGGAGCGTTTGTTTGCCTTTTGTTTACGCTAGTCGCTGGTGAGCAATGACGACCAGCAGATCAGCAGCGGCGTCTGCGTCATACAGGAGACCGGCTTTTTGGAAGGTGACCGTGCCCGGCTACGACTACCCGCAACTGCAGCAGCAGCATCGCCCAGCGCCACCACCACCGCCAAGTCCACTGCTGCGTCCTTCTTGCCGGCGGCGCAGCAGCAGCGGGCTGAAGAAGCGCGTCCACTTCGCCGACGAACCGAATGTGGGGGTAAGTCCACAATTACCCCCGAGAAACCCCTCCCTGAAAGCCACATCCCATGGCTTGTCAATCATCGCCAACGAGTGCTGGTGTGCTTGTGGCCCCAATTCTCGCCGGGCTGTGTCAGAAATCAGTTCAATAACATTTCGCCCCTGGCGGCTCGTAAATTTGTCAAGCGAAATTTAATTAATTAGTCGCTGCTGCACTTTTGGTCAAGTAAAACGCCTGTCGAAGAAGCGGCGCAAGAAAGATGGATGGGAATGGAATGTATTTTTCATATTATTCTAATTGACGCAATAATCGCTGCATTTACCATTTCAAAAATGGGTTAGTGCAGCCGATTTGTCGTGTTTGTGGACAGATTTGTCTTTATAAAAGTTAAGATACTTAACTTAACGCGACTTAACCATAATTTGGTGTCTACCTTATATCTTTACCTCTTTCCCATCAAGTTAAGTAGGGAAATTTGCACAAATAATTCGATTCTAGGCAAATATCATCATTAAACTTTCTTAACTTAATTTTTGCGCATCTTGTAAATTAAAACAAAAATCAAATATAGCAAATATTCACACCCTAAATTTCCCATAGGTAGTGACTGTCTTCAAATGATCTATAACCCATCCAAGGCTACATAAACATAAATTGCGACGAAAGTCTGGCAAAAACATTACAGAAAATACCAAATGAAATCGAAATGAAAACAATTCTGGCTGCAAATAGTAAAAATATTTCAAGCCCCAGCCAAAAAGTGCCGAAAGCAGAAAAATGGAATGAAAAATGAAATGGCAAGCCATATATTGTGTATATCGGCAGGCAGCGAGCACTGGCACTGAAAGCGGAAAACCGACAGGCAGGAAAAGATTTTTCCGTTGTAAAAAGTAAAAATGTTGCCAAAAATAAGAAGAAGCCATTTTACAGATCACTTTATGCAGGCAATAGGACAAATATTTAAAAATATATAAAACAAGAAAAGGCCCCCAACCATTAACCTTTTTTTACATGTTTACTGTCGACTAATGTAGCCAAAATCTGATATGATAAGTTTGTTGTTTAAATTAGGCAAGAGTCCCGACTCACCTCGCCTAGTGGCACGTCAGTAAATAAATTTAATTACACTCACTCGGTTGCCTCATCGCTTGGCAAACACAGATTCTGCGAGAAAAAACACCAATAAAATTGCTGAAAATGTGGAAAAAAAACAGCAGATGCCCAGATTTTTTATTATTTCTTTTTTCCTAGCATCAGACAAGATAATCATCAAAACGTTCGTTTGGATGATGACATGTGGCATTCATTTCATTCAGGGTCAGTCTGCAACTGGATCAAGTGCTGTCCCAAAATGTGGCCCACGAAATGCAGAATGCGAGAAATGCAGGGCACAAGACAAATTAAACAATGAGAGCGAACAAAGGGGAGCAAGTTGGCAAGAGTTTGAAGTGATCTTTGGATGCTCTTTTGAAAGGGAAATGTTTTTAAAAATATCAAAGCTTTTATATGGGAGGCATTATCTTAAACTGAGATTATTAAATGAATTCTTGAATACGTGAAATTAAGTAGCCCCTTTATTTGCGACACAGAAGAATTTATGAAGTGATATAAGCAGAGTTGCCAGACATGTAAAATTAGGCCTAATTTTCAGCGGTTTATTAGTAAACAAACAAAATGGAAAATTACACTTATAAATTTTCCTTCCTCCTAGCGCAAGGAGCTCTGAGAAAACGGCATCAGTCTGAAGAGATCCCTTCGAGTTCACGTTCGTTTTCTAGAAATTTTTCTGCTAAAGCATCAGTTGGCTTCATTTTTTTTACCGTTTTCGCTTGACGCTGCCACCTTGTTTATAAAGAGTGAAGTTGGCCTCACAATTTCATGTAATTAGTCTGATTCCTTGTCAACTTTCGTATTTAAGCTTATAATTTTTCCCTTATTTCTTGATAATTAAATAAAATAGCCTTTTCATAAACACAGTAACTAGCATTGTTAATTTTTCTTATTTAGAAGCGGTTTTTTGACAACCTTTCGTATGCGTAATTTTTTCTCCTACAATTTATCAAGTATTCGCAGTGAAGGCCTGCATAAAATGAACTTCCCGAATTTCCTCGAGTATGTAACAACCCAGATGGGAAATGCAAAGTACTCTGTGCGGAAAACCCATTCACCGATTAAGATTCGCCAATCGAATTCATGTTTCTCAGCATGTAGTCGCCGTTGCCGGCGGATATAAGTTGTGTGTATGCCGCATATATGTATCTACGATTTGTGGCGCAGTGTACCAAGATCCGCTTCTGCTGCTTCTTCGGCTTCTGCTGCTGTTGCTGTTGCTTCTGATTTTGCCGCTGCAAAAAGGAATACGAATTGTATTTTAAAATTAGTACTTGAGCAGCTTTGCGATCGAACAAAACGCTTAACGGACTGCAATAACGCGCCGCGAGCGCGAATAATAAACAAATCCCAACTAAATTCGGCTATAGTCCGGTCGATTGGATGAACCTGTGAGCCAGCTGTCTCCGCATCCAACACCAGGAGACAGGCGACAGTAGCCAGGATGAGCCCCAAGCTGCACGAGTTCGCGGTGGTCCTGCTGCGCGATGGCCAGGGCACGCCCTGGGGCATCCGCCTGGTGGGCGGCAACGATCTGGACACGCCGCTGATCATCACCAGGGTGGGTAATGGACGTTATGTAACCAGAGATGCCACAAAGCGATTTGGCCTTTGCTTCGCCTGCCGCTCCCAAATAAACAGCAACAAATCAAAATAGCGAAACTGGCACACTGAGATCCGACAAGAAGGAACCACAATAAACGCAGCAACGTTGCCAAAACGCGACGCCAGTAAAACTAATTGAGGCGCAACAAACTAGCCCCAACAGACAGCCTTTCCCTCTTCCTTCTCCTTTCCTTGCTCGTCTCGTCGCGGTCCCAATGTAAACACAATTTGACGATCATAATTCTGGCTGCAACTATGCGGGCCTCCATTTATCTAAGTCAAGGCTGCCGCCGACGGGCGCTCCTCCTCCTATACACATGTTATTTGATGCATCTGAAGCGCCCAATGACCTTCTTATATCTTCTACCTCCTCTTGCAGGTGCAAGTGGGCAGCCCGTCGCATGGCGAGCTCCTCCGCGGCGATATCATCGCCAAGATCGGCGAGTACGACGCACGCGACCTGAGTCACGCGGATGCCCAGCAGCTGTTCCGCGGTGCTGGCAACGAGATCCGCCTCACGGTCCACAGGTGAGCAAGGAACTATATGTACCTTAAATCTACAAAAAAAAAAACATATTAGAATTATAGAGGTATTCCTAGAACCGACTGTCGTTGACTTAAAAACTAAAATAACTAAGTAACTAAAAAGAAAAGTAACCAATTTAAATCAAATTGATTTATACAAAAAAAAATATTGAAATCTTTATCAGTTTTGGGAATGCCTTTCTTATTGCAAACAAGAAATTTGGTAAGATCTATATGAATCCTCTTTTTAGGGACAACAAAATCGCCTACACGCAGGGCATCAGCCAGGAGGCTGGACCTGGATCGCGCTGCAACTCGACCCTGCCGCCGGCCAGTCCGGAAATGTTGCCCCATCGTGGTCCGTCGCCCTTCTTGCCGGGACCCAGCCACTTTGAGCGCGCCCTGCAGATACCCGTGGACACTCTGCCCCAGACCGTGTTCCCCCAGCTGAATTCGTCTGGAGGATACGAGGTGCCTTCGACCGTGTTTTCGCCGAAGCCCACGCGTGATCATCAGCAGGATGTGGATGAAGAGCAGGCTGCCATTGTGAATCAGGTGAGTTAAGCTAGGATATGATATT
This sequence comes from Drosophila triauraria, assembly GCA_014170255.2. NCBI lineage: Eukaryota > Metazoa > Arthropoda > Insecta > Diptera > Drosophilidae > Drosophila > Drosophila triauraria. The sequence goes on along the minus strand of CM024336.1, from coordinate 4,281,253 downwards.
CTAGTTAGTTAATGAGTACAAAGGAGTTTACCTGAGTTAAGCTTAAGGAATACTCCATGTTATTCTGTTTATTTCAAAATGCATTGTGATTAAGAAATTGGTTATAGCATTTTATTTTAACCTGATTAATTACTCACATTTTTTTATTATATTAAGCATTGCATTGTCAGAAACTTAGACATTTCTAATATCTTCATGATAGTTAATAGACATTTTGAAATTTTAACTTAAAAACAAACGTGTGTTTACGGTTTGTTTTACTCACCAAGATTCTAAAAACTTCACAATTTTTATTTTTGAAGATATGAATTGCGTTTTGGTTACCTGTAAACATTTTAAACTCCTTTAATGGTTAATGTTCAAGAAGTTTGTATAAAATATTATCCAAAAGGGTGTTATATTGTTCATAAAAAATGTACTACTTGTAGATTGGACTACTTGCTTGTAAGCCCAATTTCTTAGAATAAAATGTGGCATACTTTGAGGCATTCCCATCTGTAAAGTGTGTGTAAAATACGTTTGCTTTTGCTTTTCGTTCCTATGTCAGATTTCGATTTAAATTGCGGACGGTTTTAAATTGAAATCTATTTTAATAATATTTTAAGGGAATATTAATTCTTCAAAATTGTCTATTTCCAAAGTACTTTCAAAGATAAATTAAGTAGAAATGGAAAAGCTGACATCAGCGGACAGCAATGTTGGTGGTCAAGGTTCCCGTTGCTTACATCCGCTAAAAATAGAAGCGAGATAGAGATAGCGGGGATACTCAGCAGGAAAAGGCCCAGTGACGCAGTGTGCAGGTGGAAATTGGCGTGGAATCAAACAGAAACGGAATAGAAAAAATATAAAAACAAGTCGGAAACTGTAACAGACCCAGAAGCGAAAACACAGAGCGCTGCTGCCGCCCCCGAAAACTCTGCGGAAAATGCCAAGAGGCAAAGACGCAAATAAACAAGAAAACATCCACGATACTATTTTGGGCCCCTGACTTGCAGGCAGGTGGGAGGGGATTTTGATCCACTGTCCACCTTGTGATGCTGTGCCGTTGGGATTGGGGATGGGGATGGGGATGGCCCGCCCCCTGAGATGACGCCGCTAATGAATCAAGACACTCGCCAAGGTCGCAACTTTGTTTGCCAATGCGGCACCGAAATAAAAATCAAGGTGCCCATAAACCTGTATGTTTTTGATGTTTGATGATTTGTCATACAAGAGTGTGAAGGAAAAGTGGCTAGAAAAAGTTCCCGAACTCGTGACCTCCTAAGATACCTTGTAATGGGAGTGTTTTTCTATACCACGAGATTTCTTTCAAGGGGTTATTGCACTTGCCTTCTTTTTAATTATGGTTATGACATTGAAAATAGGAAAAACAATTATTTACATACATATTAAGATTTATTATGACTTTAATGGGTTTAAAAAAATTGAATTAATAATTTCTAAATGGAAGAGATGGCTTATAGCTACTCTAACTTCTATCTTGTACAGCTTTGGTGAATTTATTATTAAAAAATATTACCAAAAGGTGTCTAGAAAAAATTCCTAAACAGGTGACCTCTTTGGCTACCTTCTTATGTGGGAGTTGTTCTATTTCTAGCATCATATTTCTAGGGGTTATTGTACTCTTAATTTATTTATGGTTAATATCTACCTTGAATGCGTTCTATTTGTATTCTTAACATAGCTTTGCTAGAGGCACAAATGCCCCAAAAAACCATCAGCTGGATTGTTTATTGATCGTTTTTATTTAAACAGACATTCTACATACACATGTGAATCCCAGAAAAAGAACTCTTCTATCCAAATGAACTGCAACCTTCGTTGTGGGAAAAATAGACCATAATTACGTGTAAGTTATGCGTTCCTTGGTTCTGCCATCGAACTTGAAAATGTTCCTGCCTTTCAAGGCTAATTACACCTGCTCGTGCGTTCAGAAAAACATCAAATAATATGCCCAATGCCCTGTTCCAATGCCAATTGCTTATGACAGCCATGAAAATACAGAATGCCAATGCCAATAATAATGGGCTATGTCTCGGCGGGGATATGTACTTTATCTTTGGAACTGTCAGAATCGGTTGACAAATCAGCGGGCAACGATGGCAATTTCCAAATGCTCAGTGTCAGTGCAAATCAGCTGAAACAAACTGGGCACATCAATACTTTGCTGGCAAATCTGCAAGATCGGCCAGATATATCTATATCTGTAGATATTTCTCTAACTTTTTGTGGCTGCGATTTTCACATTAATGTTTCTGCATTCGGGCGAAACAATAACCTCGGGCCCGATAAATATTTGTGCCTAATTTTCGAAATGCGAAAAAAATTGTATATGAAATTGCTCCACAAAGCAGCAATTAAAACATATAGGCGAGATGTTATATGTGTTTAATTTTTCGAGTGCACCGAGAAAAATAATTAAGTAGAATTTAGAATTAACAAATGAGCATCTAGGTTTTTGTATTATTTTTGAGCTTTTCTATCAAAAGAGTATAGTATGAAAAATAGTTTATGTGGCAGGATGTTTAGAGAGTTTTCAGTACCATTTAAGATACAAATGCTTTCCCCTTTTATATAAATGACTAATTTTTCTCGGTGCTGAGCTGCAGGACAAACAACAACATCCGGAGGGGACTGAGAGGATGGTCTGAATGGCGCGTGGGCGTTTAAAAAAATAATAAGAATAAGAAGAACGCCCCAAGTCCAAGTTTATACGCTGTGTTTGTTGTTGGCCGCGTTAACGCTCGGTGAATAAGCTATTTGCACAAAAACATATTTTGTATACATATTAAAGCCAAAAAAATCTCCGCTCTCTCTGAGATGTGTGTACATAAGGCCCGGAACGGGATGGTGTGGGTGCGTGGGTCGAACGGCCTCTGACCGTCAGCACTCGGTTTCTATATGCTGGCACACAGACAGACAGACACTCTCGGATCTATATAGACAAATTGGAATTCCGCGCAGTCGGAATAGCAATAATTCGCCAGCATTTGAAAATTTCAAATCAGTTGCGTTCGGAATATTGAAAAATAAACAACAATACAAGACTCGAGCTCGAGCATCCTTTTGTAGTGAATCCTCGTGAAGAAGCACCCAGCTGCAGCGTTGATTTAAACGTGCCGAAAAAGCAAGTTACCAGTAATAACCAATTAAACTATTTGTGGACACTTTCGGTGCCATCAGCGAATTTAAATAATTATAAACTGGCCTGATCTTCCATTACGTAATTGTATATCTGGCTATAATATTTTTCGTTTCTATCTTGTTCAAATTCTGGCCAACACAAAAGGAGTTTAAATTAAAACCCCAACACACACACATTACAAAAATGGAGTACGTTCAGTTCAAAAACGGATCCCCAGTCTACTACAAGGAGCAGCCAGACCTAAATGAATGCATTCAATATCAAGTAAGCAAGCCAGTGAATAACTAACCCGAAATTAAACTTTTAATTATGAATAAATGGTGGAATTATACATAAAACAAACAAGTTTTAAAGGAAAATAACAATGGAAAATAACGTGGAATAAATTGATTAAGCAAGTGAAGTTTACCTATTTAAAATCAACTTTTCTGTATAATTTTGAATACGAATTAACACAACAATTTAGGAAAAGACCTGGAACATAAATATATATCATTATATATATATATACTTAATATTTATTACCAACACGATTAAAGATCGCTACTTATATCAAACAATATTTTTCTAGAAAAAACCACTTTGTTCTGGTCTAGAGGATTGTAATATAAAGGAATTATCTGGATATAAATTAATTAGAACAGCATTCAAGGCCTTAACTATTTATTCTATCCATTTATTTTATATAGAAAAAATTAATTTAAAGAAATGTGGATATAATTTAATTGCTGCAATATTCGAGGCCTCTACTATTTATTTTATCCACCTATAAACAAAATTTTGTAGACACGATTCAACTGCCAGTAAGACGTCTCTAGTACGCGCACATAGCCAGAATCCAGATGTTAGATTTCACCTTTACCGTCAAACATTTGCTCTTGGAATTCAAGTTCAAATACAAGTGCAAAAAACCAACCGACCGTTGGGCTACGAATATATTTCTTTCGAGGTTTTCGTCTTACTTATCCCTCAGAAAAATATATAATTAAGCAAGAAGAAGAGGCGTTCAGTTCCACATAATATAGAACGCCATATAGCTCAGCTATAGGTACACTCGTGCCTGCATATATCTGGCTGGCTCTCTCGATCTCTCCGCGTATATAGCTTATAATTCAAACATTTGTTCGCCGTTCGTCAATATGCGTCGAAAGGCAACAAGAGTTTCTGAAAAACATATTCTTCAGAGCGCTCTCAATGTAATTCATACCGCCGAAACGGGGATATTTTTAGAGCAGAGAGCTGAAAGAGAGATCGCAGGAGAAACAACAATAAGCCAGCTAAACAAATAAACAAAATTATTATTAAAGAAATTAATTTCACGTCGAGACGGCCGAGAAAACCACCCGTTAATTTGGCTCGTATGATCCGTGAAAACCCCTCGCAAAACAAAGGCAGAGTTGCCAAACTTTTGGCGCAGCGAAAGTGAGGAATTGTTTTCACTTTTGGTTTATTATATAGTATAGTTTATTATTTATTTGCTTAGGGCTAACAGGAAGTGAATTGTCTAGATCTTATTGGTCAACGGATCGGATTAGAAATAGCTTGTGATCGTCGCAACATTTACTTAAATTTATGACACACATAAAAATAAAAACCCAAAGATTCGATTCAATTAAAGTCAGAGCGAAATGTCGAAAGTGACCCCCAAATGATATTTCAAAATATTTCAGTGCTGGCGCAACAGCCACGAATGTTAAATTTAGCGTCAAAAAGAATTCTTAAATGTATACATACTTATGCTTGTCCGTCGTCCCCAAGGTGAATGAAAATGAGAAAAATGCGCAATTAACTAATTTCCTAGAGGTAATTATCCCGAGCCCTCGTCACTTGCTTAGGCAGGCGGTGTCGCTGAGGATCGAGGCGATCAGCTGCTTGTCGCTGAGCGCCGCATGCACCTCCTCCTCGTCCCACTGCAGCATCACCTTGTGGAGGCGGGGCTCCTTCTTGCGCATGATACGCAGTATGCCCCTGGTCTCCACAAGGTCTACGGTGCCCGCGAACTCTGCCTGATCCAGAGCCAGAATGTTGCGTTTGGCGCACACCCGGCGATACACTTCGTGCAGGCGCCCCATGCTGATGTCCTTGTTGCGCTCGTTGCGCAGCATCAGCACCAGGCTGCACAGCATCAGCTTCTGCTGCAGCGGGAAGGCGGCCTCGATGTCCTCCTCCAGATTCTGCGAAGCCCCATAGACCTTGTTAAGCACCGCTGCCACTTGGGTGATCTGAACGGGCTTCAGTGTATCTGTAATCATAGGAAAGAAGCTCAGCTATAGAACAGTTTCAACATTATTAGCTTGTGGCTTGACCTTACCCTGCTTTTCTTTGGCCTCCTCTAGGTCCTTGCCCTCCAGGTTCAGGGCCTTCAGGTTAAACTCCTTCTCGCCGTCGCGCTTCTGCTGCTCGGCTATCTCCACCACTCGCCTGCCAATGTCCAGAGCTCTCCGCACATCCCCGCTGATCGCACTCACCTTGGCGGCCAGCAGCTGCAGGGTAACGGGCGGAAAGACATCCAGCACCTCCGCCTCGGCCAGGCGCGACTTGAAGATCTCCACGATCTGCTGCTTGGAGTAGGGCGGAAAGTGCATTAGCCTCGGTTTCAATTCGCACCTGGCGTTCAGGCGCATCAGCGCCCGATCCGTGAGATCCAAGCTGTTGGCAATGCCAACGAGGAGTATCCTGGCGCCCGGCAAGGCGGGCCACTCGAAGATCGTGTAGAGCACAGCCTGCCTGCTCGTGCTCAGCTGATCGATCTCGTCCAGAACCAGCAGGAGCATGCGCTTGGCGCTGCGCAGGTGCCTTTGGATGGCCTCCAAGTGATCGCGCTCGGTTCGGCCGTTCGGCTTCAGTTGCAGCTCGGCGCACAGCTTCTTGTACACGGCTCCCACGCTGGCTATGCTGGTGCAGTTGATGTAGACGCGCTGCAGGCGCTTGGAGAAGGCGGGATCGCGGAGTAGCAGTGATAGACAGGCGGTCTTGCCCGTTCCCGGCTGCCCGGAGACATAGAGGCTGCCCGAGGTCTGGCTATCCAGGTGGCTGGTAAAGAATTCACGGAGTTCGAGCAGCTGCTCCTCGCGTCCCGGCAGATTTTGGGTCTCGGCGCTGTTGAGGACGCGTCGTGCGTTTTGGTATTTGTTGCAAGGCGGAGACGGCAAGGTTTCTGGCTCGGATTGGGGTTCCGGTTCTGGTTTAACCTGTTGCTTGGCTGCAGGTTTTGGTTTTGGACTGGAAGTGGTCTCCTGTATCTTAGTTTCTACATGCTTTTTTCGGGGCATTTCCTGCTCCTTGTCAGTCTTGGCTTCTGCGTTTTCTTCCTGGCGCTCGTCTATACTGAGCCTGTCCAGCAGCCGCGACGGACTGATCAGGTGCTGCGGCAGGGGCTGCAGCCTGCGCTGCTTCGGCGGCGAGACTTGGAGCACGTCCACTTCCTGCTCCTCTTCGCTGCTGCTCCCCACGAAGATAGTAGCGGCCTCTCGGGAACGCGCAATCGCTGCTGCTTCCTTTGTGCTGCGTGGCGTCTTTTGCTCTTCCGGCAGCTGCTGCTGCGACGGCGGCAGCAGCTTCCCTGGGTTTGTCTTGCGCCTAGCTGCCCTGTCCTTGTCCATCTTGTTCAGCAGGTTGCGGTTCTCGTTGTTCTCTGAAACGGAGCCAATCAGGTGGTGATCCACTGTCTCCTCCTCCTCGTCGCTGTCGGCGAGCACTTGCTTCGGCTGTCTTCTCCGCCAAACCTCTGATCGTCGCGGCGTATGCACTTGCGTCTGCGTCGATGGCGAGGCGGCGGCGGCCTTGCTGATGCTGCTCAGGCGCGTGGAGCGACGCACGGCGGCCATGGGGTTAGTGAGTGTATTAGTCGGCGGGCGGTAACGATTAAATAATAGTTAATAACTAAAGCAGCGGCGCGGAAGAAGCCAGCTGGCAGTCACAGTCAGTCAAAAAAGCGCGCAAAAAGCTGGTCACTCTAGATCCAAGCCAGCCTCGGCATTCTTATGTATTCGTGCTTTGGTCACACGACAAAGCCCAGCCTGACAGTCCGGCAACTCCGGCCCAGAGTTGCCTCTAATTTATCGATTAGGCGCGCATTCAAACCGCAAGCCAAGTATATTAAATTACTTACTCTTGCCACGGCTCGGTAAAAATAAAACGCTCGTCGGCAGATACAAAATACAAATCGCTGGACGGTGGCTGGCAGAAAGAACACGCTTACGTAAGCGCCTAAAAATATTTTCTCTATTTTTAAAGTATATAAACGCACACAAAATGGAATTTCGCTATATAAAAATGATACACAAACAGACAGACACGAACACACAAGCAAGTGCGCACACCTAGCACAGTGGGCGAAGATCAGATAATTTCTAGAAAAACTCTGCTAATCGGGCGCTGATTTATTTATATTATTATTTGCTCGGAACGGCTGCCAAATGGGTTTTGGGTGTGTGTGCACATTGGTTCTGCTTTTGATTTTGGCATAAACAAAGTCGTTAATCTTGACTGTGTCATTTTTGTGTCCCTGCAGCCCTACCGAACAACTCCGCTGGTCCTGCCCGGCGCCAAAGTGAAGAAGGATGCGCCCACGACAGAGTCCTACTTGAGGCACTATCCCAACCCGGCTGTGCGCGCCCATCCAGGACACGACTACCATGACAGTATCATGAAGCAGCGCGTGGCCGACACCATGCTGCACAAGGTTGTCGGTTCGGAGGCCGACACTGGCCGCGTAAGTACTTTTTGAACGAAGTAAAACAGAAATAAGATCAAATTAAGATCATTTATCATCATTTTTATGTTTGATCTTACTTTTGTCAAGGATTTCAATGTCATCAACCTTCTTATATATATTATCTCCTAATGACAGGTCTTCCACAAGCAATTCAACTCGCCCATCGGTCTGTACTCCAACAGCAACATCGAGGACACCATCAGAACCACAGTTCCGTAAGTTGCCACCCAGAAATTTAGCATCTGGAAAGTCCTATTGCTTAGCTCGATATACAATGAAAACCACTAATAACTGAACTTTGGATTACGCTTGTCACAAAATTGAACACACTTTTGCCTATAATTACGTTCACTTCTTTTTGGAATTTGCAATTTTTGAATAAATCTGCGTAGAGATCTTCGAAATTTGATGCAGCTTTTCTTTTTTGCCAGAGAGAGAGAGCCACTCGAAATGCGCCCAGTAGTAGCTTTGAAACTAATAATTTGAGTCGCGACTACGGTTGCGATTGCGATTGCGATTACGACTACACGAGTAGCCCAAGCCCAAGGTGTCCATATATATAATATAACCCGAAAATTGGTTCCTGGTTGAGCTGCGGCCATAATCCACTAACCAGAAAAGCCGCACAATTGAAAATTAAATCGAATTCGAAATTTACTAACCCGCCGACGCTGCCGCAGCACACACGAAATGAGAAGCACACACGCACACCCACCACACACAGTCCATAGATGTTGTACCCACAATCGCCTATTGCCGGATCTGATCTCTGTTGATTATACCACTCTCTATATACTATATTCCTATATATTCTATGTATATTGTTGTAGCTTCGCCACAAGCGAAAGCAATCGCTTGAAGGACAGTCCTTTGCATCGTCCTTTGCCAACAAAACTTAACGGGTAAAAGTAAATTCATATCTTGAGCACAGCCTGAGTTCGTTCTTTGATTGAATCCTCCGCACCTTGATATATTATTGATCTTATATGGAAAGCACCCACGAGCAAGAACTTGAAATTGAACCCGAACTTGCCTTGAGACAAATTGAATCTGAATATGACTATTTATCAGGAATGTTCCCGTGTTTTCCCCCGCCTGTCTGTACAGACTAACCCCCTGGTTATTGTTGTCTCCCACAACCGCAACAACTGTGTTTCTCCTAAAACCCAGATACAATATATAAATATATAAATATCCATATCTAAATCCAAGCAGAACAACAGAAACAACACGACACAAGTCCAAAAACGATGCATGTGCTCTGCTGTCTATACTTTACATGTGTTCTACCCATATCTCACCCCATATCCTCCTATTGCAAAGTAAAGCTCTATGACCTGAGTCTGTGATAGGGAGGGAACTATACCCTGTAAATACGTATCTGTCTTGTCTTGATCTTTCCCTACGGGGGTTATTACGAAGGATGTGGCAATGGTGGCGCAGGTTCCGGTTCCCCTTGGGTAGGTCAGGTGCTGTAAATACTTATAAAACATAGAATAATCAAACCATAAACAACGAAAAACACCAACTCTCTAGCCCTTAGACCCTGTTATATCTAGAACTTAGCTGCACGATTAATGTTAGAATTTTCATCGATCTATCTTTCCTGGAACAAAAACGTAAAATCCTGGAGCAACAAAAGCAAAAAGACCGACTTGCTGAGCAACAACGTCAACAGCGCCAGCAACAACTGCAGCAGCTCTATCAACAAAACAAATGATCAAAGAAATAGTAGCCCCCAGAAACCCCAGCCCAATTGTACTAGAAAACACCCCTGAATATCCCTGCTGAAACCCCCGAATTCCCACCTCTGCCCCCTTTATAAGACTAATCCTCGAAACTTAAAGACGTTTGCTGAATTTACATACATTTACGATATTTACACAAGAACTGTTTGAAGGACAGCACCGAAAGTTCCTATTCATAAGCCCCCGGCTCCACTGCATCCCTGATAACCCCAATAACAATAATAATACCCAATCTGCTAACCCCTAACCCAGCCCGATCTCAAGGCTTCGACTCTCATGCGATGACAACTACTGATTCAGTTTAAACAAAACAAAACCATCTCACACCTTGTTATGCAGTTCTGTTCGATTACTTTTAATAACTAGCTTGTAAGGAATTTGTTAATGAGTTTCCTATTAATCGCAATCCGTTCGAGGAGTGTGCAGTTCTTAAGACAACGAGGCACAGCAACAACCAGCAACTACAACCAACTACAACTACAACGAAAAACAAAATAATTCTAACGTATTTTGTGCACATCCTGTTTTCTCTTTCTATTCTCTCACTACTCTGTCTCACGCTACTCAACCGATGTAAAAAACCAAAAACAAACCAAAAACAAAACCAAAAACCAAAAAATCTTTTTGTTAATTCATTTAAACGAATGAATTTCGATTAACCAACAACAAACAAACAAATAAATCTATTGAAAATATGCATAACACCACAAAAACCAAAAACCAACGAATAATTGACCAAAAATAACGGCGCTTTCAACGATCTCAATGCAAACCCCCCGAAATCACTGACCGATATCACTGACCACTGCCCCCGAGCAGCTATAAGAAAACTGTCGTGTACGATCCGAGGAACAGCGACACCTACAGACTCATCCAAGAGGAGGGCGGCTACGGCAGCAGCTACGGCAATGCCGCGCCACAGGAAGTAACCATACCTGTGCAGACTAGGGTCTATCAGCCCAATAGATTGGTTCCAGGAAAGGTAAGATCGCGCCGAACCGTTCGAAATCAATCAATCAATCAAAGTTAAAACCAACCCCAGTCCAAAGTCCGTGTCAAAACTTGACACACGATCGCCAAGATCCTCTCAATCTCAGTATCAGTATCTGTATCTGTATCAATCTCAAGCTCATCTGTAAAAAGTCTATCTGTCTCTCTCTGTTCCTATCTCGCTCGCTCTCTCGTCTCTCTTTCTGTGTAAATGTGTAGCTGTAAGCTGTAACCCTGAGCCTCCTGTACAGTTGAACCAACCGAATGTTAGTCAACAGTGTCAGTGTGCCCGTTTTGTCTGGCGGCATGTTAACGCGCTGTAACGACAACTAAAGGGGCCGAAGTAGTGCTACTAACCTGGTTTTTTGCTGGCATCGAACTACCTTCATTAACCCCATCTCTCTGTGTATATTTTCCAAATCACAAGCATACATATGTATATTTTTTGGCATTCTAACATCGACTGACACCTAACAGAAAACGCTCATAACTGTTAGAGATTGCATTTGAAAAAGCGCTGGAATTAGCAAGAGTTATTAAGCAAAATCTTATCTCTCCACTCCTATTGAATACTCTTACAGAAACCAGTATCAGCGCCAGTATCCCGGCCGCCGTACAATGTGAGTAGTGACGAAAGATGCTTGTATATCTCTGTTAACAGGTTTTAGCTAAGTAAACGAGGTTGCAAGGGATCTTTAATGACAGCATATCGAATTTACTAAGCTAATAACATTGTTAATTAAAATACAGGTCACTAAAGAGAATAAAATAATAATTACAACTTGAATCCCCTTCCAGGTGGTAAACACCCACGATGAGAACATACGCCAGAGCGGCTCCTTCAATCGTCTCATGTACAGCGTTATTGGTGCCACCGAATACTAGAGAACTGCATACTGCAACTGCAACAGCAACATCAGCCGCAACTGCAACTGCAACTGGAAGGAGCAACATCATCTCTACAGGCAACACCACCACATGCAGCAGTTGGCACCGACAGTTGTTTATCTCCTAACATATTTAGCGGATTTTTATGAAATTCTATTTAACTTACTCAATAAATTATATGAAGAACGAGAGGAAATTGTGAAACACTAACAAGCTTAATGATACATTGGTTTGGTAAATGAAATCGGAATCGAAATAAATTTAAACACCAAGTAACTCCGCCTCAACCCATTTACTGTCTCCGTACACCGTAGAAGAACTATTTAAATTAATTAAATAAAAAGAAAAAGTAAACCAAATTAGCAGGAACTTTGATTTAAAGTTATGTTTATTTTACGATGATTTTGTGTTAACAGTGCCGCCAGTCAGGTGTGTTAACGTCGAGTGATTCTAGTCATGGAATGTAATAATAATAGGCATAAATAATGTTTTAATTAATAAATGCGACTTTCATTGGTTAAAGAAAAGCCGTTGTGTGTCTTGAAAGGTTGCCTGTAATAGTTCCGGGCCATTTTCCCATTAATTTACAACTTGTGGCTGTCTGCACCTGATATTTATATTTTAAGTGTGATATAATTTGGCCACAATTGGATCAAACATTGCCTCATGCCGGCAACGCAATCGTATCTCAATGATTTGAATATGACAAGCTCTTTTGCCTGTCTGCCGCCTGCCTTCTTTTTATTTTTGAGAGTAGTTCGGACCAGCCCAGCCCAACCCAAAGACCCAACAACCCAAAAAAGAGTAGCCGAAAATCTTTGCATAACATGACGCTGCAAATCCGCGCATATTCCATCAATCATTCGGGCAATTAAACGTATTTATATTGAAACTATATGCACACTTGAGCTGAGAAATGAGCGAACCCATAAATTTGACTTTAATTTCCATGGAAATAAGTCACTCGCGAGTATGTACGAGTGTAATGTGCATAACAATTGCCGGCCACACATAATGTACTTTCACTTCACGGCTAAGTAAGCCACAAATGTGGTTTTTACACTTTTTTTTACTCTTTGCTCTGTGCAATTGTTTTGGTTCCGATCCCATCAAGCGGTCAGCCAGTCAGCTTTGATTCCGACTGCGATTGCGATGGCGACTCCCCCGAAACGACCTTGCCGAGCAACCTCCATGGAAGAAATCTCCTCCGCTTGATATATAGACCTCGTGTACTCCTCTCCTATATGCATGCAAATTCAGGGCGTATGGCAGCGGCAACTGTAACACTAACAATGCTCTGAGGTAATTGTAATCGCATTGCCGTCTCAAATATCGAGTATTGGAGTATTTCCACGACTTGTGGGGTTTAATGACACGATCATATGACCGTACATAGAAAGAAATGTAGTCAAGGCATTAAATTAAATGATTTTTTATATTTTCTAATGTTTGAAGTTGACAAAATAAAACTTGTAAGTAATGGGATTACATTTTTAAATTTCTGTATTATATCTTGAATTTGTGTTTGCATTCTTTTCGCTTTTTATAAAAAATTTATACCAAAACGAAAAAAATTAAAATTGGTTTCAAGACAAAAATATTTTATAATTAATTGGGACGATATGGGGTTTGAGTACTTTCGGGTACTTTGTGTTCTGATTCGTTTTAAATTTATTTGAGTATTACTCTCCATATTTTTATCATTATAATTATTTGTACTATAATTATCGTTTTGTAATATTATTAATATTTTTTCCTTGTGCGAAGGAGGTTGGCTTATTTCTGCAACTTATGGGGCCTTAATGACTCGATCACATGATCGTATGCTAAGGGCTCAGAGTGCAAAAGTTTGGCAATCAGCGACATCAAAGATCGCTTGAACCCATTCAACCGCAACGCGAACGCAATGCAGATACAGATACACAGATAGCCATAGATATTCGGTATTCGCTACCCGATAGATGGATGTGGGTACGAGACAAAAGGCGCCAATGAAAAACGTTTACGGCAAATTTGGGTCAGAAACAATGGAGGCTCTGCACTTGTTGGGTTCGATTTTAGATGTATTTTTGTGTGTTTTTTGAGGGTGCGGCCTCTGCCAATCGCATTGACCTCAAGAATGTGAACCTCGTCGAGAGCTGAGCGATTAATTGGGCATGATTATCTAATGGGAAGCTATCGGAAAGAGCGCCCCAGGGGAATTACATAAAACTCAGCTATAAGTAGTTGCATGTCGGCGGAGGAGTCAACCGCAATGTAATTTACATTTATTTATGGGCATTGCATGCTTTCAAAAATGCATTGCAACACCTCGCCCCCCATACACACATACCCACATACCCACATCGAGGACCTATCCTGCCCGAGTTACGGTTAAATGACAAATTCGTGAAAGTTTTCAAACGCCCCCCGTCCGTATCAATCAGCTGTCTCTGTTAGCCAAAATAGCGCCTCAGTTAACAGCTGTTAGCTGATCACTTGGCCGAGATCACGTAATGTAACGAAACGAAGCAAGAAGGCTGCAGATTGGGGAAGCGACTAAATGATACCGTGTAATGTTTAGATTATTATTTATTATTATTTAAAGCATTATTCATTGAAAAAAGTCAATTATAAGCAGTATACGTACGTGTGCCGGTAGAGGTCGGACAGAGAAATATTCGAACTCGCGAGTTAGGGCTTTGGCCACCACTGATATAATTCGATATTAGGCTTATTACTTAATTGGGAAACCGCCAACTTATACATTGGTTTTATTAATTTATTTACCTTCTTCATATTCTGATTTTTCACAGTAAATGTACCCTAAAATAACTATTTTCATAGCATAATATATAAAAGGATACCGTGTATTGCATGCTAGATTATTTTGTATTTTTTTTAAAGGATTATATATTATAAAATGGCAAAAATAATACAATGATGTCATTGCATTTGTGCGAGAAAAGAACAAAGTGGCTAGATAAATAAATAAATAAAAATATTAGCATTTATTTTTATTATTGCGTAAAAATAACTATGACTAAAAATATTTATATATTGCTTTAAAGGGGCTGGTTTAGCCACAAGAATACAATTTGACCAAACTGGTGCGTTGCCCACTGTCCGTTACCGACATATGCCGGACAGAGAAATTTACCTACTCGTGAGTCAGGGCTTTGGTCACCACTGATATCACTTATAATTAAGTTCATTACTGAATTTGGAAGCATGCAACTTAGATATCTCTATATATTCTGATTTTTTCACAGTAAATTCTAAAATAACTATTTTCATAGTATAATATATAAACGTTTTATTAGGTTAAGGGTATCGAACAAATTTCATAAGTGAAAACTTTAATAATTAACCATATTTTTCCTATTTTATGGTTACATTTTACCATTGTATATTTTCACGTGTTATTACCTTACAACATGCACAAACTAAATATGCTTTCCCTATTAAGAGGTAAAGAAATATAAAACAATGGCCCAGGTCGAGGGTAGAGGAACTATGATTTGAGCGGAAACGACAACCGCCGGCCGAATGGGGGAGTCGCCGAAAACAGCTGTTGTAAATCAGGCAGGTAATACCGAGAGTGGCATGGCCGAAGAGTTACATGGCCCAGAGAGTGAGCCACGAGTGGAGGAGAGCCACAACTATGAGTGGCTGACGCTCCGGGTTCGTCGATATAAAAGTGCAATTTGGGTCCGCAGCCAGCGCAGATAGTTTTGTGGCTCCGTCGAGGCTTGAGTTTGAGTTTTCAGTGTTCGCGTCTCTCTCCGTGTCTCCCAACTGTGATCAGTGATCTAGCCCAGCCAGCCGTCCAGCACATCCCCTCGAGAAAAATGCAACTCCTTTTAGTGGTGGCCACCGCGGTGGTGGCGTTGAGCGGCCTGGTCGCTGGGCAGCAGGGCGTGGATCCCGCCTACCTGCGCCAGTACTACCAGCAGCTCCAACAGCAGCAGCAGCAGGGCCAGTCCGACAGCACGCCCATCTTCGAGCAGAACTCGGAGCAGACGCAGCAGTATGTGAGCTCCGGCCAGCAGATCCGCATCAAGGACACGGTGGCCGAGCAAATCCGCGCCCAGCAGCAGCAGGGATATGTGGCGCCGGCCCTCAGGGACTATCAGCCGCAGGTGGGTCAGGGGATCTATCAGGGATAGGGAATATCAATTGGACATGCATAAATATTATACATCTAGGGGAGTATACATAGTTGATCCCAAATATCAATTTTACATTAATTAATATCAAAGGATCTTTTGAAAGATTAGAAAACATTTTTTTAAGGAAAGATTACAAGTTTTTATAAAATTGAAAAATTTTTAAAAAGAAGCTTTAATAAACTCCAGACAATAAAGAGTATATATATAATAAATCCTTTCGACCTACTTGCAGTACCAGGCACAGCCACAGCAGTCCGCCTACCGGCCACAGCCTCAGGCCGCTCCTCAGCCTCCCCGCAGGATTCAGCCCGCCTATCAAGCGCCATCCAAGGGACACAACAAGCTGACGGCGCTGCAGCAGCAGCAACAGGAGGAGGAGGAGCAGTACGATGACGTAAGTTCGAAATACACGGGGACAAATTTTCATAGATTTGCGTTTTCAATAAAAAGTTAAAAGAAAAACGCGATGAGAGAAATGAATAAGTGAAAAAAAAAATTAGATTCTGAATAGTTGATTACATAGGAAGGGAAGCGAGAAATTCCAATGAAAAAAATAGATTAAACGGAGAGTTTCTTGCAGCTTTGAAGTTTAGTCGGTTTGATTTAAGAAATAAATAAATCCAACACTCAAATATAAGAATTGGTTGTAGTTTAGATATAACAATGTTTCGAAAGGTCGCCAACCTTCTTCATCATTAACCATTGCTGATAAACTTTGAAAAATCATAACTAAATATTCATAAATATTCATAATATTATCCATAAGAGTTGTTAATGTGTTATGTTGTTGAATCTTTTCTTTCTGTACCGAACCCGCATTCGAGTTCGACTTTCGCACACTTTCCTTTTCGCTTCACTGCTGCAGCAGCAGCGGCAACAAATGCAACAGTTAGTGCAACAGCAGCAGCTATAGCTGCAACATAATTACAATTGAAGCATGCAACGGACGGCGGACGGCGCCGGAGAGTCGGCAATGGGGGGCACTGGCACCTGGGGTTCATTAACCACGGAGACCACAAAGTTGCAATGTGGCGTGGATTTGGCCATGGCCATATGTGTGCGTTGCATTGTGCATTGTGCATGTTCATTGGCCCGATGATCGCTCCTGGTCCGGTCCGCTCAGGCTCTGGCTCGGGCTCAGGCTCCAGCTGAGGCTGAGGCTCAAGCTCAGGCTCAGCCACTTGGCCAGCGGCGATGGTTTATGGCCTTTGCATGCGGAAGCTGGCGAGTATCCGTTACCAAAGCGACCATAATCCATCAGCCTTAATGCCGAAGCGGGCTAACGAGATGGGGTTAAGGTGCTGAGATGGCGTGTCATCTTTCAAAACACTTAAAATTTGATAGCCAGACAGGAGTGGAGGCAGGAGGAGTAACAGTAAACCGGATAGCTTTCGGGATTTATCTTTATCTTTATTATATTGCAGAGGGAAAATATATTAGATACCATTAAAATATTAATAGATATGGCTTTTAATGGAACTAAGTTATGACATGCCGCAATAATAATTTATTTAGCCAGGTTTAATTTAATTTTCATTACTGAGAGCTAGGAAAAATCAAGTCTTTTTAAAATCCTAAAAGCCCAGACAGGCTGTTACAAATTCAATTTAAAAACTGGCCAAGTAACCCCATATATAATATCATAGGCCCATAAAATCCGCATATCCATAAAGATTATACCGACAAGTTCAACCAGAAGTGCCTTTGGATAGGGCAATTTTCCTAGCTCTTTGGCCGCTGGTCCATTAAAATGTGACACTGCCGCCGGCACTTACATTCTCCGCAAGACAATCACTTTCAAATGCGACCCATATACCCCAATCCGTGGTGGACTAGAGTCCAGTTCCCACCGAGGTGCACTCGTGCAAATGGACAGTGCACGCATTAGAACCGGCTTGCAAACTGGATTTTGCCTTTCCAATTTTCGGCCTGCAGTTCTTTTGTGTAGTTCGCGTTGAGTTTTTTTTCGGGCCACGTCAGAAGATCGAGGGATCGATGGCCACGCCTTGGAGCCACGCTTCTGGTTACCTTAACCCAGTTGCCAATGATTTGCGATGGGATTGTCTTAGACCATTGCATCCTCTTGAAAAGGGGAAATCGCTAGCCTTGTGCATAAATTAACCAATGCCTCGAGGTGTTGTTGGGCTTTTTGGGAGCATGGAAATAAAAATATTAGTTGGTCGGATTTTAAATTTGAAGATTTGGTTTTGATCTTTGACTTTTCTTTTATGGTAGGGATTTAAAACGTATTTTTTCCTACTTAAGGAATGTTTATTTTTTTCTCTGGCCTTGTATTGTAAATTAAATACAGCAGAAGAGATATTATTTATATTTATTTATGATATTGAATTAAGCAAAGCCTCGAGGTGCTGTTGGGCTTATTGGAAACAGGGAAATAAAAATATTAGTTAGTCGGGTATTAAGTCTATCGATTTGGCTTTCATCTTTGACTTTCCTCAGTGCCAGGGACTGACTAAAAACTTATTCGTTCTTAAAAACGGTTTATATTTGCTCTTGCATTGTATTTATTTAATTAATTAAATACAAGAAAAGAGATATTATTTATACTTATATTTGGTATTGACTTGGTTCTATGGAAATCTCTCAATTAACCAAAGCCTCGAGGTGTTGGGCTTATAGGGAAAATTAAAATAAAAATATTAGTTAGTCGGATTGTAAATTTACAGATTTGATATTGATTTATAAAAAACCAAAAAATTTGCCTACTTAAAGAAGGTTTATCTTTTTCTCTTGCCTTGAATTTTAAATAAAATATACTAAAATATATATTATTTAAATTTATATTTGTTATTGACTTGGTTCTATGCCCTGGAAAGCACCAACCTTGTGCATAAATTATTCAACGCTTCGAGGAACTGGGTTTGTCGGGTGGTTCGACTTGATTGGCGCTTCTACCGCCTGGTTGCATAAGATCGATCGTGTGATCCGGTGCAATGGCTTTGGCTCTTTGGTGCTTTGGCGCTTTGATTTCGTGCGCCCGGACCATTAAATACATATGTATGCAAGTGGCTTCAAAGTACTTTCACTTGTGCGTGATCTGGGGGACTGGGAGTCATAGCTTCAACTTCAGTTTCGGCTACGGTTTCGGTTTTGGTAACAGCCTACGCGCATGCGGCTGGGACTGGGACTGAGGCTATGACGCAACCGTCTGGACACGTTTTGTGGCCCAGCCCAGCAAAGTGGGTCAGATCTGTCCCACAGTACGCATTTTAAGTCCCACACAAAATGGACTAGGAAAATATAAATATAAAATAAAATAAATCTTTAAATTTTATCTCAATTTCTTTAGCAAAACTCCTCCTACCAGTTTGGATTCGATGTAAAGGACGACGAGTTCACCAACTACCAGAACCGCAAGGAGATCCGCGATGGCGGCGTGATCAAGGGCAGCTACTCGGTGGTGGACTCCGATGGCTTCATCCGCACGGTCAAGTACACGGCCGATCCCAAGGAGGGCTTCAAGGCGGAGGTTATCCGCGAGCCCACCGATATCGTGGTGAAGATCCCCACTCCGCCGCCACCAAGCCAGCTGCTCCGCGCCGGCAACCACAAGTCGCAGCAGGAGTATAGCTCCGGTCCCAGCAAGCAGCAGTACCAGCATCAGCAGCACCAGCAGCAGCCCCAATACCACCAGTACCAGTAGGAATGGGGATTGGGATCTCCTTGAAATACTCCTGAAAGTTCCGCAAGTCCATGTAGTTTGTAAATATGCCGAGACTCGCGATTGGCACGAGATCATAACGTTATTCTATTTTATGTCATTCATTTAGGTTCGACTTTCTTGTTTAGAATATTAAATTAAAAATTTCGAAAGACTTTAAATGGGTTTTTAATTGGTGTTTACTTATTTTATAGTTTATATATATTTTTTTAAAAGTAAGAACAGGTTGCTGCTTCAAAATGTTCTCCGTCTATATCTACTTCCCGAACTCTCCTCACCTTTTACTGATCTTGCAACTCCTGAGACAATCCCAGCCTCTTCCAAGTGTCCACATTGGGGTCACACCGATGTCTTGAAGCTCAAAAGGTAAACACACATTATATTTGCGTATAAATCAATGCAGTAACCCCGAGAACTCTTCAAAGGAGATCCCAGTGACACCCAAGAGCAAGGACAACCCGTTCGGGCAGTTGCTGACAAAGGCCAGCTAATGGCAGTTCCCATCAGAATCTCGAAAACAAAATACAGAATCCAGGAGCCGTGGATCGTGGTCACCGAAGACACGGATTCCCGAGATTCGGACCCGGCCGGACCGGTCAGACCGGTTGTCCTTTGGGAACTCACGCCACAGCAATAGCAATAGCAACAGCAATCGCAATCGCATTCAGTGTCCTTCTGCAGTGTCCTTGCATAAATTAGAAGAGCGTGTGAGAACGGGGTACTTCGATCCAAGTTGCCTTGCCTTGATGACCTTATCGCCCAAGACGGGCGATGAAGAACCAGTTCTGGACAGTCTTCAGTCGCGGTGAAGTGAGTGACTGACAGCCAGCGCTGATCGCTGATCGCTGATCGCTGAGCTCGTCTCTAATGACCCGCATCCCATTTACATATGCCGGAGTCCTGACCCAATATCGAACTGCTGTAAGGATCGGACAGGAACTGGGACATGTGTCCAGTCCTCGCTGCTAAGACAAGACGCAGACAAACAACTGGACACTGGGCCTGTCCGCCGGGCATTTATGTGTGTCACTTCGGCCGCCGACTTGGAGATATGCAAATGAGAGGACAAACGGAGTGCAACCCCCGAGGTCGCCGAGGTTACAGAGGCCCGGAGATAAGACCCTTGCATCTTCAACCCCTTCCTCGCGTCTTGAGGCATTTACATATCTCCGACCCGCATGTCCTGTAAGTAATGTAAGTAACTGCAGGACAGGACACTCGGGTCACTGCCCAGAACCAGTTTCCGGCTAAAGGATGACCTTTTCGGCCGAGAGCCGGAGTTGTGAAACCAGTTGGACAGTCCACTTTTCCGGAGCGGCGTGAGAAAATCTCAAGAACCCGCAGTTCCCGGAGGCTGACCTAAGACAAGATCGCAGGGCCTGCTTTCGTATGCTAATCTTTTGCAGTGCCCGTCCCAATTTCACGCCAAATCATTGCCCTTAAATAAATAATACGCCAAAATTATGAAAAGTCACGATTTATGCGAGTTCGGATGGGTATTTACAGAGCGAAGAAGTTACAGGGCAGGGGAAGTGTGGAAGGAGTATGCAAATTCGCGCTCAGAGTTTTCCCTGAGCCAAGTCCCAGCGGTGTTCGCCGTGGCCGCCCTGACGATCGGTCCAGATCACCTAAGACGGCAGAAAGTCTGGCGAATTATCTGGAAATTTATGGTTTCACTGGGGCCTCAAGCCAAGCTCACCTCGCCCTTGTAGCGGTTCGTGCTTCGCTGCGACTCGAAGCGGCGTTCCTGGACCTTTGGGTGCTTCAAGACATGGCCGTGGCTCCGCGAATCGGGGCCATTGAAGCGCATGAAAATGTCACTACAAAGAAATAGAAAAATAGATTCCATCTTGTTTAAAAATTTCAAAAATAAATCAGATTCTAGCTCTTTAAAGTAATTAAAAGTTTCCATATATTCGAATGTATAAAACTAGATTTTAAAGTTAAAAGGCATCCGTAATTTTCAATTAAAGTTATCCTTTTAATCTTTTACCCACC
Source organism: Drosophila triauraria (assembly GCA_014170255.2). Lineage (NCBI taxonomy): Eukaryota > Metazoa > Arthropoda > Insecta > Diptera > Drosophilidae > Drosophila > Drosophila triauraria. The sequence goes on along the minus strand of CM024336.1, from coordinate 4,259,934 downwards.
ACCATTTTGTCACTATATTTAACACAATTTTCACCCTTTTTCCTCTTGTATTTTTTTACTGAAAATAATTGAGGTTAGTAATTGTGACCTATGATTTTGGAAAATAACCAAAAACACCACCAATTTGTAGGGACATTTCGCCTATGTTTCCACCCTTTGTTTCTTCTCAAAATTTTTTGACAAAAATAATAAAAATGAATAAATTTAGGCCCCTTCATTTTCTACGACTGATTTAAGCCATTTTCAACCCAATTTTCTAATTATAATTATAAGTGTGTCTGTACAGGATTTTCATCACCTTTCTGGACTGTTTATTCATAATTTCCACCCATTTCCCGGTCTATTATTCATACTGAAATTATTCATGTGTGTCGCTCAAAATACTGAGTAAAATCGTGATTTGAAATGATTCTTTTTGTAAATTTTCTAGACACTTAAATGAAATTAAATGCTTCATTTCAGAAATCTTCGATGTAAATTTTATCTTTGTTTTTAGTGGTTTTAAAAGACAATGTTTCCCTTATATTCCAGAATTTGTGAACGAAAAATTATTGTCATATGCATATTTTTTCCAAAATTTTTCAGAACTTTTGTCTCTCAATGCAAATCCAACAAAAATTGACCTTAAATGGGAGTCAAGTCTATCGTATTTAAAGTTATACAAAACTTAATATTTTTTAAATATTAATTTGTTCTATTTAATATTAAAAGCGACATTTATGCACAAATAAAACTAATAAGACATTTCTTGAAAGATTAAACTGATTATATTAAATGTTTTAAGGTTTAATTAAATATGTAAAAGAAAGTGTGAAACGTGCCTCAAACTTTCTTGTACTTGGAAAACGTTAAACACTAAAGTCGACTTACTGAAAATACTTGGTTTCCTTTTTGGTTCCATCACTCTGACTCCTGGACTCGGCTACGTCTGTGTCCTGGTGCTTGGCATACCTCCTGGGCCGCTCCGTTTGCAGTGTCTGGGAAGGCTGCTGCTGCTGCTCCTGCAACCTGGCAATCCGAGGCGGTATCACATGGAGCACATCGCTGGTAAAGAGAGCCGGAGGAACGTTGAAGAGCTGCTGTTGCTGTTGTTGCAACAATTGCTGCTGCTGCTGCTGATGTTGCTCTTCGGCGCGACGCTGGGGCTGCACTGGCAGGTAGTTACCCTCGTAGCGATACTTGGCCAGTTCCGCATGAGGAGGAGCTATCGCCCGCTGCTGGTACTGGACACTCGGCTGCGGATACAGGGGCGGAAGAGCTGGAGCCGGAACCGGGGCAGGCACCTGCTGTTGCTGGTACTCTAAGGCCAAGGGCTGATAGCTGGGGCGGTAGTTGACCAGCTGGAAGTGGGGCGTCTGCTGCTGGTATTGGAGTGGAGGCGGCGGTGGAGCCACTGGCACGGCATACTCGAATCTGCGGAGACGCGGTGCCTCGTAGTAGAGCTGGCGGGGATGGTAGAACAAGTGCTGCTGCTGCTGCATCATGGCTGGGGAGACGAGCAGCACCAGCTGGATTATGAGAGTCCCGATCTCCCGGTGGCGTAGTGGCAGCTCCATCGCGTTGCACTCTCGTCAAATTTGTGGCAGCATTTTGACAACAACATTGGCATTTATAGTTGGCTCTTTTCGGGGCTTGGCCTGCATCCGGAAGTCACTTGCCCAGCAGCGGGCAGCGGTGTGTGAAATCGATCGGATCGGAGCTGCTGCCCCGGATTGTGCAATGCTCCAGCGGTCAGCCGTTATGCTGCCGCTGCCTTACATAAGCCCAGGAGAGTGGGAACTACCGAGGAGGAGGCTTTGGAATAGAACTGGCGGCAGCTGGCGGCCTTAGCCGTCATCAAGGTCAGGCCAGGTCCAAAAAGCTGGCCTCGTTAGCATACAAAGAGTTTTCGGCGGTTCTATTATTAACATCTGTTTAGCTAGGGAACTTCCGTTAGAGCCGGCCATGTCCATATCCAGTTCTGAGCTCAGTTCTCTTTGCGCTGATTGGTCACCGAAGATGCCTGACAGCCTGTTGCTCCTCGAAAGCCTTTTCAACCCCTCGACTTGACCTATAGGCAGCGGGCTTTTCAACCCCTTGTCATCGGGCAGAGTCACCCCTAGAATCGGCAGCCCAGAGAACCTTCCTCGTTGTGCTGCGCAGTTACGGAGCTCATTCGACTTCTGAAGTTGAAACCCTCAAGAACTCCCAAACCAAGCACACTTCCAAACCTACACCAAGAATTCCTTTGGATATTCCGCCGAGACCAGACCAGAGATAAACGGTGAGTCTAGATAGCCATAACACATTTATAATATAGGTCAATTCAACACATCAACATGCATAGAGGTACGGGTACAAACTCCAGATCCACCAAAGTTTCCACATAGAGAGCGTTATAGATACGGTTATAATACAAAGAGATTGTGGCCTCCACGAGAGACTGCTGCAACCAGAGTTCAGTGCTTTCGATTCGATTCCGTTCGGTTTGGTTTGGTTCACAACAAAAAGCTAGAAAGGATACCGGAGTCCAGAGTCCAGAGCCTAGTCCTAGTCCGCCATGTTGACATTGTTCATGCGCATCTTGGCAAAGTCCTCGAAGACAATGTTGTCGTCGTCATCCTGGTAGTAGCCCTTGACATTTCGGTGCTGCTCAATGGACTTCATCTTCTTCATGGCGTTCGAGCGCTTCTTCTCAATGGTGCCTAGGGATTAGTTCGAGATTAGGGGGTTATAGGGACTACTCTAGAGTATAGCAGCTTACCAGGTGCCGGCTGGAGGAGCTTGAAGGGCACATCCGTTTGCATTTCGCCGCCCAGAGTGCCGCAGTTCAGCTTGATGCGCACCGAGTACGAGATGACAATACCACAGGCATCGCCCGTGGACTTGCCCTCCTGCACCATGGTGGAGGAGGCCAGGTTGCAGTCCTCATCCTTCAGATGTCCATCCAGGGCAATGCCTATAGTGGGGGATTAAGATTATATTTAGTTTTAAGTGATGTCCGCGAAGTTCCTACCGTGGCGATCCTTGTTGTTGGCCGCCAGGGGAATCAGGTAGAAGGTCTTGGTCAGATTGGCGCCCGGGGTGATGGGGCAGCCCTCCTTGGTCTCCAGCTGGGCCACGTGCTTGCTGAACTGGGCATTCACCATGGTGATCTCGGTGTGCTGGACGATGAAGCACTTGATGCTCTTGACGGCCTTCTTCGAGTTGTTCGACACCTGGACGGTGGCGGCCACCTTCTCGCCGTGGTAGTAGATCTCCCGGTCCAGCGTGACCTCCAGGCTGATCTTGCCGTTCGAGAAGGTGAATCCCTTGCTGACCAGCGAGCTGGGCAGGCGTTGGCCTCGGTTCAGGGGGGCATACTGGAGCTTCTTGATCACCAGGCTGACCATGCTGCGCTTGTGCTGGCGGTCGTCCTCGGAGTCGGCCACAAAGGCCCGGATGGTGTACTCCACGCCCAGGGGCTTGCCGTTGTCATCGCCCTCCTGCTGCAGGGTGACGGAGCTGGGCGAGTTGGGCGGGAAGTGGAAGGTGAACGGATGGGCGTTGCTGCCCAGCTTGCGGACCAGCTTCTCCTGCATCGGCGTCATCTCCATGTTGCTGTTGGTCATCGGGACGATCTGTTCCCGCGACAGGATCAGCTCCTTGGAGAACTTGACGCCCATGACCTCGTCCTCTTCGCGGCCATAGCGATAGGTGGTGGCCAGCTGGCCGAAGACCTTGCGGTTCTTCAGGTACTCCGGCTCCACCACGATTACCCCGTCGACGGGGTCGCAGTAGTCCAGATGGTCGATGAAGTCGCGGCGCCCGAGGTAGAATGTGACCTTGCCGTTGGGCGTGGCCTTCTTGAAGACCTTCACGGAAACGACCATCTTAGCTTAGTCCTGGCTGTACTGTCCTTGGTGTCCTAACTAATATCCTTGGGTAACTGGGCTGAGCCGAGCACGTGCAGAGTTTTCCCGGGCGATCGGCGGAGGAAAATGCGATTGCCAAAGCCGTGCAACCTGCTTATATACCTTTGCCCTGGCCCTGTCCGTGGGTCTTCGTTCTGGCCACTAACTGGATTTGCGCGTTATGCAGTTGTTTGGCCTAAACAGGGGTTGGTCGTGGGTGTTGAACCCACCCTGAGGTACCCAGCACATTTTGCGCAGTTTGCCACTTGCCGGAATAAATTGGCTAATGTCAAGTATGGTTGCGAGGTCAGGTGGCCAACTGTTGCATAATTGGGCAACACGCTGCGGGATTAGCATCTGATTAGAGGTTACTGTCGGTCTTATCAGTGGGTAACTCTTGGCATCTAACCATTCAGGTATCTGTAGTCAGCGAGAAGCCTCACAAGTTTTATTCTGTTATGGATCAAACGTCGATATATTGATTGGTCTGGGTAGCTTTTGCAGGGGAATTAGAATTAAATTTGACAAAGGTCAAAATTCTTAATAGGCAATGGCGAAAGGCATGGGGATTTCCCCTAATGCTAGATTATTTTCTTGAAAAAAGAAATATGCATTCGAGCTTCCATTTAATTATTTATTTCCATGTATTCCCCAGTAAGAATACTTTAAGAATTTTAAGGTTTATTAACTGATTAATAAAATATAAGCTTCTACAAGTTCTTACATTTATAAATTGACTTTCCTTGTATCGGCTTTATTATCTTTAGTTTTATTCCATTTAAAACATATATTAATTCCAATAAATTTCCTTTTTACCCTCCAGTTCAAAGTCCACAAACAAAATGCAGACTCAGACACACACCACCACAGACCGACATGGCTACAGCCTGCGCTTCTCGCCTTTCGAGGCAAACTACTTGCTGCTGGCCACCAGGTGAGACCACACTCTCCTCCCTTCCACTTACCATAACTAACCTCCAAATCCCCTTCCTTTTTCCCAGCCAATTGTACGGTCTTGCGGGCGGTGGCTCTCTCTTTCTGCTGGAACAAAACGCGACCACTTCAGATGGCCAGAGCCTGGGGGAGCTGTGCCGTCTGGAGTGGTCCGATGGCCTGTTCGACGTCGCCTGGTGTCCCTACGCCCCCGACATCGCGGCCACCGCCTCCGGTGATGGCTCGCTCCAGATCTGGTGCGGCTTGGACGCGGAGTCGGCGGCGGGACAGCAGACGCCGAAGCAGCCGCTGATCTGCCTGCAGGAGCACAAGAACGAGGTGTACAGCCTGGACTGGGGCGAGAAGTGGAACTACCACACGCTGCTCTCGGCCAGCTGGGACTGCACCTTGAAGCTGTGGGACTGCAACCGGCAGCACTCGATCACCACCTTCGTGGGCCACCACGACCTGATCTACGGCGCCAAGTTCTCGCCGCTGATCGCCAATCTGTTTGCTAGCGTAAGTACCGACGGACACCTTAACTTATGGAACTCTCTTGACTTTGCAGGCAAACCCCTGATGAGCATCGAGGCCCACGCCAGCGAGGCGCTCTCCTGCGACTGGTCGCACTTCGATCGCAACGTGTTGGTGACTGGAGGATCCGATGGCCTAATCCGTGGATGGGATCTGCGCAAGATGAGGACCCACGTCTTCGAGCTGTACTCCGGGGAGTTCGCCGTCCGGCGCCTGGCCTGTTCACCGCACTCGGCTGCGGTCTTGGCATCGGCCAACTATGACTTTACCACAAGGTGAGTTTGGCTTGGGAAAACCAATAGAAAGATGTTTCATTTTCTATTCGTTCTTGATAGGATCTGGAACCTGGAGCGCGGTGAGTCCGCTCAGGAGATCAACGCTCACCACACGGAGTTCGTGTGCGGCCTGGACTGGAATCCCCATCGGGCCCACCAGCTGGCCGACTGCGGCTGGGACTCGCTGGCCAACGTGTACACGCCGCAGTGCCTGATAGGCGACTTGGCCTAGGAATTTGGAATTGGGAAGCTGGAACTGGTACTCCATAAATACCGCTACCACATGTGATATAAGGCGCAAGTGGCGTCGAAATAGCCAGGCCTACAAACGGACGATAGCTGAGCTATACAATGCCTCTAAGGACTAAGGAACCCAAGGAACAAGGACCGCTGACAGGCTTCGCCTGGAGATGACGTGTAAATAGTCGGGTGATAAACGCTGAAGCAGGTGCTGCGAATGTCAATAAAAGCTTACATATACTTAATACTTAATGCGGATTGTGTGAATTATACACATGAGAAGGGGCCCAGCTCCGCTCCGCTGCTGTTATTATGCCCTTCACAATAAATATCTTGGCCGCTGGCTATAATTTACACTGGATTTTGGTCTCTTGTCTCAACGAGAACTTAACGGATTTGAAGCCGGATCTCTTTGGCCAAACAAACACGCAATAAAGCGCTAATTTGGAGCAACGTTTTATTGTCCGCATCCCAGGCATACTTCCCAGAAACAGGCAGGAACGGAGCTGCGCCCGGAGGTGTGGGCTCTCGCACCTTTTCGCCTCAGATGGTGTGAAAAGCAGCTCCTCTGTCTCTCACATCCGATCCTGTCATTATCACAGGCTGGGCTGCCACTCGGGGCAAATATTTGCTTTGAGGCCAATTGGCGCTGATTTCTTCGGACAGTTTTGGGGGAGGAGATGCGATGGCTGCCTCCGATCTCCTGGAGCAGCGGCAGCTGCTAACCCGCAATTATCTGCTCTCTGCAGTCAACTGAAACCAAAATTGATATTAATGCCTTGTTTGTGTTAATAAAACTCGATTTTGGGCAGCCACTTCTGGGCCCTTGAGTTTATTTCAAATAATTATTTGATTGTCCAGAGGCAGGGAGTCAGAGAAATACATTTATTTTGATTTTTATTCAGGAAACATATGGAAAACATGTGCCAAGATTAACTAGGAAGCCTTAATAGACCTTGAATTGTAAAACTATGAAGATTAATAATCAGCTTGGTCCTTTTCTACTCCAATTAATGGCCTTTAAATATTAGAAGTGTGAATAGATCCTTGTTTATGACCGTACAGATTAATTTTCTTACAAAAAATTGTTTTATATTTTCAGCCTAAAGGGAAACACTAAAGAAATTTAAATGTTTTATATGTGATTTCCTGTTAAATAATAATTTTTAAAGCAATAAGAAAATAATATTTATCTTTTATGGTTCTTTTTGCCATAAAAAATGCTTAAAGCGCCATCTAGCGGCGTGTGTCAAAACCTGGTTGAACTGCTTGCTTAAGTTGGACAAGCAGTGCAATGCAGTTTCTGGCGGGTGAATTCAAATATAAAATGGTTTTCTTTTAAAACTAATAATTAAAGGTAAGATACGCAGGCTTAAGAAATATAAATCTTTAAGAATATTATGAAAATCAATAAGAAATCAAATTCTATGTGAGGGTATAGATTTTACAGGGAATTTTCTTAAGGCTTTAAACATTTCCAAAAGATTTTTATTTTGTAGTCTCTTAGTATCCCTTTTATATTAGTTTCTGAAGGAAAGGAACCTTATATCTTACCACAAACATTACGTTTTCTTCATTTTCTTCACCATTAAACAAAAATAAACCCAACCTCCTGAAAATTACCCGCAGCAATTTAGTAAAAAAAGCAAACTATAAATTAGCACCGAACAAAGTTGCATTCGGCGGCGGCGAAAAATTGGACTCTTAGTGAGCTGCTGCTGCCTAGACCCATAACCTTGATTCCTGCTTGCAGCTTGTTAAAAATAAACACAAAAAAATGAGGAGAGAAAAAGTATTTCAACACCCAGCTCGGCCTGCCTCATCCTCGAGATGAGTGGCGTCGGCGGGGGGATCTCCGATGGAGATCGGGAGCGGTAGCAGGTTCTGGATCGTGTCTCTACCTGGAACTGCTCGCTGGAACTGCACGCGCCGCCCGGTTCGGATCGGTTCAGCAATTTAAATTGCCTCCACGAGCATTTTGATGGCGATCACGCGCCCCTTTCAAATCTCGCCGTCCAATCTGCGCTGCGCCATAAAGGATCCGCAGACGATTCCGTTTTGTTTCTGTTTCGGTTTCGCCTTGTATACAGCCTGGTTTTTTATGACACTCTCTGGTGGAGTCAGAGAAAAAGTCAAGAATTGTTGTATTTTTATAAAGGGTTTCCGCATAATAATAGTCGGAATAAAATGTAAGTTCCTTGGGAATAATAGGAGCACACCGGATTTTGAGATAAATTATGCTTAAGTTGGTTTAATAATAATATTTATTGAGTAATAAGTAAATAGAAAAGGAACACTAGAAAAAAATTCGAAATAATTTAAGAAAAAATACTAGTCTACTAGACTAGAGAGAGTAATCTCACAAAAAATCATATATGCAATTTTTCTTTAGGTTTCCCTTTCCAAATTCCTTCCCTTTAAATGCCACCCATACATTCTCTCTGTGCACTTTTAATGTTCTTGTAACGTTTTGTTATGGGGCTTCGGCCGAGGCCCTCAATCGTCACCGTTTGTGCCGACGGCGTCATGTGCATCCTGGCGGCCCTGCACGTGTGTAGATCCTCGCCGGCGAAGGGAGCTGGCAATGGGACCTCCTTCGGTGCACAGTGGGCGTATCATCACAGGACACACCGCAAACTAGACGCTAACAAAATGATTTTTTTGGGTTTCAATTCCCATTACACATTTCCCATTTTTGAGTAGGCGTAACCTAAGGGCAATCTTGATACGGAGCGATTTCGTTTGAAGAGGCGAAAAGGAGTGCCGGAAATAATTGTCGGAGGGGCAGGTCCTTCCGCGAGCTACCTGTCTTCGTTCGCCAGTTCCTGCCTTAATGAGGAATCACACACATAGATCCTGGCCGGGTAATTAAAATTTCTAAGCAGCCAGCGGATGTGGCTACCGTTAGATGTAGTGTGAATTTATTCACTCGGGGAATCGCACGAACTTATTCATGAGATCCTGGAACGGCAAACAGGAAACGCTTGACGAGGTGTTGAATGCCGAGTCTCAAAGTGTCCTGAGAATTACCTAGGCTGCGCACGCCGTCAGACCGTCAAGGATTTCTGCGCGTCCCGAGATCCCGGCTGACAGGCCATTGTTTCAGCTCGCTTATGACATAATGAGAGCATCGTCGGGCCTGAGCGAACGCAATGTTATGCAATACGCAAGGTCCATAAAATCCCGGGATCCTGATCCCGAGATCCCGCCGCGGGATTAGGTACGAGGGCCAAGATCTAGATTGCCCGTAAAACGGCCACTGAACTACATTCGCTGCCTGGCGGCGGAGGCGGTCGAGGACCTGAAAAAATCTGCGCACATTTGTTTATGGCATGTTGTTAAAAAATTCAGGACATCGAGAGCGCAGGAATCGAGGTCTGGGCGGCGACCATTTACGCAATTCCGGGCAAAAAACAAGGCCAAGTGCCAGGAGGGACGAATAGCGGCAGCATCCCGCTGCGGATTCCGCGAACTGTTTTTGCATTTTTTCCCGAAAATGCCAGAGTCCCAGCCGCCGAGATCCTGGAACGAGATCGCTTCGTGCCCTGCGGCTTTGCTCTAATTTTTTGCTACAATTGTTTTTTGTATGGCAGGAGATTTGCAAGTCGCGTGGCAGGCTCGTTCTTTTTTGTGTCCCTTGAGGTTGACCGAGGCAAACAACGACTTGTCCTAGATAAACAAAAAATTGGCTCAGGCTGTGAGAGGACGCGTGCCTGAGAAAATAAATAAAAAAGAAAGAAAACAGGGACAGACATGATCGATGAATGAGGAAACCACTTAATCCAAACGGTTTCCCTGCTTACCTAGAAGCTCAGGTGAATTCCGGGAAATGTTTGCTTATTTACCAGATCAGCATAGATATTTACTAGCAAGTACTAGCCCGATGATGCATCAGAAATGCTTTGCTAAAAATAATTTATTGGCTTATTTATGCCCTGCGCCGAGTGATCTTGTTTATTCCTTACACAATCTTCTGTAACCTTCAATATGTACAGCATCTCTCTGTAAATGAGTTAATAAATTTGGAGATTGAAATGGCATTTTATTAGGTAGCCAGCCCACGGATTGATTTATATCCATTGCCATCGCCCCGATAGAATTGGAATTTCTGGCTGGCATTTAGTGGCTGAGGGTGAAGGACGTTCTTACGGCGTGCTCCACGAATCGAATACAATTAAATCGGCGAGACAAGGTCGTCTCGCAGTCAGCTATAAATAAGAATCTCATTCCGTGCAAAATATTTTTGCGTATAAATAATTTGTTGGAAAAATAAAACGTCCGCCGCCGATCGCTGTCCGTCCGACTTACGGCTTGTTTTTGAACTCATGACCAAAATACTTTAGCGGCCCGTCTCACGGCCAAAAATAGCTCCACCTCCCACACGGCAGCCGCGGATCTCCGGATCCCAGGTCTCCCGGTTCCGCAGATCCCCCGGATCTTCAGCATCCCAGCCGTGCCCGTCGAAATATCGACTGACGTGCGCCGATGACGCGCATTCCGCCCGCTGAACTGATTCTAAACAGAGGCCTCAGCATCCCTATCCCCATCCAGATCCAAATTCACATCCAGAACCAGAACCAGGTGATGACGACCAGCAGGGCGTTCTAAAATTGGCGAGGAGAGCAGATTGAATATATTCATATTCATCGCACCGAGATGCCAAACAATTGCCCTGCCAATAATATCCATGATGATTATGATGATGAGATGGTGGTGGTCCAAAGGCGTCAGCAGCCGGCCTAAGAATTAGTTTCCCACTACGATAACAGCTTGAGGGAATTAAGAAAATATTTTATATTTAACGAATTGGGGTTACTCTTCGGGGATTTTTATAAAAAAAAAAAAAAGAAAGCTATTTCAATTAGGTAATTTTTACATAGATATTGAAAGCATTATAATTAATATTTATATATTAAATCCTTATATTACCAAAAAAGAAAATTCTACAGAATTAAAATTAATGCTGTGGATATTTGATATATTTAATATATCTTACTCTTAATGTCAATAGTTAAAGATATAATATCAGCTTTAATTAAATAAAAATATTAGAGCAAAGGTTTTCAATAGAATTAGTAGCTTAGAAAATTTAATAAAATAATAAAAGAAGTAAGACAACTAAGCAGTTTAAGATTACTAAGATATAGTAAATATCATAGAAATTGTAAAAAAAATGCAATAATCTTAAGATTTTAATGCTATTATAAATTTGGAAAAGCTCTATAAAAATTGTTTGAAATAAATTATTAATAAAAATGGTTTAATCATAACATTGCATTATTTGTTGAACCTAAACATTGGTTCGTGGGTAATTAACTTCTTTATTATATTTAATAATTAGTTTTTCTAAGCTATTTTACAATTTTAATTTATTTTCCTGAATCAAATTACTATTTATTCTAACTAAGTCCTTGTAAGTCCTAAGTACTTCTTTTAACTAAGTCGTTCTATTCCCTGAGATATTTCTCCCTTAAACGTTTCTTTCCTCGATGAATATCCGCTTTAAGAAACCCTCGGATACCCTCTCTTTGCATTAACCCAACGCAAAACACATTTATAACAAAAACAAGAAAAGAGTGCAAAACGCAAAAATATTTTTCACGAAAAACAAATTCCTTTGCAGCACGTCAATGACGTCAATGCGAGACGGGGCTGTCAAAAATAACGAATAACGAACGCAAACCGGCCAGAATTCGAATCAGAATACGAATCCGAATCCGGGGAAAACTTTTCCCCCGAACCAAGCCAAGACGGAAGGGGGTGGCCAGGGGCGTCTGTTAAGACCAGACGTGGGCGTGTAGTTGGGTGTAGGCTATACATATATGCTATAGGCTATATATGCTGTGTGTTCTGGCAAATCGGCCGGCGATGACGCGTGAACTTGCCTTTGATTTGTTTTTTTTTTTCCCGACCATCTCTCGACTCTGCCCGACTTGGATCTGGCCAAAAATAACAAGGTGGGATGGCATGGATTTTGTTATTGTTATTGCCGGATCGCACACGCGTCCCAGTGGGTGGCTGGCTTCATCCACTGGCCATTTGATGGAATGGCAAATAAACCTGATTTATGCAGGCCAACTGAGCGATGGCTCTTGGCCTGCAGGCCATGAGGTGGGACATAGCGGGAGCAATTACTGAGTTTTTGCTAAGGGAATTGAAACGGGAAATGGGTCAACCATGTGTGATAGTAAAACCTTGTCACTTGCTTAGAAAATCTCACCTGTTCATGGATCGATTTCAATGAAATTTGCCAAAAATAAAAATTGAAAAATACTTTAAATTTACCAACAAAATTTCGTCTTATTTTCGTTTATTTTTTGTAAATTTCTTTTTAACATAAGCAGCAGTGGTGTGATTACCAATTAGAGCCATTCATGCGCAGCCGCACGTGTCCTTTGGGCTCTGAGTGCCAACAAGGCCAGAACGAGATCCCAACGAGATCCCTAACCAGCCACATGCTCATCCTTGTGTGTCTTCATCCCGACACAGGCAGCAGCGGCTCAGAATCGCCACTTTAGTGTCATTTCCGTTCGCCGCTCAGCGGGCATTAAATTAGCCATCATTAGGCCAGCTCCAAATCCAAATCGCCGGCAATCAGCATCCAATTTGGCCAAATGCCGCCACTTCAGAAAGATGCCTTTTATTTCACGCCAGGATTTAGTTATAAAAGATTTGCCCCAGCCGCCGATCTCCGGTCTGATCTCCCTGGAGAGCTAAGTGAGCGCTGACTTCGCATTGGGGGCCACCTGTTGCCCCATTGTCCTCCAACATCCATGAGTATTTATTTTATTCGGCCTTTTTGCCGGGCCGTTTGCGAAATCGCATAAACATAAAGGTAATTGCACAGACATGCCAAAAAATTATCCGATATTCGTCGTCGATGTAAGGCTGGCAAGGATGAGGCTGACGCTGACGCTGAAGATGAGGATGAGGTGCGGTTGGTTGGGTATTAAAAAAAAAAAAAGAAAACAAAGCACCGCGAAGGAAAAAGAAACCATCGATGCTTGGCATTTATTGTGATCGCCGCTTATTGCGCGGGGCACTGAGATATCCCAGAGAGTGCCAAGGTTTTTCATTTAGCCGAGCGAGGTTCGGTTTACTGGGCTTTTTAAATGCGCTGCTAAATATATATAGTTTCTGGAAAAATAATTAATATTTCATTAATTTGTTCAGCATAAATATAATGTTGTAAAAATTGTCTTAAAAAGGAAATATTTTTTTTAAGACTGGCATATCTAAAAATATTTAAAGAAGAATTTTCAGTAATATAATTACACATTTCTGTCTTTTAAAAAAAGATGATTACACCATTAAGATTACTTAAGGGCCTAGTACCAGTCTATAATGTAAGAATTTATTATTTATAAATAATAATCTAATATTGTTTGTAAGTTAATAAATCTTTATTGTAATACATTTACAAATTGAGTTAAATAACTTAAAATTATATTTCATTAACTCGAAATCACTTAAAATTGTATCTAAAAGTATGCTACAAAATTGTAGATCTTAAAAGACAACAAATTAATATTGAATTTTTGAGATAATATATTCTATTGCATACTTTTTGGTGCCCTTTTAAATGATTTCAAGTTCCCGCGGCCTTCCGTGATGCCTGATAGATTTTAATTTTCCTTTAATTTTCCCTCCTTCATACCCAAAACGTACACTTAATTACCTCACTATCCAGCGTACAGGGTGACAATCCCCAAATAAAAGTGATTGTTCCCTTTAGTCCCAAAAAAAAAGAGGCAACAAAAACAACCGAAAATCGGCTAATAGATTCGCAATGCCTTTCAGCTGCTGCGACTTCTCCTCTGTTTACACGGGATGCTGTTGGCGATGTCGCTGTTGTTTTTTTGTTTTTGTTTTTATTTAGCAGGGGAAAGGAAGGAGGATCGCCTTGTGACATATGCGAAATTCATTGTCGCGTGTTGCGTGGCGTTGTCCGTGGATGCCAACGACTTGGCAGCCAACCTTGGCTGACGAGCGAGCTGCTCCCATCTCACATCTCGCGACCGATTCCTCCGCCTCCGCCTCCACTTCCACCCATTACCACGACCCCCACTTTGTGGCCATTACAGGTGCTGGTACCTACACTCGTAGAAATAAGGATTGTAAAAAATTGTATACTTAAAACTAATCAACTAAAAATATATTAAGAAAAGCTGGGTGTCGGAAAGTATGAATATTCATTAATATTATTTATCTTGTTTTAGTACCAAGAAACACCTCTTACAGCATGTGGCCCAACTTTATATAGTTTTCTAAACGTAAAAGTACTTCAACGAGTACCTTGATTATGACATATATTTTTTCTCCGTGCACACCATGGATAGTGCCATGTCGAGACCGACATTATCGCTCGTCGCCGGACGCTGGGGCATTGAAAAATTGCCAAACAAGCCACGAGCAGAAACCGAAGCAGACAGACTTTAACTGGCCGCTTAAACGATCGCTTAACTACTGTTAATCCGCGGATCGGGCTTTTAAACCGGCCCGCGATAATCCCGATCGGAATCCAAGGTTGGACGCCATTCGGTGCGTGCGTAAGTGCAATTAGTGTAATGCAATAATGAGCGATGCCCCGGCAAATTGTGCATAAAAATGTTTATGGGATGCGCTGTCAACTGCGGGTGGGGGATAAATAGCATACATTCATGTGATTCTGTGGACGGATGATGCAGAGATACAGATACGGCTACAGACACGAACGGCCCATAGAAACAGGGCCACGCGTCCACAGGCCCCTGACGCACGCTACCTCATGTGACCGCAGATACGCGCACTCGCGGATACTCGCACTCGCAGATACACTCGGGACTTACGTCTGCATTTTCAGCCTCCGCCATTTAAGCACACATTCATTCAGCAGAATTTTCCCCCCAGTCGCGATTCCTCAATGAGCCAAATTAGCAACCGATGCTCTCTACGCAAATCTCTGACGTCAGCCTCCCAGCGGTGAGCGCACACACATTTCACATTTCTGGGCCTTTTGGCAAGGTAAACGTGACCAAATAAGGGGAACCAGAAGTGGGTTATGGGAAGCCTGTGTGCCACCGCCGATTCAACGGAAATTAGCGCTTTAGCTTTTGGAAAAGAAGTGAATTAAATTAGCAGAAGATGGAGGATTTTTGGGGAAGTTCCCTTATTCCGTATTTCTGTTATTTTTCAGATTCAGCAGAAAATCGCTGGAGATTTCATGGAAATTTTGTTCATTGATTAAATGTGAATGGTGCTTCTGTTTAAAGTAAATTAAATTTTCTAAAACTTTAGGGATTTGGGAAACGTTTAACTCATTTGGGACCAGCGAAGTCTAATTTCAAAAGATATGTAAAAACCATTTATAGAACAAACTTAACAGGAATTACTATAAAATTATGTTTCAGAGGCTTAGTAAGTCTTTTTTTCTGAAGCAAAAAAATTTCAATTAAAAATGGTGATAATTAAAGATATGTTAATAAGATGTAGAAGAATGGCATCTCAAATACCTTACCTCCGTCCAAACAGGATGCAAAGCAGTTAGCGTGTTTAGCAGGTGCCCGAGGCATTCCTAATGACGGGGGAGCGAAACCCGCTCCCTTTACGGAATGCTCCTCTTCTATGCATGTAGTTCCATCGATGCCACTGTGATTCAGTGCGTCCAAGGTCCCACTGTTTGCACAACAACACGCCGGGCCGAGCCGAGCCGAGCGAGCGGCTCTCCACTTGAGACGCGGCTGATTTATGCACGAAATGCTAATGGAAATGCAACTTCAAATGCTAATTGCGGCGACGGTCAAAGACTCGGCATCCGACGAGGATCGGACCAAGACTCAGCACCAAGACGAGCACCAAAGCCAAGACAGAGGGGAAGGGGTGGCCGCCGCCGAAGCCGACAGTTCATCACAATTGCGTTTGCAAATCAGCGAGGCGACAGCCAGAGGCGCGCATGCCCATGGATGCACTCAAAGAAATTTACTCACAAACAAAAGTAGCCAAGAAATATAATATGTATGAATTTGTAAGCTTTTTAATAGGATTTAGATATTTGAGTTTATATGCATTATTTTAAGCCATTTAGTTTACCAAAGCCCGCAGAGATCACAAAATTCTAACTCTTCGGGCTTATATTAATTTATTATTATTTTCCCCCTTTAAACCTTGGTTAGTAATTTTCTCAGAGTGCCTAAAAGATACAGATTGGAGGACCTAACCCACGCCAACTGATGGCTCTTTCTGTCTCTGGTTCTGGTCTTCTGCTCCCGGCTCCCAGCTCATTCATATGCAAATCTGGGCTGGCTGGTTGGTGACGACAAATGAAATGCCAACACGCAGAAATGCAAAGAGAGCATCGAATTGCAAATTATGGGATGGCAGCGTTGACAAAGTTGCGCCTGAATAATTCCAAGCTGTTAGATGCCGAGTGCGAGTGCGAGTCCGAGTGCGAATTCGACCCAGACACAGACACGGCTTGAGCCCCAGAGCCCCAAAGCCAGCCCCAAGGTAAAAGAGGCAAGAGCGCGTGCCCGCGGTCTCCACTTCCGCTGCCGAGTGCCAAGTGTTTGCCTCCATGCGTGACTCTGTCCACTGTCCACATTGGCCACGAGATCAGGAGCGGAGCGAGGTCGCCTTCGCTGAATCAGCATTGCCCGCAGAAAATGCGATACCGAAATATGTAAATAGCCAACGGAATAACGGAAATACGAGTGCCTTGTTTGTGCAGCTAAACGAAATGCAAAATATCTGATATGTTGCAATTTTCAGCTCAGCTTTAATTACAGAAACGCTACTAAAAGTAAGAAAATAAAAGAAATACAACCTGCATAAAATGTGTATAGTATAAATAAATACAAATGTGCATTCCGTATAAAATTTTAGCTGAAAGCAAATATTAGGTCACTTCAACTGGGACACAAGATTTATTTAATTGTTATAGTTCTGGGACTTTAAATATATTAAACAGATAAAAAATGCTAAAACCGGAGCAGGCCTGTATTTTGAAAAAGTATTTTAAAATCGTTATCTATTAAATGGGCTGTGGGAGTGTGAGACAGCTGCATTTAATTTCGAGAGTTTGATTAGCAAATATGATCCAGTTTAGAGACTAATTAGAACCTGTTTGAAACCCGCAAACTAATGTGAAGAATAATTTTGTAATAAATCATGTTCACGTGCTTAACTGTATTTCTTTAAGTGGCTTGTGTTTTTTTAATTATTTCTAATTAAAATGTATACAACAAAGGATTCATTTTCAAAAGTGTTTTGGTAAATATGTTATTGTTTTACATATGAAACGTTATCTAAAAAATAAAACACTATTCTGAGTTCAATATTTAATATTATTTAATAATTGTTCAACTTTTTAACACGTATAAAGTTATCTAAATAAATTAAATGTTATTCCCAATTATTATTGTAATATTTTTTTTAATTATTTTCCCTACTTGTTACCGGTTTTTCGAGCCAATTCCGCTCCTGTTCCCTGGTAGACAGTCGACTCCCCCTAGAAACTTGACTGAAACTAATGCCGAATGCAGGTCTGTTTCTGCCGGCTTCTTGGGCTCCCCTTCGTTTTGTTGTCATTTTCTGCCATTTGGCTTCCAGGAATCTGTGTGTTTGCCTGGTGACGAGCTCGACGTCGCTCCATTAGCATAACCCGCGGAGCAGCGAAGTCAGAGGCCTCTCTAAAACGGGCAACGGATGTGCGCTTGATTATGTTGTTTGCCAGAAAGAGGCTGGATGACTGAGGCTCCTCCATCTGGCTGTGGCCGGCTATGATGATGATTCCGGCGACATTAATCACTCCGCTGCTTGAGTTTCTCGGGCAAACAGCGTGCGACTGACGCCAGGCGGTCGGCTACCAGAAAAAAAAAGAAAAGAAAAAAATAGGAGGGTTAAAAGAAAACACCTCTCTCCTAGAAAATACGGTGGCTATCAAAATAGCTCCGTACACGTTTCAGCCCACCCAAATGGTCAGGGTTTGTCTATGGTCTATGGCCTGGGATCTCGCCAGATCTTGATCCGTGTTTGTGCGATCACGATCACGCGCTCGGCCGCCGCTTTGTCCTAATGCCTCGCCCTGTGCAAATGTTTACCCAAGCCGATCCCAGAAAGGATTTGTCTCGCCTCGTCATCATCAGCAGCCTCGCTGGCACTGGAATCATCCGCATCGCCGACATAGTCGTCGTCGTCGTCGGCGTTAATGTGCGGGCAAACAAGCGTGATGCTGCAATTGTCTAGGGAGCTATGTGCTTGGCAGTTAGAGCCGGACTCCGTGTTTGCTAAGTAGCCCCTGGCCTAAGGCTGATCGATGCCGAGGTGTAGATCCATTAGCTACTGCACAGGAGTCCGATTCTGGGTTCGACGACGACAACTCGCGTGGGTGTGGCTCGACTTTGACGGTTGCTGTATTCAGGAGAAATTCTAGACCCGAGAAAATGGATGAAGGATTGTGGTCTTCAGTTAGGAATTAATTGTTGTTTTTTTTTCAGATTTTTATGGCCTTTGTTTGGCTCAGTTTTCCAAGGATTTAGATACTAAAACTAATGGTAAGCATAAGTGTATTATTTCGATAATTGATATATACTTACATTCCAAATTTCAACTGGAACACATAAGAATTTGAATTCTCTCTAAAATATTTCCCGTATACAGTCGCCACAAAGTAGGCAATGCTTATTACGGAATCTGCATTTATTGCCTCAAGTCTTCAAATTATAAATGTTACCCTCTCTCGACAATGCTAAATGAACTTTAAATTTAATTAAGTAACCCCAAGCTAAACGTAAACAGAAAATGGAAATCACTTAGAGATCGTAATATGCAAATATGGAAACGGCAAGAAGGCAATAAAACTTAAATCGAAACCATTTAGGTTCCCTTTGCTTATGCAAGCACACAATATCCCCGATATCTCTGCTGTAATAATGGGGGTCCATTGCCAGAAACACGACCTAATTGCGACCAACTAGGCACCTCTTTATGGCTTGCACTCAGAGGAACCTGATTGATTAATCGGTCCATTGATTGACTGATTGTGTGTTTACAGTTCCCAGGCCCAGGTCCTGGAATGCAGCTAAACTGCCATTGATTGCCAAGACAGCGCAGCGCTCCAGGAAATTAATTCTTCCCCTTCAATTCCGGCAAATGAGCTTCATTAGCAGTACTCTTGCTTTTCGCATTGGCTTAATTATCACGGCTTTTCAGTGGAGCAGCCCCTGAAAGTGGAGCAGGAGTGACAGGAGACACGAAGTGGCATCGCGACAAGCACCTGCCACTCGTGGTGAACTTTCCTCGGTCGCAACCCGACAATTGTCGCCAATTAAACCATCAGAAACGGAGGAATACGAGCGAAGAAGGGAGGCGACTTGGTCACTGCACTGGGGAAAAATTGGGTCACTTTTTGGTTGATTAAAATTAGGTATGGAGTCTACTGGAAATTAAATAAGTCTAAAGATTCAGATATCTTAAAGTTAAGTTCTCATATTGTTAAAAAAGGTTTATTTGAAGATATTAAAAAATATTTGGTATAATTTTTTAATTTTTTTTTTTGGAAATTCTCCATATCATATAAAAGCTTTACTCAAACTGAGTAAAAATCATCTCAAAGTAAAACCAAATATACTCGGTCATTAGTTTAGTACATATTTTCTCATTTTGAGTCAACTTTTTCTTAAAAATTCTCACTGTGTTCTTAAGTTTAATTCTATGAAAAATTCAAGTTCAAGAAAAGCTAAGAAAGGCCCTAAAGAGCCATTCCTTTTTTATAAGTGACCGATCTCTGGTCCGCCCTTGTCGTAACCATTTGGGAATTATAGTTAGCAGGCCCTAAACACTAAGAAAATTCTGTCTTACTTTAATGTTATGTATTTCTAATTTCTGATAATTAAATAAAATATAAAATCCTTTTAAGTCCTAAAATTTTGAACAGTGTCGATCGGTTGAAGGGGCACATTAATCAGTGGCAAGTGGCTGGCAGTGAGCTGCGCGAAACGAGTAGCTCATTGGGCATATGCAAATTATTCCCGATTACGTACCGCCCTGGAGCCCTGGGTTCTCTTCCCTTTGTCAATTGAGTCAGCGATAACGATGTGGCGATATTCGATTTCAAGGTTTCCAATGAAAGTGCTGCCCGCGTCGAATCATTTTTTATCAAAACACTCGGCCAGCTAATGACAGGCGACAAGTCAGCGGGTCCACAGGTTGCAGTCTGAGTCTGAGTCGGAGTCCGACTTCGAGCTCGACTGGTCATCGGTTTGCTGTGACTGTGACACGCTTCTGGTCAATGTCAGTGTCGGGTGAGGGTAACCCGATATTGCTCCAATCGAATCCCAATCCCCCTTTGCGCGCAGTGTGCGCACTTCTGTGGCCCAGATTGCATTTATTGCAGTCCGAGAGAGTTTTTCTGTTTTTCTGGGAAATTGTTTACAATTCGTGCCCGGAATGAACGGAGGAATTCACATAAAATAGAGCATTTCAGGGGTTTGGATCGACGACGGCCTTGAGGAGCGGAATTAGTGCAGCCAAATTAGATATGCTTCCATATCGGTCACGAAGTTCAAAGGCAGATCCCGAGGGGAGAGATCCTTCGAAGGAGAGTGCTAAAAAGGGTTTCCGACCAGCAGCAGCTGTTCGCAGGCCATAATTGAAGCATTTCGTAGGTAATTGGTGGCGATTTTTTATGGCCAACGCATAAATTAACACCAGACCGGAGATCTGCTCGAAGCTGGGCGAGGAGCTGCAGCTCAGAAATCCGACTCCGAATCCTCGGCAGATTTGTGTAATTGCGCTCCACTTGCGCTCCACCGGGGAGATTTAATGCGAGTCCATCACCGCTGGTTATAGGGCTCGATCTGCGACTCAGTCTCCCGGGTAGAAAACGTGCAATTTGGGTCAAGAGAGGTGTCTCCCCTTTTTTGTTTCCTTCGTTATTTTTTTATATGTTAATTTCGGCCTGGCCGCCGAGCTGGGCTTTTTATTTTGGGCTGGCCGAGCTGGCGAGCCGCAGTCCCTTTCGATGGGCAAACGTTTTGTACCTCATTAGAGCGGCGAAAGCGCGTTTACAAGTGTTAAATTGGCCAAATTACGGGTTGTTAACAGGATATAAAAGTAAAAGTGTCTGCCAGACTTCTCCGAAAACCTCAGATAGCCGGCAGGTGCCCCAAAAAAACCGAAAGGGAGGGGGCTAAGGATGCATCCGCACTTCGGTTTCAATTTGGCGCCCAGGCACATACTTAAAGATTCAAAAATTTATAGAGTGATGATTAAGAAATATCGATAACACTTTGGTCTTTCCCCGAGGGCAAGACCCAAGTACTCTCGATAAATGGCTGTTTATGAAGACTGAAAGTAAATATTTAACCAACATATTTAGGGGGCAGGCTCTCTTGAATTTCTCTCGAATTTAAAAATTACAACTACTATAGATTCTAGAAAAAATAATAATACATTTTTAAGGTCCACCCATAACTTAATACTTAATTTTTAATCTTTTGGTCGCCAGTGAGTCCGAGAGCATTTACCCCTCCCATAAACGTCTGTTGTCAATGATCATTCAGATACACTATCTGGCGGAGTTATCGTTGCCATTATCGTCTGTTGGCTCCAATCTCGACCCCATCAGCAGCTCCTGATCCGACTTGAGCAGCTCCGGCTCCGGCTCCAGCTCCAGGTCTCCATGCGGTCAGATGCAAGGCTCGTGATTAATTGCTGGCAGAGTGTCCCAGGGAACTGGTTGGCTCCGGTCCTGCCTTTGCCTTTGCCTCTACCTGTCGCCGGTTAATGTTGCCAACTTAATCGCGTTTTGCCAAGACTCTTGATAATGTTGTTTATGTGCAAAACGATTTAGCCGGGGGACGGGGCAACGCTGATGCGAATCTGCGGATAATTAATGAGACGGACTTGTGTAATTAATAAAAAACTTTTAATTACCACGGGCAGGTCTGTCCTTGAGCCGCTGCCGAGATCCGAGATCCTAATGAGTCGCAGAGGGGAAAAAATCGCAAATCCAGGACGCGAAAGATACATCAGAGATCAGAGGGAAAAAATCTCACATCCTGCGACATTTTTGCGTAATTTCTCAAGGCCAACGTAAAAAGGACGAATTTCTTACGTAAGTGACCGAAATATGTTTTTATGGGAGGATCATAAATTTTTTTCCCCTAAGAATAGAAGCGCGCTCTCAATGTTCTGATCTCGTTCCATTTTTAGCGGAACTGTCCGCTCCCGTCCGCTGTCCCTTTGTCCGCCGCCGCCGCTCGGCATGACATAATTTCGCATAATTTGCAACAATCCTCGAAGGACCCTCGACCCAGCACGTGACAAAAAAAGATCGAGGGGAACAAACAAAAAAGAGGGCGACCTGCTCGCAGATTTTTAGTGCGAATTCTGCAGGTCATCGGTGGGATTTTGGCCAACATCTTATGGATCTGCAGGATCTGCATATTACGCTAATCTCCGAACCTGGTCCTGCCGCTCGACATGTTCCCATTTTTTGTTCTAATTATTTTTTATGGGTTCAGTCCACGCGCAAAAATTGTCGCACTTCTTTGTGGCCAGCCGCAGGGAGAGAGCCGTCCTGTATTTTGCGCTTTGTTTACAGGTTTTTGTTCTATTCTTGATTTTTTATTTGCCCCTGGCCCGCTGTTCTTTTGGCCCTGTTTTCTTTTTTTGTGGTTAGACGCTGGACCCAATTTTTAGCTAATAATTGTCGCAGTTTTTGTGGTTTCTCGCAAGGGACTGGGCCTTAAATGCGGTGAAATTTGTTAGGTAGCAGTTTCGAAAAAGTATTAATGAGAGTGCAAAAATGTGTCTAGTCTGGATAAAAATATATTTTTAATTAACACCTTTTAAGGAAGAGGTATTATTAATTTAAGATAACTTTCTAAACGATTTTGAACACAAAAAACTGTGTTTTCCTTTAAAATATAATTATTTTGTTTCTTAAAAGACAAATAAGGTGTTGATAGGGACAAAAAAATTATCGCAGTATTTTCTTAAAGGACATCCGTGCAAATTAAGACATTTTCCGACTCAAGATATCACTCCTTTTACTTTTACTTTCTCCTGTCACTCTCGTTTTGCCTTTTACCCCTTGGACTAATGAGCAACTTTAACCTTTGCTAATGACAACTAGCCAGCATCGATCCAAGCAGCAACCTTGACCAAAATCTGGTGACAGATGAGGAGTTTTTACCACGGTCTAAGCAAGAAAACGGAAACCAGGAACCCGATACACTTTCCCTGCTAACCATAAATACTCGAAAAACCCATAAAGGCGCTGGAACTCAGCCGAGAGCCGCGCGAAACCCCTTTGCTACAATTAAAATGTTAAACTGGAGTAAATATCGTAAAACCAATAAAAACCCAGACGGAAAGCCGAGGGAATTGCTCTAGTTAGGGCGAAAAACGCGCTGCTCAAAACAATTCCGGAAAAAGTTGCCTCAAAGCGAAGCAAGACGAATTTTTAACAAAGCAAAAAACACAAGAGCTCCGGGTCACTAGTTCCGGGAACGTTATCCCTCGGGTCAAGAAGGGTTAAGGATCGCGAACACCCGAACTAGGTCACTGGATCGCCGGGCACAAAAAACGCACAAAGCGCGATCGTAAAAAAGTAGAGCGCATCCCACGGCGACATTGTCCCAGAGAGGAATCCTTTCCCGGTTTTACGATCGCTTTTTGTGTCCTTTTTTGGGAGTTCGGTTCCCGATAATTGTAGCAAAAAATTAGTGCACGATATTTGAAGAATTTACATGGAAGACGACCTTCGTTGACGTTGCGTTTAACTTTTGATTTGGCATCTTGACTGATGCCAGGGAGAGTGAAATGCGGAAAAGTGAAATTGGTGAGATGGGAAAACGGGGAAAGTGACCGGCGAAAGGATGCTTAATGGCTTTACAACTTGTTGTCTCTAATTATGGTTAAAATGGGCCGTAATCCTTTGCTAAACGCAGCAACACGGACCGCCCACGATTCCCGCGAAGTCCGCGTCATGGTTAAACGCGGCTAATCCTTCCCGTAAGCCCTTCGCAGCGACCTGGACTCGGTTCAGGTTCGCGATCGGTGGGCGTATTGTTTAGTTTCGAAATCAAAATATTGGCAAACACGCCGAGGACAGCCTCCTCGTCCGAGGAAACCCGTCAAAGGGCGAATGTGCAAGGATTAGGCATCCGAACACATCCTTTCGCAACCTTGGACCCACATCCCTCTGCGCACACGCTCGCAATTTTACGATTTTATGACTTATCTGAAATTGGCAAAGTCCTGCCGGCGACGACACATGCCCAGCCACGATCCCTTGCCATTGTCCTGCCCGGAGTTGACTTTCGTTTTTTAACTCCTTGCGTCCTTGCGTCGGGCTCAAGCCTTTGGCCAAAGGATTCGCCCATTGTTGCGGTTGTCTCAACTCCTTTTTTTGTGTGCCCAGATCCCCGAGGACTGCAGCCCTTTGTGGTGGCGATTGTCGAGTCCTTTGTGCCAAACTACTCACCGAGTTCGCAGTTTTTTAATGGCCCGTCGTTTTATGGCCTCAGCGATCCGTTCGTTTTTTAAGCCTTTCTGCTCTGCTCTCTGCTCAGTTCGGTGTCAACTCTTTAAGGTCTCCTTCGCGGGTTGTAAAACCTCGTTTCCGTCTGGAACAATAAATTCTTTTTACCGAATTCTCGGAAGCTTTAGAGCAATTTTTTAACCAGTTTTTTTTTCGGCCTGCTATTTTTTAGAAGTGCAATTTTCCCTTTGCCAAATTGCAAGGGTTTAGTGGTTAGTGGGAAACGGTTGACTTTCCGCGAATTTTCTTTTCTTTTTGATTAGGCAAAAGGCTTAAAAAACGCTGGTCAACCTTGGTAACGGGAAGAGGTAGATGGATCTTTGGGAAATTATGTTTTTAAGTCGAAAAGCCAAAAAGTCAAATGTAGTTTTTTATCGGAACAAGACAAAAAGGGTTTTTGCGGAGAGTTCACGTGGTGCAGAGTTAATTGTTTATTTTTTTTTTTAGGGAAAAGTAAGGCCTGCACAAAGGCAATCATAAAGCAAATATAAACCCAAAGTTAATCTGGTTTATAAGGAAAAACACCAGGGCGGTAAATGAGGGTAAAACGTGTAAACCATACAAAAAATATTATACTATAGTATATAGGTTTGAAATCTTACATTCGAAAGAGAATTTTCACAGGCAAGATGGCTCAGGAACTGTCTATATACCATGAGGTAATTATTTTTTACTCTTTTTTGTATTTTATCAAGATTTAAATTCCATCTCAGACGATTCACAATTAACCTCGTATTTTATATCTTTGCAATCTCTTTGCTTGTCTTTGAGAAAAACAGCCATAACTCATCCCACTTAAGCCCCGTTCCAGTTGCCATACCATAAACTTCAACGATTTCTAGCAACTCACGTAAGATCGGAGCTACAAGTTGGACGATTTTTGATTGCCTTCATAAATTGAATTTCCATTTTCCAGCTTCATTTCGGCATTTTCCATCTAAGAAACTAACGAGGTTAATTATCGCCGCATTGCTCAATAAGAAAAAATTAACATTTTCTCGGCGGTGCGACTTCCTTTTCTGGAGGGAAGACAAAGAGAAGATCGGACCCCGTAAGGCCCCCGATCGCCGTATAGCTCATTACGCGGGTCGTGACTTGCCGAAATGAAAAACAAGTAAAATCGGGCAGGGGAGCAGAACACAAAAAGAGTTTATTGCAACGGATGCTTGTCGGAGATGCTGATATCTGTGCGGCTGTTAAATAAGGGGGGCTCAAAAAAGGGGGTGGGATTTCGAGGGGGGTCGTAAAGGGTTCGAGGGAGCGGTAAGCTGGGGCGGAGACGCAGCAATGTTAATCTCCATAAAATGAAAACAATGCGCCGGCGCGACGATCGCCCGCCAGCCTCAAATGATTGAGCTCCGCAGCTCCCGTATGCCCTCCAACCCCCGATTTTAGTCCACTTTTGCACTGAAAAAATAATGTTAATTAAATGTTTGATCAATTAAAATAATATATTTTATTTACGTAATATTTATTGATCGTTGTTTCAGTTAAAAACCCTTCACATAAATAAGGTTTACTGTGTATATACTTGAATCACTTTACGTTCAAAAGGCTTACCAAAAAGGCTTATTGAACACAATCTAATATATTTTCAGCTTGTTCCTTTTTTATTTAATTTTTCCCCGTGTTTAAATATGCCCTTAAAATCACTATTTTCCCGCTGTGTACCATTGGAACCCCAAGCGAGCTGGCCATGCTTCGTGGAGCGCGCATTTTGCGCAATAAGTGTGCCAGACTCCGATTCCGATGCAGACGCTGCTGGCGCGGAATGACGGACAGACCGGTTGGTCAGCATTCGAGGCAGCCCCCGCTCCAACACCCCTTCCCATTCCAGTGTAATTTATGCGGCAGCAGCAGCTCAAGGATCCGGACTCCGTCTCCATCTCCATCTCGGTCTCCGTCTGTGTGTGCGTTTAGGTAATCGCTGGGCATGATCTCGGCGAACTCGAACTCCAACGCCACCGCCGTGACAAGCTGCCCCGCTGTGTGGACGCTGTGGACGCTGTGGACGCAGCTCCTCCTTCTCCAGCTTCTACTCTCGGTGCACCCTGGAATCGTGGTGGGGCGAGTGTAAATTACAACTTGCCTCTCGGCTCAACGCCCCGATTTCTGGCGGATCCGCGGAGGCAATCGCTGGAGCCTGTCGGTTTCATTCAGAAAGTTCAATAGTGCATGCAATGCCAGCCACGACTCAGTGGACCGATGCTGCTCCCCCAGATCTCTCCAGCTCCCCCTCGATCCAGGCCCGATCCCGATTCCAAGCCCCAATCCCAGACCCAATCCCAGTTGCGGCGCATTTATGATCGATGCCAGAGTCGATTTCTGTGAGGCTGGCTCTTGTGATCGTTGAGTTGCTTGTGCGGTTGAGTTCCTTGGGTTCCCAACTCCTGCTGCACGCGATTGCCTTGTAGTAGCCTCGATATACACTTCTAGAAGCAGGGGTGTCCTTAAAAGAAGCCAATTCAAGGTTACTATAGAAAAATTCATTAAAATCGTTAGAGGTTTGGTTGGGTTGTTTATAAATTAATACTTAGAAAGGAAAGGGGATCATGAATAAATAAATCTACCATCTTTCATTTAAATTTGTTTATGTAATAAGCATAAGATTCTTTGTTTTATAGGGTAGCTAAATTCCGAATTATTTGCCCGTCTGTAACTCTTGTTGGCTTCCTCAGATAGAAGCTCGACACCTTCCTTTTCGGGGACTGCTGGTGGCTTTCGATACCGAACCTGGAGCCTGGGATCTCGAGGCCGGTGCTCTCGAAGATGGTGCTTGTATGCGGCCGTGTCTGGGTCTGGTCACGATTTGTTGAGACTCGTAAAACATTTTTAGCACCTCGACGACGACCAAGACGACTGACGATCTAAATACATCGATCCCCGGCAATGGCTGCAGTTGAGCACTCCACTCCGCTCGACTCGGGATTGCCTTTGTTCTCGCTGAGTCTGCCAGACCGTTTTAATGGCATTTTTGCATTTTTGTATTTCTTTGGATCTCTGTTCCAGCTACCAAGCAGAACGCCCACTCGGTGGGAACTGTTTCTCATGCGAGCAGCAGCAGCAGCAGCTCTTTGGAGTGGCTGCCAAACACATCCTGTCATTAGGGAAATATTTATGTAGATATCGGGGCCGGAGCAGCTGCCATCTAACGG
The DNA here is from genome assembly GCA_014170255.2 of Drosophila triauraria. Classification (NCBI taxonomy): domain Eukaryota; kingdom Metazoa; phylum Arthropoda; class Insecta; order Diptera; family Drosophilidae; genus Drosophila; species Drosophila triauraria. Next base: position 4,232,399 of record CM024336.1, on the reverse strand, counting down.
TGCCCCAATCAGAGGCAGCCGAATTAGTCTCCACATAATTAACTCAACAAGTTTTTTGGAGCTCAAGGTTTTGGAGTCTCTTAATGCCTGGACAGTGCTGCCGATTTGTCTTTTTTCGCGTTTATTTTGTATTTATTTAAGTTTTTTGTTCTCAAAGTGGGGAAAAAACTAAGAATTTTAAAAAAATCTGTACTCAAAATGAGAGGAGTACTTATTTGAATAAGCGGTTTCTCAGTTTCAGGATGCCATAATTCTCTCTGTGCGGTTTTAGTCTAAATAATAAAATCGGATTCGGCATATTAGGAGAAATATTTATTGTACAGAACATAAGAAATTGAATAAATTTTAAGGATTATTATTATAATTAAACCTTTTTTTTTCCATTTTGTCAGCCTAGTGACATTAAAAAGCCTACTGATAATTTCATTTTTATTCCTTAAGCTTCAGTCACTAACTTTAATTGAAATAATATTATTAAATACATTACAGTTTTCTTGTCCTTTTTTATATTTTTCCTGATTTTTAAATAAATTGTTGGCATCACTATCATCGGCATTAGACGGCTCCTTTGAGCTGCTTTTTTGGGCCTGCGATTAGCCAAATTTATGCAGAGCGCCCTCTGGCGTTGGTGAAATGATATTCCCGGAAATTGGCAAGGATTCAAAGTCGCGAGGGGTGGACAGGGAGAAAGGGCGAAAGGCGAAAGGAGCAAGGAGCGGGATGAGGGAAGAGGTAAGAATGAGAGGCGCGAGAAGGACGAGTTGCCTGCGTGCGTGTCGTGTCGTAAAAACTCTTTGCGAATCGTCAGCGGCGGCGGCAGCGGCGGCATTAGTATTGGTATTAGCCAAGCCATCAAGGCCAAATGGGACATTAGCGTGGTGGAATCGTAAAACCCGGCAGAAGACTGAGCGGGCTAATCCGCGGAAACTCTAAACTCTATCCTATCCCCGAGAGAGAACCTCTTTCGGCGCAAGACTCACTCGGCTAGGTACGCGGGCCGAAGAACTCTTTCCACTCTTTACCTTCCGGAGGATCCTACCTGTCCGGTTTTGTATTTGTATTTGACGTTTGCCCGCCAATTGATTTGACATTGAGGAGAGGCGGAGAGGAAAATAACCCTAAATAAAACCATAAAATCCTTCTGCATGCTGCGCGAACCCATCCATCGAGCGATCCTTCCTGGCGAACCCATCCCAGCCCATTCGATCCGATCCGATCCTCACCTTGAGGACGTCTTTTTTGGCAACGCGTTTTTTAGCCGAACTCGTAAATGTTTCGGAAAGCGTTTTTTATGCAATTTGTTGTCAACGATTTGAGCATTTGTGATTCAGGGAACTGCGTTCGTTTTTTACGCAATGCGATGTAACGTCAGTTATGCCTTTATGGCTCCGAGTTGACTTTTTTAGTGAAAGTAATAAAGGATCAGCAGGGATACAGAAAAGATACAGAAGGGAGTCGTCAAATGAGGAAAATATCCAGTACCAGGAAGTTATTTTTTGCCAGAAACCAGTATTTACTTAGAGGGAGAAAATAAATATATTTCCAACTCTCTCTCTGCAGCGAAGACTCTGCAGAAATCAGAGACTTTCAACGGGTTAACTTGGTCCTAGGGTTATAGAGCTATACCTGCACCCACCACGCCCATAATCCTTTTATGGCGAATAAACAAACAACGAGCGTCACGGCGACTCAGGACGGCACAGTATCTGTAGGTAAAAAGTGCCGGACCGGGTTGAAAGGGTGCAATAAACGGGGTTGAGACACTGGAAAGGGTATGCGTTGCACACGCGCAGTGGCATTGTTGCACGCTCGGTTTTATGGGTGTGTGGTTTTAGCCCTTTGATGGGCATGATCATCCTGTTAATAGAAAGCGTGCAAACCCGTACCTGCCGCGGCCACCTCTAATCCTTTCCGAAGCGAACCGAGCTGAGCTGAGAACCCCTTTTGGCCGCGATTGCGGGAGGCGAGCGTGTCTAAGGCGATTTAATTAACGCGGTCGCAACTAAGCCACCGATACGGGAACCAGGACGCGGCTTAAGCCAAACCCTTTCCCTAGTCGGGAGGCGGTGGCCATGCTAAAAGCCATCCGGCTACTGTTCCGCGGACGTTAAGGGTTAAGACCCGGTAGCCGGAGGAGGAGGAGGCAGAGGCGGAGGCGGAGTCCGGAAAGTCGCTGGAGGAGGACTTCCAGCGAAAGGATTGTCGGTCTTAACTTTCGGAAAAACTCCAATATTTACCAAATACTAAAGGACCAGTCAGTCCAGGAGGACTCTGTTCAGCACTTTGCAACGGAGTCGAAAAGTCAAGTCGCGTTTCTGGTTTTCATCGAGTATATTTACCGGCTGAGCCGGCAAAGAGAGGATCCAAATCAGGGATCAGGAAATATTTTCCAGGGGATTAAGAAAAACTAAAAGAAGTCACTATTCTTAAGAAAATTGAAAGGAATTATGGTAAAGCTGGCTTGACTCTTAATTTTTACACATTCATTAGATGAAAATTAAATATGTTTTTTTTTTTGTATTAACCACTTACTGCATATTCTAAAATATATTGCATTTTCTTTAACGATTTTGTGTATGTAAAAATATATATTTTTTGCTGGATATGATTTAGGAATTTAAATCTTAAACACACAATGGCAATAACGTACTAAGATCTTATCTCAGACAATTAACATATTTGGATAGAAAGCCAACATCCTCTTCAATATTTATTGTATGCTTTTAATTAATAAGCTTAGGACCTTTATTTATAATTCATAAAATACAAATTAGTGTTAAAAAAATTCCTGTCAGGCAAAAATATCTTAAAAACTCCCAGAACTTCCACTTAGAGTTTCCTAAGCGTATGCTTAAAACCCTTAACTTCAGAAGTTAAAATCCTTTAAAACATGCCTTGCCCCTCGATTTCATAATACACAATGCCCTAAATCTGTTTCCTGTACCCCAAATTCGTTTGGTTTTTTCCTTGAGTTTACCGTTAGACCCTCTAATAAGTAAACCAGTTTGGACGCCCCCCTTTTTTCAGTTATATGTTTTCCGGATCACGCGGTTCCTTCCTTCTGGCCGCCCTTATAAAGTCGGTGGTGAGCCACCCAGCCTAAAAACAAAATAAGACGACACAAAAACAAACAAAATCGCAAACGAAACGAAGAGGAGGCGCCGGAGGAGAGTGTATTTTTGCAATGCTTTTTACCTGTTGCTAAATTTAGAATGTCTGTCGTCGGGAATGTGCTGACGTTTGTGTCGAAAAATTAAGCCTTCTGCCGCCTAAAAAGAAAAAGAAAAACAGAATGCCTCCCCTTTCATCAGCGCTGCTTGCTGTTTGCCAAAATTAAACGAAATTCTGGGCAAAATGCGTCGTTACGCTTAATGAGTAATAAAATACTTTGCACAACAACCGCGGCGCACTGTGGGGAAACAAATGCGAGTGCTAACTCTTTCGCACGCCCTCTGGCCCTCCCTTTCTCGCAGTGGCTCTCGTTTGCCCAAAATGAAAATTAAATGCAATCGCAATGGACTCAGAACACCTAAAGAAATTGCAGCTATATCTGTTATATATTTTTAAATATTTATTTAATTTTATATTTAAAAAAAACGTTAATAATTATTTAAGTAAGTAGTAAGTTCGAAACTGGCATACTTTTTTATTTAATTCGCATGTGATACTTTACCTTATTTCTCTCAGTGCAGCAACTGATCGCACAGCGCAAATGTGGCGCGCGTTTTTAACAGCGTTGGCGATTTTTATGGCGTTTTAATCGCGAGAGTGGCGCGCGCGGCTAGAAATTTATTTTCGCCGCGGCCATGGAGCCTCCGCTCTCTCGCTCTTTCTCTTTGTCTTTTCTATCTCGCTCTCTCTTTCTCGCTCGCTCTGGGCTAACAGCGGCGCCCCCAAATCCACCCACCCCCCCACTGTTATTTTTAGTTACATGCCGGCGCTGTTGCCGACGGCAGCGAATGGCGCGTGGGCGTCTCTGCCGCTGTTAAAGTCGCGCCGTCGCTGTTATTTCCGCTAACAGCGGTGATCGGTGATCTGCGAAACAGTGATCTCGGGGGGTTCTGGGTACTCGAGGCACTGGGGGATCTGGCGCTGTCTAATTTTAGACGCAATTAGCAATGCGCACATTTCGACTATAAATTTTTGCCACAGTTTATTTTAGACGCTGCATGTGATCGCCGAAGGCAACAACAACAATTGGGCATCAAATTGGGCGTTGAGCGCGCAAACAACTGCTGTATCTGTGTCTGTGTCTGTAGCCGTGTGTATCCGTGAGATACATCCACTCCTTTGGCTGTTTTTGGCCAGCGAGCATGATGTAAAAGCGCCGCCAACGTTTTCCGATGTTTCTGTTTCTGTTTCTGTTTTTTTTGTTTATTTTCTCTCGCTGTATTTCGTTGCAATTAAATTGGCATGCACAAGTGCTGCCACCGACGCCTCTGCCACCGCCACCGCCACCGCCTCTGCCTCTGCCAGCGTCGCTGACCGCGGGCGGCCGCCTTTTGATCGGCTGCCAAATTGTAATTGGAACGCGAAGGTGTTGTCGACGTCCGCGACTGCCGCCCCAACGTTCCGAGTATAAGGCGGCAGCATTACCGCCGGGGCATGTGTTCTCGGCATGGCAACCTTCCACGGCGACCACAAAACGCACAACACTAGACAGCCATCAAAAATGGCCAACATTCTTGGGGGTTTTGTGGATTTTCGAGTCGTTAAACCCAAATATTTGCGAACTGATTGATTTGCTTAAATGGGGCCTGAAAAGTTGGTTTAGTTCTTGGAATTATTTTTACGTTAAATGAAATTCCTTTCCCCTGCAGACGCTATTTAATAATAACCCATTAAAGCTTATCATCATATTAAAGATACTTCCTTTTCATATCAAAATTTTAACGATAATTTTAATTTAATTTTCTAAGACCTTAGATAAATCTAGGAAACCCCATGAAATACCTTCACAGCTTCTATACCTTTCCAGCTCTTTCTCTAAGCACCCCTGACCAATCACCGCCGAATAATAATATTTAACCCAGTTTCCACTTAAAGATTCTCACATTCCCCAAGAATGTTATGGAATGGTTATTTCACGATGGCCTGGCCAACGTTTTCCCTGTAGCAGCGTGTAATTACACACAGCCTTCGATTAATCATTTCTCAAAACTCGACATAAAGACTAAAACGACTAAAAACCGAAACGTGAATACCCGGCGCTGCACGTAGACGCCATCAAACTGAATCTAAGCGTCGCCCGGCGCACGTGTGATCCACGCAGCCTTGTTCCGCTCGCACTACACCAGTAATTTCCATTATCATTTCCATTTCGTTCGCTGCGATCGATCAAAAACTAAAGGGCGACCTTCACTTAATTGCTGAACCAGTGGGGCAGGAGGAGTAGCACCGCCACCCAGCGCCGCCACCACCCACTTCCGCCTGGCGTGCGCAACAGCCCCAGCAGAAGCAACCTTGTGATCTTGTTTACTGTTTAGCGACCCCCGAACCCGAATCCGAATCCGAACCGAGCAGATAAAACACCGTCCGCCGCTCGGGATGGTGGCGTCATATCGCCGCTGCTATTTTCACCTTCTATGGGACGTCGTCGCGTTGGCCGAATCATGAATCAGCACTAGTTCAGCCATCGGCCACAGCCTCTTGTGAATCCCTCGTACTCGCTCTGGCCGATCGGCGGGGGTTTCGCAGTGTGTGATTTCCAGAAAGGAAGAAACGCCCGTTGGCCGGGGGCCTCGGGGGCGTATGAGTAACGCGGGGCTAGGTACACACACACACACACACACACGGCAGCGAGCAGGTAGCGAACACACTCACTCTTAGGTAGCCGAGGTGCCCCTGTATTGGTGCTGCGGTCGTGTGGCGCGCACTCGCGCTCGCGTCTCGCAACGGCGATTTAGCCCACGAACCTGTCGATCAATCGTCAGTCGTCCGCCGAGAGCCCAGCGATAAGGTAGTCCCGCTCCGCTCTGCAGCACCACCACCCTCAAACACACACTCAAAACACACACGCAAACTCTCACGAAGTCGAGCCGAAACGACGCACGATCGATCTTCGTGTCGCGCCGAGTCTTACTTTTAATCGCCGTGCAGCCAGAACCTGCCGCTCATTCGCCTGACGTGACTCGCAGCGTGCGGTTCCCACTCGCTCTGCTCCGCAAATAAATCGAAAGCCCATCTATCCCAGAGAATCCCGCAATTTACGTGCTTCTCTGCGACGCTGCGCGAAAGTGAAAATAAGTGAACTTGAAAATTGCAAGCAAGAAAAATCAGCAAGCAAATAAAACCCAAGACAGTGAACTACTAAAAGAGCGCAGCAAATCCACATTTGCTGCCCAAGTGAAACCAGACAAACTGTGCCTCAAACTCAAGAAAGAATATCTAACCGAAATGGTTACCGGCGTTACCAACATGACAGCCAACGTCCTGGGCACCGCCGTGGTGCCCGCCCAGCTCAAGGAAACCCCGCTCAAAAGTGACCGTCGGGTAAGTGTCTGCTCCTCAAAAAAAAAAAAAAGAACTCCCAAAAGAACCCCAAGCCTTTCCCTTTCCCAAAAATAAAAGCAAGTCGGATAAGCTGAAATATTTTCTTAAAATACGCTACCATTCTGGATTAAAAGCGCTTGAAATAAATATTTAAAGAAAACCACAGACCCTAAAAAATACTTAAACACATCTCCCCAAAAAAAGAGGAATATTTATTCCTAAAAATATGCCACCAACCCGGATTAAAGCCACTAAAGCGAGAATTCCCATAATTGAACAGCTCGGCCTCCCACTTCGCACTCGATTTCCATACTCGCTGTGGGCGAGCAGCCCCATCAATCCCAGTCCCGCTCAAATGCTGCCCAAATGCATTTCCTTTTTGGCCGTCTCCCACATGGCCGAACTCGGTCTCCCAATCTCTGACAGAGACGACGACTGCTTATGGTCTGTCTACGTCGTCGCCGCCGCCGTCGGCGCGCCAACACAAAGCGAATTTATCTCGCTCGGCGTTGGTGGCATTTACTATATACACGCAGCTCCATTCATGAGTGCCGCCCAAAATTGGCTGATGGAGCTGCCCACCAGTTCGGCGGATTCGTATTCGGATTCGGATTGGGCTACCACTTGGCGCGTGCGTCGCGTGGTCGCTGCAATTGTCGGTCATCAGCCGCCGTTTTTGGCCAAAAGCTGACTTCATCCGCGGGCGTTTTGTGCCGCCACCAAATTTGGTGGAAAGATTGGTGATTTTTTTGGCCATCGCAAATTTTGTTTTTATTTTTTTTTATTTTTCGGGCCTAGGCCTGTCTTGGCATCTTTGCATTTCCCGCTCTGACCTTGCGTGGCATACCTGGCCGCCGGCTGGCCTATTTATAGCCCGCCTGTAATTTATAACCGCCAAACTATTTTTATCATTGCCTCGCCTGAGTGGCGCTATAAATAGAGCACGCGCCGTGCGACTAAATTTGGCCGCCAGCCAGTCAACCCGTGCAGCGCCTCCTTTCCCCAGTCCCCCAATCCCCCCATCCGATTCGGACCCATGCAGCTTCCTCTATTTTTGGGTCGCTGCATGAGGTCAAATCAGCCATGCAAAAGCCGTGACTAATCGCAACCCCTTCGCCTCTTGTCTCTTGCAGTCGAACAAGCCCATCATGGAGAAGCGACGACGAGCCCGCATCAACAATTGCCTCAACGAACTGAAGACTCTGATTCTGGATGCCACCAAAAAAGACGTAAGTATCTGACAGAGATAAAGGGTTAAGGAAGGGAAATTAAATTCAAAATAAAATGAGACAAAAACTACTTGACTTAAAGATTTAAAATAACTTTAATGAGTTTTGATTTTGAAATATTAATTTGATTTATTTATATTAAATCTATTTAATAGAATTATAAACTAATTTCTGCATTTCTTTTCTCTCTACTTTTAGCCGGCTCGCCACTCCAAACTGGAAAAGGCCGACATCCTGGAGAAGACCGTGAAGCATCTGCAGGAGCTGCAGCGCCAACAGGCTGCCATGCAGCAGGCCGCCGATCCCAAGATCGTGAACAAATTCAAGGCGGGATTCGCCGACTGTGTCAACGAGGTCAGCCGCTTCCCCGGCATAGAGCCCGCCCAGCGTCGCCGCCTGCTCCAGCACCTGAACAACTGCATCAACGGCGTGAAGACAGAGCTGCACCAGCAGCAACGCCAGCAGCAACAGCAGTCCATCCACGCCCAGATGCTGCCCTCGCCGCCCAGCTCCCCGGAGCAGGACTCGCAGCAGCAGCAGCCAGCGGGAGCAGCTCCCTACCTGTTCGGACAGATCCAGCAGACGGCCAGTGGGTACTTTCTGCCCAACGGCATGCAGGTGATCCCCACCAAGCTGCCCAATGGCAGCATCGCCCTCGTGCTGCCCCAGAGCCTGCCGCAGCATCAGCAGCAACAGTTGCTGCAGCACCAGCAGCAGCAACAGCAGCAGCAGCAACTGGCAGCCGCAGCAGCAGCGGCCGCCGCAGCAGCTGCCGCCCAGCAGCAGCAGCAGATGCCGATGCTGGTATCGATGCCCCAGCGCACGGCCAGCACCGGATCCGCCAGCTCGCACTCCTCCGCCGGATACGAGTCGGCGCCCGGAAGCAGCAGCAGCTGCAGCTACGCGCCACCCAGCCCGGCCAACTCCAGCTACGAGCCGATGGACATCAAGCCGTCGGTGATCCAGCGCGTGCCCGTCGAGCAGCAGCCGCTGTCGCTGGTGATCAAGAAGCAGATCAAGGAGGAGGAGCAGCCCTGGAGGCCCTGGTAGATCTGGTAGCCCAGGTAGCCCGATCTGCCGAATCTCCCGCTTTTAAGACTGACACAACTCATCCACATCCACATCCACACCCGTATATGCATCCACATGCGCAGGCGTTGTGCGCATGCGCAGACATTTCACATCATTCGCCGGGATAACGCCAATGTTGCCTTGAAGTGCCTTACGCAAACATGCGAGTCCTCGGAAGGTCCAACTTCTCCTAGGGAATCTTGGTATTCCCCCTCGGAGAAAGGACCTCCATTCACCCTCACAGACACACACACACACACACACGTTGTTATAACTTATTTATTATTATTATGTAATCGATTCGAGAACGGTATTGTATCGGAACATCGCCAAACTACCTCAGTCCAAGTACTTGGTGTTGAATTGCCTCATGTATCATGTATTACAATCGTTTTACTCTTTGAAAAACAGCAAATCAGCAAAGTCTTCCACACAAAAAAAAAAAAAAACAAAAACACACACAAGAAAGCTGAAACACTTTTTATGAAAAAGAAAAAACGTAAAACTAAACTCTTTTACATCTAGAATTAAGTCTCCACTTAAAGATAGGTTTTGTACAATAGCCAGCTAAGCCGCTTAGTGTTTTCTCTCGCTCTTAAGTCTAATCAAAGAATAATTATATTTATAAACAAGCAAAAACTATTCGTAAGGCCACGTGATATAGTGAACATAATGAGCTTCTAAGAAAAACAAAACAAGAATTTGATACAAAACAAAAGCAAAAGCGAAAAAAAATCAACAAGAAAAGAAAAAGCAAACAAACAACATACTAAAATGAAATAAAACTTGAAAATTATACTAAAATATCAAATACGCAAAAGAGAGTTGCTATTGGGTTGGGTCTTGGGTCTGGGGTCTTGGGTTAGGTGAAAGTCGCTTTGGAGGTCGAACCTCCCGAGGAGGAACACGTCGACCCCCGGACTTATCGCCGCAAATTCCACGGTGGCGATATAGAGTCACGCTAATTATAATGCTCATGGTGAAATTCACTCCGCTGGCGAGGATCCGCGGGGATCGGCGGCAGTTCGTTCCGTCTGCCCCACGATAATAGAACTACGTTTTAAGGGGCTCGATTGCCGCTAATGTAATCAGCACGAAGAGTTGAAGGCCTCGCTGCGATCGGACCGGAACGGATATATGTAGGCACTGGTTTTCACACATCCGGACTGTACTCTCCGATAAGCCAGGAATTTCTATAGATGACTAGTCCGAAAAAGAACCGACCTTTATCGGGGGGTGTTCCTTTTTTCCCGAAAGTTTTCAAACATTTTGCAGTTTAATTATTAAATTGTTTTTAAAATTTTAAACACAGTATCCCCTAAGAACCTAGGAGAATATTATCCCTGTTGTGCATAAGAGTGTGTTTTTTTGTTATTCTAAGATTTAATTCCCTTCAGGGACCTAAATTTGGCGGTTTTTTTTAAGATATAAAACAAAAACCCAAAAATCCTATAGTCTCTGAGCTTAGAGTCTCAGAGGGACTGGAACACCGATATGCTAAGAGTTAGCTGGAAGTCAATCAGGCATCCCTCAAGGCCAATGTAGAGACCATGTGGAGCAGAGCTTTCACATGCTGATATGGCTCATAAAGCTGGATGCTTTATATAGTATTTCCTTTTCTTAGTAACCGCTCACGCCCCCAAAATCCCACTTAAGTCTGAGCAAGTCCCAAGGCTCGTGACAAAAGTTTCCGCAAAGTCTGTGGAAAAAATACCGCATCATGCTGATAATATTTCGACGATAAAGCGGATAAGTAAATAAATTTGTTTTCCACTCGCCTATGAATCAAGTGCACTGTGCTCACGGGTTGAGTTCCCGATGCATCTGGAGCGGAATCCGAGTCCGGATGACTGGATGTCACAAAAATAGCCCGTGCAGCCTCAAAGTCCGTGCAAAAAACTATTTAAAAAATAATAAAGATTACACCGCAGCCTGTCAGCTGTCACATGTTCTGGAAATTAGAGTGATTAATTATTACAGTAGATATATGCTTCCAGGAACGTCCGATTTGAGGGCTTTCAAGTGGCGTGGTCAACGGCACTGAGAGTGCATTCCATTAGTCACTGGATCCGACTTTCGGCACTCGAGTGACTCATTGGCCCAGGTCTAGCTCCACATAGCTCGGAAGGTGTTTCCAGTATGTCTGCTAATTTATAATGAAACATTAAAACGCACCCATTGAGTCATCGTTTGCCTTAAATTGCTAAATCTGGCATATATTGTAGGGCTAATTTCAGCAGAAGTCCGCCAGCCATATGGGGGCTGATTAAGGGGACGAAACTTGCCCGCTCGTTTAGAAGAACCCAGTTGCGGCGGCTGTTTGGGATTTTATAAGTACTTATGTATATCACATTATCCCATGACTAACGATAGTCCAGTTAGCACCAAGGAAGATAGTGATATTAATTCAGTTTCTTGCATCATTCTTGTTGACTCTTATATCATATTTCTTTAATTGCTCATTAAATGTGCTGGCTAAGCACTTAATTCTCTGATATGATGAAATAGGAAGGTAATTAATGATTAATGAAAGTGGATTAACATGTAAAGACCATTTCTTGGAAGATAAAAAGTACAAGTTCCTTTTGTTGTGATTAAGAATTGGTTGAGATCATTCGAATGATCTGGAAAGTTAGAGGGAAACAAGTGATAGTAATTTGTTAAGACATAGCTAAAGATAAAAATATAAATATGAAAGTTGAGGTAATTAAGGAAAAAAAAACTTGGGTTAATGGACATAAATATTAAAGATATTATAACTTAAGGCATGATTATATATATTTTCACCGGTAACAATTCGGAATAAATAAAACCTATAGGTTTTTAGTACGTTTAAAATACATCTCAAGTTGAATATATTTTAGCCGTTATTTTTTTGAAACCCTAACTACTCCATATAAGTCATGCATAACACCTAATTGCCCGTCCGCTGTGCAAATTGCAATTTGCATGTCTGCATTCCTCGGCAGCCAGCCAGCATGTCGTCTGTTTTTCGGTTTTCGGTTGTGCCTGGAAGTCGGTGGTCCTTCGATTTGATCTGCTTGGCACCGTCATTCCTCTCCGGAATGGATTCGCCACAGTTGCGGGCAAATGAAATCGAAATTGAAGAACCTCGGGGCTGGGTTCTCGCTGGGATTTTCGTTGTGGGGGTATAGTGTGGCACTCAGGGTCTGCTCGGCTACGTGGTGGCGACATTTGAGGCTTTTCGCGGCTGCGTGGAATGCCGCCAGTCGCCAGTTGTCACGTTTTGCTCTGGCAAATGACCCCAGAATAAAAAAAATAAGAAAAGAAAGACTGGTGTTTGTCGTTTGTCCGTTGTTTACGACGACTCGTGTAGCATTCCGTGGAACTTGGAGCTGGGAACTCCACTCCAGGCCACTTCATTCATGGTAATTGAAGACCGCGCCGCACTGCTGCAGAAAATTCAGCGAACTGCCGCCAGATAAGCGGGAGTAGAGTTCGAGCTCTTGCAGCTGGAGATGCGGAGCGGAGTACGCATAAACAAGTTGAATGAACCGCAGAATTTCGTCTATTTGGGAGTCAGTCAGTCGCGAAATGAGACAATCGGCCGAGAGCCAGTTCGCTTCCACTTCCACTTCTACTTCCAATTGGCAATGTCAAATGCGAGCCAAGTTTAATGACTCGACGACACCCGCACTGGCTTTGTTTGTGTTTAACAAAATTATTTTTTGTGTTGTTGTTTTCGGTTTCTGTTTCTGTTTTTTGGCACCATAGGTTTTTGAACTTGTTTTGCCAGTCTTGATTAGACGACAGTGCTTTTTGGCATATGAAATGAGTGCGGGACTCACCGCAGATCTCGGAAATGTTAGGAGCTATTGAACCAGGCACTGCGGTTCAAGGAAACTGGCCCCGCAAAGATTCTAGCCGAGCTAACTGGGCCTAAACACAGTTACAGAGCGGAGCCGGAGTCGGCAAGGTCGTTTGAGTCTCGTTCGGTTCCGACTGGTTTTGTTGGCCAAAAGACGTGCTTGGCATAGACAAGCGGCGGCATCGAATTCGGCGGCTTTGACATTCAACTCGCCGCCGGCAGTTCAAGTGGCACAAACCCACCAGTCCGAGAGCCACTCCCCATCCATGCTTAACCCGTGGGCAAGGTCAGTTCTCCGCGGTGGCAGCTAACTAACCTTAGTTACACTTTACACTGCGCCATTAAACCGTGGCATTCCGGCTGCTATTTACACAGCCAATCGCTGATAGGAAACGGGAACAGGTGAGCTCCACGAACCCAGAGGGGTGCGGGTGCCACCTTATCACCTTGAGCGGCACGTGACCGCCGAAGCGAAAGAATTTCCATCGAGCAACCTGATCGTGCGTTATTGGATCTATATAGGGACTGGGGCGGCCCTGGGGCCTGGCTTCGCTGGAATCTCCGCGGGACTTCATGTAAATAACAACGGTATTCCGATATATGCGCTGGTATCTTGCAAATCTGCGGCCAGCAAGTAGCTAGTGCACAGGAAACAATTTTTAGAAGCTTTTGCGAGCATATAATATATTAGTAATTGATCTTAAAAGAGTACTACTGTACCTTTTTAACGACCCCAAATATATTTTATGATCTAGAGATTCCTATAGAAATGATAGCTACAATTCCCAAGCTTATGATAAATATTTTTTTTTATATATTAATTTTATTCACTATTAATTAGTATTTTAAAGATAAATATCTCTAGGCTGATTAAATCCACATAAGAGCCAATATAGATCGTTTGCCCAAGACAAGTACATCAGGCTATATATACAGCTGTTTCGCCTGTTCCAAGGGTCCCATCAGTACATTTGCGCAGTTATATTTATTATCTGTAGGTATTTTTACAAGGGTTCCTTAGTCATGCCTCTTGGTAAAAATAAATAATATTATTTCTCTATAATTGTTTTGTTTTTCCAACTCTTTTCATTCAATCAAACAAAGGTGCTTTTTATTAAACCTTTTTCTCTTCTTCAAAACATAAAATGAATACAATTTACATTTTGAAAAAGAAATAAAATAAAATATCCCCATAATATGTGAATTCATTATGTTTAATTTTTGTACCAAAGACAAACCAATAATTGACCTAAGTCAGATCGATATACATAAACCAAGTTCCGGTCTCTAAGTTATTCCCTTAACATCTCACAAGAAACGTACAAGCAGTCCTTGGAAAAATCTATAACCCTCAAGTACAGATTGTCGAAACGTTAATTTTTCGTTGCTGTGTACTCGTTTGCAATTTGATTTCTGATTTTGTTTTTATTCGTTTCGGGTGTGTTCTGTTCTGTTCGATCGCATCCACTTACAGTCCCAGGCCCCGTGCTTAGCAAACTGCAGTGCCACGCAAAATATTTCACTCAAATAAATATAGCCGCGTTATTTTGGGAAATCGAAACAAGCGATACAGTATGAGGAAAAAAAGTAAATAAATAAATAAGGCAGCGAATACCGCAACGGAACCCACTCGAATCACGTTTTCTGTCACGCAATTTGAGTTCTTTCAATGAATCGGATTTGGAAATGGAATGGAAATGGCGCAGTAGTGGGCACACTCGACTATATATAGATATATGTACTCGGTGGATCGGTGGATCGGTGGTTCACTTATCAAGTCAAGTACTGCAGAGGAAGAGAAAGAGGAAGCGGTCGGTGTGGGTTAAGTCCAAATTGGGCAATTGAACGGGCAGCTTCTGTTTGATAGTGGTCAGCGTTTGTTATGGTTATTGACCACATTATCTGATAAAGCTGATTTCACGCGGCTTCCAGTTGGGAAACAGCCACGATTCCCGGTATAAAATAGATGTTCTTCGGTCTAGACTTTATCTAGTACGGTTGACATTATCTATGGGAAAGCAGGTTAATTGATTTGTAATTGTAATTAGGTTTTAATCGGTAGAATATGGATTTGTAAAGAAAATATATGTATATATTCTTTATCTGTGCATCTGTAATTTAGGTCAAGTAACAAAGTATTTAAATTAAATTTAAATGCACTTAAAGCAAAAGAAAATAATATTTTTTGTAGGTAATTTAGCTTTGAATGTAGGAGGGACCATATTTAAACACTTGACATTGTTCTCCTTTCGGATAGAGAAATGTAACCCTGAAAAAGCCCCAATCTTTGATGAAACCACCTACAAGTTCCTAACCCGTGCCATTATCGAAATGTGTCAAGGTTCTTTAATTACTTGTCTAATTTCCAATATACTTAAAGGCTGTTGACTCCCAACAGGTCTAAGCCTGCAAGGGGTTAAGTGGAGTCTCCGTCAATCTTATCGATGTCGGCGAACTCAAAGCAAAGTTCCTCCGACTTAGATGGCGCAAACCTCAGTGCGCGTGCCAAAGGAAAATGCCATGGGATTGGGGTCCGGATTGGTGCTAGCTCAGACGCTGACCTGGCGGCGGCACTGCAAGTGGAAAATTTTCATGGTGTACATCAACGATTCGAGCCCTGCCAATGACAAAAGTCAACATGTGCTCGTCTGATTAGCACCGCCAAAGTCATCGCGGTTTTGGGGACGTCAGCCAGGTGCCAGTCGCGATCGTAGCTCCACTGGGGGGTTCGGCCCCGGGGAACTCACGCCCACTCCCAGCCACAGTCACAGTTCCACTCCCGAAACTCCCCCTACTCCGCCGGAAATTAGCACTCATCTCCCTGGACCGACTAATTACAGAGAGAAAAATGGAATACTTGAGGCACTGATCAAAATCGTCAAAGATTTTGGTAGGAATCAGAAATATAAATATTATAAAATTAGTGAATGATAGGTTTGGTTTAAAAATAACTTATATAGATAACAAAGATTATGCAAATAAAGATATTATTTTCCAAATCAAAACTTATAATAAAATATTTATAAAATGTAAAAATATTTCAACAAAAAATTAGACAGTTTCCCTTTTAAGAAATATACAAAAAAAACACCCACAGACGTGGACAGAGAAAATAATGGCATCCTGAAATTGAAATTGAAATTTTCTCAAACGTACTCCTCTCATTTTGAGTACGGATTTTTAAAAATTCCCATGGAATAAATTTAGCTAATAAAAATAATAAGTTATAGATTGCTTCGGAATTTTATGGGATATTCCTAGTCAGCTTTAAGAAATACAAAGAGCTAAAGACTACTGTATTTTTTTTTCGAGTGTCTGCTGCAGTGGGAGGGACTGGGTCTTGGGATTTCAGGGGGGGTGTCGTTTTGCCATTCGCCGCGGCGTTTACCAGTTGCCAGTTTTTTTCTGCTGTCTGTTACTCTGATAGCTGCCGTTGCTTTGTTGACTTGGCACATTTTTGTTGTGATTTATTTGCGCGGCGTTTTTTGATTGAAATCGCCAAACCGCCGAGCCGAGCGAGCATTGACGTTGACGCAACTGTGGGAATATTCCACTGCAGCGTGCGCGGCTGTGTGAAGCCACTATTAGCCCGTCGCCGAAAGAGACGCGAGCTAGCTAGCTCGAGCACACGCCTCCTCCGGCGCACAACGTGTTAATGGATCAACAGTTTTGTGTTAGTTTTTAAGGGGCGCGGGCAGGTTGTTTTTTAGGCAGCCAGCCGCAGCCCCACCCCCTTTCCATTTTGCACACCACCCCACCGCGGGCTGATTGATTGCCCCGCTAATCAGGCGGGCTAAGTGACTTTTTGTCCCGTGCTCCCGTGCCTGGCCGTGTGCGGCGCCAAGTTGGACTTTTGGCGTCACATTGGAGTGGGCCGGGATCACTCCAATTCCCTCTATATCTATATACTGTATATATCCATATTTCTCCGTGTGACGGAGCTCGCGTTGCTCCAAACGTGACTTCAAAACTTCGGGTTACCTTCATTGCGGGCGGGTACTTGAACTTAGACGTATGTGTTGACAAATACACTATCATTAGGCTTTTATTGGGTCGATGTCGATATCAGTGAGTCACCTTATGACATTCAAATGCGCCGAGGGAGTCATATATAACAGCTGCAATGACAACTACAAAAGGTAAACATCTTCTTTATTTCCAGAACAAAGAAATGCTTTCTATATTTAACAAGTGACTCTTTAAAGATAAGATTAACAATTTTTGATGGTTATTTTAAAGGTATTTCATTTATGGGGAAATTGAAAATAATTATTACTTTAAATTATTTAAAAATATTTGCTGAGTGTTCAGTTATTTCACCAATTCTTCGTTGCATCAGGGTTGGCTTCGGTTGTCTTCACCACTTCACTGATACACCCCCTTTTTTTTGGTTCATTTGGGACCACAAATTCTTGGCTAATTGTCTTTCAAGTGGGCCCTCTTTCCGCTCCAGCCCGTTTGACGATCGTTGCCATGGCCATCAATTATTTCGCTGGAGCACGTGGCTTACATTTTCGCAATCAATAACAATTTTGGGGAAAGCCGTGTCGGGAAAATCCGCCTGCTATCTTTTTGTTCAACATCCGCTTTGAAGCGCGCCGGCCCAAAAATAGTCGTTAAATCGTTAAAAGGGGGCTTACACCTAACGGCTACCTATCTTAGTTAGAAGATCATATTTAAGATTTAACGATGGACAGCCTTAATGAGGTTGACCACCACTAGAACAAGCACAAGTTCGACCTGTACCCCATGGCGGATGAGTAATGGAATTCCCATCATGCAAAGTTCGCAATGTCCGATGTGGATGGTGTTTAACGATAAGGCGACGACTTTGACAAATGAAATTATGTGGGGATCGAGTCAATATGGGCGCACAATAAATCAGTCCAGTGCCACCGACTTGCATTTTGTTTATGGCTTTTATATAAAAGCGAAAGGGGTGAATAATAGATTTGAAAATATAATGCTTTTCATATTAATAATTTGATCTCAAATATTTATTAGTAGCATTACATGTCCTAATGTCTTTTATAATTAAACTAGTTCCCAGAACTACATTCTTAGAACCCCTTGCTAAAAACACCCACCGAAAATGTACACCTGTTCTGTAGGCAAGATCTCGTGATCTTTGGGTAAACAAGGGGAATATCCAATAGGAAATAAAGCCCATCCCTCGATAAGATAAAAGTTTTTGCGAAAACATGAAATCATCCCAAGGCAGATACCCTTCAAATAACATCAATCTGGCCATGTTCCACCC
>CM024336.1:3419673-3614018 GCA_014170255.2 Drosophila triauraria | reverse complement strand
AAAAGTGTTGCCTTTTTCTTTTTGATCGTTTCATTGTTGCGTTTCGCATTCGCGTCAGTTGTGGTTGTGGTTTCTGTTTCTTGGTTGGCTTGTGGTGGCGATTCTGGTGTCTGTTCCGGGGCAATTCTGCACGTTACTGGCCGTCGAGCATCAAACCGTGGTAACACGGTCGATCTCCACGTAACGCACAGAATTGTCGCTTTGTCAGCAAATCACCTTTTCATCCAGCACAGCGGTGTCCATCGAGCTGAGCGACTTGAGTCGCGTCTGCAGCACTGAGGAGCCGCGGAGCTTGCGTTTGATTTTCCTGGAAATTGGGAAATAATTGAATATAATTAAGTAAGCATTTGTCCTTATGAGATTCCTGATTAAACCTCCAACCACTTACTTGTATGCAAAGGCAGCGAACGCACAACACGAGAGCACAAAGATCAGGCAGAGAGTGGCCAGGATCTCGGCGGGCAGCTTCATCAGGGCCGAGCACTGCAGGAAGGCCTCATCATCGCCCGAGGGGCAGTGGACAACGCCATCGCACCAGACGCTGGCATTCACACAGGCACCCAGCTCGGCACACTTGAACTGACAGTCCTCTGCGGGAATAAATATAAGTTTAACTGGAATTTAATATAATTAACAGGAATATACTAACCCGCCATGCTGAGCGTGGGCCTGGGTATCAGTTCCATCCAGTTGAAGGAGTACTCGCCATTTCCTGGCCGCAGAAACTCCACGCTGATGGCCCTAGATCGATTAATAAGCGCAAAGTTGGGCCTTTCATTCCAACCGGAGCTGAAGATCTCCACAAATTCATAGGCACTCGAGTCGGGACTCAGGGCAGGCCACGATGGTGAGACCTGAGCGATTGGAAATAAGTTTAAGGTTTTAAAAACATTCAAAATGGTTTAGCAAATACTAAAGTTAGGATTGGGTCCAAGGAAACCTACCCTCCGAAGTCGTCAACACAGCCCTGACTTGGTCTCACATCTCCAAGTATCCGACTGAATAAAGGTCGTTCAGAGTCTTCATTGTGCTTACTCAAGAAGATAGCCTTGAGACGCACATATAAGAACTTATTGCCATTCGAGGGCTCAATCAGCCAGGGTCTTGAGCGGCACTCCACCTGAGAAATATATATTCCCAATAAATAACTTGTATACTCTACATATTTCAGAGCTACTTACATCCCCAAAGGTCATGTCTATGGTGCCGCTGGGACCGAACTTCCTGCGTCCATCCTTACAGCTCGTCGGGGCCTTGACAAACTCGAACATGCCCTCGAAGTTTACCGTATCCGGGTCATCCAAAGTGGTCATGTTCTGGGCAATGAAGTGCACCTCCACATCGCGACTCGTGGAGGTGTACTCCACGGGCAGGTGGGATTGGTTCGAGGAGTTGCACATGCAGCCGCGGTGCAGTAAAATGGAGTCGTGATAGGGTCGCTCAAAGATCTAAGAGCAGAGTTTTTAGGTGTTAATAATCCTGCCTAATTAATAAATTAATTACCTCAATTCTAACATTGGTGTCCCCGTAGCAGAAGGACCGGTTGATGTCCTCATCCACACGCGAGTAGCAGGGTCGATTGGTGGTGGTCACCTTGCGAAGCTTGATCCTGACCTCTCGCCTCGTTGTGCCTCGAATTTGTAGATGCACTTCAGGTTCCTGGTGCCGCCTCTTCCGAAAAGGAATATATTCCTAACGCTCCGGAAGATGGCGGGATCCTGCGATCCATCATGCTGCTGAGGAACTTCCGGTTGCAATCATGCTCGCCGCCACCCCAGGGAAGACCATCCTGGTGCAGGTCAATGAACTCGTACTTCAACTTGAAGTCCAGGGTCTGGAAAGGAACATAGCTCAGAGGTTATCACTATAATCTTTAGGGAAACCCACCTGAGCACCGTGGACTCGGTGTTGCGCAGCTCCAACGTGATGGCATCGCTGCTGGACACATAGCTCGGAGATGGTGCAGGGTCGGGCGTAGGTCTCATTAATGTTGGAACGATCGCAGGTGGGGTATGGTGCCCCGGCAGAACCGCGCTATGACACTGGTGGTGTTGTGGGCATAGTGACCCAAAGTGTTGTAACTGCTCGCCTCACTGACACTATGGAGATATGGGATAATATAGAAAATTTATACAAATATAAATATAATAAAGTTAATAGAAAACCTACCAGTTCAAGTCCTTGCAAACGGGTGCATCCTCAGTGTTCCATCCCAGATGCGCAGCATGCCACTGCAATCCTCCTGCGTCTGCAGCACTCCTATCGCTCCCACGGAGGTCTCATCCACTCGCCCGAACTCCGGATCCAAGTTGAACTTGAGAACGGATATCCAGACCTTGAAGCGCGACAGGGCTGGTGCATTCCGCCGGACTGGCTGCTCGTCCGCCGCGACAGACTCAGGTGGTCGAAGGTCTTGAAGACGCCCAGCCCCTGAAGGTGGTACAGGCACGTGGAGTTCGGGGCCAGCGAGTGCTTGGGATTCTCCAGGATGCCACGGCCAGCGCCGCGAATCCAAACTCGCAGGGCTTCTTGTTCTTCGAGTACGTGGGACTCTGGATGTCCACGAACTGAACTTCCACCTGCGGGCAAACGCAAACGCAAACAAACGAAGACAAGTGATTAACACCGGCAGAGTGTTCTGGGACTCGGGACTCACCTCCAGCTGGAAGCCGTAGAGTGGCAGGACCTGCGACGAGGTGCCGGTGAAGGTGCCAAACGGCGACGTGCTGAACTCGACCAGAAGCTCCGGGCCGCTGGAACGGCCGCCGGCACCGCCTGACCGCCGCCGCAGAACTTCAAAATGATGGGGTCACGTGTGGTGTAGCCATCGTACACGGTCACGTAGTCCTGCGGGCCCAAAAGGACGAACCGAGAGACGGACACAGGCAGAGATGAAGAGACAGAGAGAGAGAGAGAGAGAGAGAGAGAGAGAGAGAGAGAAAGCAGAGTTGGGTGAGGAGAGAACGAAATGAGTGAGTCGGGCGATAAATGTGGGTGGTGGTTTCTTGATTTCACCATGTGGGTGCCACTAACTAAATGTTACAGAGGACAAATGTACCCGAAATCGGTCTGAATAGTTTATACAAAATAACGAGTAGCTAGGACATTATTATAATAATATAAATTTACAAAAATCAGCTCTGATAAAGCGACTTTACAACATTGATAAAACATTAAGTATAACATTTTTAATGCTTTAAATCATTATTAATTATTAGTCATATGTTTCGATTTATGTAAAAGATTGTGATATTTTAAGTAATTTAATTACTTTATGAAACATTGAAGCAATACAAGACTTTTTCTTTGGATATATCTATTTTATATCAATTATTAAAGTTGTAATTCCAGGTAAATATTAAAAATGATTTTAAATTAATGTGGGGATACAAGAAACATCCATTATACTTTAATATGTGGATGTTTTATCACTTTATCAAAGCTTTTAAGTGTAGGAAATATTTCTAAATACCTAAAATAATTTTAATATATTTTTCAGATTAAGATTTTAATAAAAAGTGCTCAGAATAACTTGTTGGTGACAATGGACTAGCTAATATTTTAGTGTTTTTCTCGCCGTGTAGTAATTGATGCTGAAGGCCGAGTGCGGCCAAAATGGGTTCGGAAAGTGGGAAACGGTGGGACTGAGTAGTACTGAGCGAAAGAACGGTAATTGCTGTAAAGAAGTGGACCCAAAGTGCAGCTGGCAACCGGGCTCTCGTATTACTTAATGGCCACTGGACGTATACGTGATTTTGGTTACATTCCGCTTCCCAGGACGATGGAAAGTAATGGTGCGGCATGTTAGCAAAGGGGAAGGGCTGGTGGGGGCCAGAGGTCTAAGTAGTTGAGCACAATGGCTTTGATTTGTCCGCCACTTGATGTCCACTAAATGTCGAACATTTTGAGCTCATTTAAAGTTCTTTTTAAGTGAAAGAAGCATGTTTATGCGGGCTACGTTTAATTTTCTGGTTTCCATATTCGAGTTTAAAGTTCCTGGCCTTGTCCTTAACTGTGTGTAGTTATTTGGCCTTCATTTGAAGTATAGTGCATTTATGAATAATAAAAATATGCCAATTTAAATCTCTTAGGTGGGTATTATTTTGACTTGGGAAATATAAAGGGTTGTGTTAAATTATTATTTTAATTTTGTATACGTTCTCATCCAAATTCTTCATTCTTTTAGTTATATCGAAAAATCTTTAACGATTCTCGTAATTCATGAAGGTTTCTTTGAAAAGATATAAATCTTTTATTTGGGAATTTATTAACAGTAATTTCATAATAACTCCAAGCCAAAAATGTATTTAAAACCAGATTTAGGGCTTTACCTACGTTGTAAAAATACTAGACTATTTCCATTCTAAAGCTAGCTTAATAGGGCTTTCGTAGTCGCAGTATTATTTTAAAACTGAATTCATAAGCCGCATAAACTGATCGTATTCATTTATGTGCGGTTTCAGCTGGCTTTGGCATTTTGCGCATAATTGTGCGCATTTTAATTGAGTTGGCCTTGCCGCGGGGTGTCAGAGAGTGGGCGTTTACACACACACTATACACACACCCCGTGCTGGGGTAATGGCATTCGGAGTGGCCCTGGAGTGACGACCGACAGTGTGAGTGTGAGTGCCTGACCGGGGCCACTTCCCACCTTTGGCAACGCATGACAAATTAGTTTTGTGGCCGGCGACTTTACATTAATTTAGCTGAGGTTTCTGTTTCCCGGTCGCCCTTGTTTGTGCAGCTGGCCGCAAATTTAAGCTATGCCAGAGACCGCAGACCAGATTCGGGGCCGGGACCGGAACCACAGCCGCAGGACACCCAGAAAACCTGTGCAAGAGGTCCAGGTAATTTGTGACCACAAATTTATTGAAAGCGAGGCATTTGTTCAAATTAGTGAAGGACACAGATGGGGTTATACCTACATACATATATAAGAGGTTTTTAGCTTTGTTATTTAACCCCAAGTTCTTTTTCCAGTAGAAGGGCTGGTGCACCGAACAAAATAGTTGGCTTTCTTGTTGACATTTTGTACTCTTGCCTAAAGTAAATTTAAATTAAAGCAAGATACCTAAACGAACTCCAGGCTCTTTAATTAATATATTTGTGTTTCCTTTGATTTAATGTTCAGAGATACCAATATATGATTTATCATATTACTATTTATCACTTTATAAGAGCCGGCCGCAAATATATTAATTAATTTTCAGGTGTTGAAATTTATTCAATTTATATTTTATTCATAATTATGAATTGCCCTACAGATATGCCATTAATCTGAACTTTTTTACTATGAAAATTCCCGAGAGGCTACTATTTTTCCGAGTGGCTTCCAGTTAAGGTTCCCCATTCCTTTGGCGCTTCTCAGGCTGCGGGGCTCTCGCCATCCGGCGATTATTCACACATGCCGCACCGAAATGGCCAGCACTTTTGGACATTTTGGCTTAAGAGCGCGACAAAAAGTGGTGAAAAAGGCGGTGGGGAATGGCGAACGCAGGACAATTTGTAGGCAGAGTGCAGGCCCAGGAGCTGGATGCTCGTGCAATCCTTGCAAATGGCGCTAACGTCCGAGCGGATTGCCTTCCAACTGAATAAGCAAAAGTAAAGGGTTAGCCGGCTTGGTCTCCGGGTTAGAGTGGAGTCTCCGCCCGAAGGAAGGGTGGGGAGGATTTGCTGCCACAACGAGCATTTAATGGGGACACGGGGTCATCCTCCCTTCAGAGGGATTTTGTTGCGAAACGAAATTGAATAGTTGCTGATGACTAAATGGGCAACTAAAAGCAACATTCCTCGGCACGGAAATCGTCAAAACGTTTTAGTGGGGCTTTAGGAGGCTATATAGCCCCCGACGACCCCGACGCGGGTGGAATGTCTTTGACCGCTGCGGCAGATCGGCTTAAAGCGCTCTGAATGGAGCCCGGAAGTGGGAAATCCATCAGAAGTGGCATCGCATCCTCAACTCGCAGCCAGCCTCTGCTCTCTGCTTTGTATGATGAATGCCCGGGGCAATTATTTACATGGGTCCCTGGCACGTTCGTCCACTAATGTCCTTGATGTCCTCGAAGTGTCCCTCCCCAACGAAGCTCGACCACTGCCTTTGTGTGCGATTTATGATGTGCGTGCCAAGTGTTCATTAATATAAATCCAATGACAGATTCTTTCCTCGCGTGTGTGCTAATGAATATATTATCCAGTCCATAGATAATCCATAGATGTCGATTTACCCAGATCATTTTGATTTGTTGTTTGTTTGCTGGGGCTTAGGGTTGTGCATACAATTTGGCTTGATTAATTGTCTTCAATAGCGGAGGTGGGTATAATGGTAGAGAGACGCGGATGGGGGTGTGAGGGCGAGGGAGAGTGGCTTGTGGTTCGGTGTCAGAGTTCAAGTGCTCACTAACTAATTCTACGACTGAGGCTTCATGAGTTCGAGTGAGTGGAATTGAAGCGATTTGCATTGAACTGAGCGAGGCGCTTTCTTATTTTGGCATTACCGTGGATTTCCATTTGGGCTATTGGAGAAAATATATATAGGTATTATAGGTATTTGAGTAATCGTAATCACTGGCTTAGCAGTTTCTATAGTGCATTTCGAGAAATGTAGAGGAGTGCTCAAGAGAAAGTTTTGTTGGGTTTGTGGGGTAGTCCATGATAGTCTTATTCTAGCTTTAATTCAAGCGGTTTTCCATAGCTATGCCTTTTTGTTATGATATTAAGAGTATTCTGTTAAACTGAGACACGTATCTCATAATTTATATGATTTTGCGATTTATAAGCTTTAATCTAGTTTTTCCCTATTTAATTCAGAAATTCATGGGCCTGACCATGGATAATCCAAGAAAAAGTAATTAATTCTCTTTTATTTAAACAGTTTTCCGGCACAGTTAGTTTCCCTTAAATACTTTTTCTTCTACCCCTTCTGAATATCCCATTAGTTCGCTTTTTATTTTTAATATAATTAAGGTGCCATCATTAAATCCTACTTTGGAGCAGTTGCTTTCAACCATATCCCATTTCGCCGGCTTATTTCATCTTTCCTGCTGCCGGCTTATGCACCATTCTGCATGCACAACGCTCATTAAGAGCTCATCCAAAAGTTGCCCTTTAAGTTGGGGCTTTATGTGGACTCCAGCCGGAGCTGGAGCGGATGGATCCTGCCCCGATGACAAACAAAAAATAGGCTACGAAATTAACACTTCCCGCGACTGGCGCTGGCCAGAGAAGGCCTATCAATGCTCGGATGGAGCACCAAGGACTTCGTCCTGGAACAGGGACAGGCCCGGCCTCGGACACACAATGGCGGGGCAATGACAGTGGAAAATCGGAGGAGAAAGGCTGGGGATGGCAAACAACTGATTTCAGATTTTTCATTTCTTTTCAATTTGTCGTTTTTGCGCAGTTTTTCCCAGTTTTCCAGCCACCCTCTCCCCGACAGTCTCCTGCTCTGGTCAACGAAGTAATTTTATGCTGGATCTCTCGTTAAAGTTGGCAAATGCAAACACAGAGGAGTTCATCGGGCAACTGGCCAGGACAGGCACGGGGACAGTTACGGATGCGGATACAGATACGGAGATTCGCATACAGATACTGAGTTACAGATAGACAGAGCAAAGATAGAGGTAGCAGAGGTAGCAGAGTGCATTTAAGGCAGATTTAATTACCGCAGTCATTCCATGTTTTTCGGTTCGAATTTCTTATCCTTGTCGCTGGCACTCGGCGGCGGTGCCATTTTGTTCGGCGTGTTTTGGGGCACGTGTGTGTGGACAAAATGCAAATTAATGAGCCGCATCGCAAAGCACTGAATGTTTTCGTTTGACAGTCCCAGTCCCGCTTCCTACCCTCAACCAGCATGGAAATGGGAGGATTAATGGGAGCATTTAAATTACAGAAAGTTCCTTGGCTGGTTACTAAATGGTGACTGATCTTTGCGTTTAACATTGTATTTTTGTTCTAAATTAATTGGGGCGTTTTATCTAAGTGATCTTTATTGGCTTGGAAAACTTGGAAAATTTATAGATTTATTTCCTGAATTCGTTAGTTCTATTACCCGCAAAGCTAAGCCCTTGACTTTAAACTACGTGCCTTCCATATATAGGCACATTATGTTCCTCGAAGCCGAGCAGGCAGTAAACAATTTGCAATTTAAAAGGGACATCCACAGCATGTGAGACGAGACCTTTAACAGTTGATTGCCATTGGCAACAAGAGTCCTGCCAGAAGAGTCCCCGTCGGGCAGGCGCAGACATATTAAAATGCCGAAGTGCCGGGACGGGCATGCTTCAGACAGCAGCCTGGGCTCCTCCAGTTAATTATAATAAAAGCTCATTCTATTTTGGAATGTAAATTGCCATTTAATTTTTTGTCTCTTGATTTTTGAACTCTGTTGTGGCATGAATAAAAATAAGGCAGAGCGCTTTACGCTTTTATGTACTTTATGAGCCAGGGCATGAGACGCCAGGATACCCGAAAAGGCCATGGCCTTTGAGAGTGCCTAACCTCTTGGCTTGGCACGCCCTTTAAGCCAGGCAGGAGTGTAATTTCGTTTTAATTGTTCTCTGCTCACCTGACGCACTGCGTAGTAACAGGTGAGGTTGCGGGATAGATGCTGGAAAGTTGGGCGACTGCAGCCGGCAGGTCTTCTTGTCGCAGTCGCTGAAGATCCTCGAGCAGTAGGTCCCGAATGAGGTCGCCTGCGAATGCGAGAAACAGATGTCACAGCCCAGAATTATATTTAATGAGTCATTAAGAGGTGTCAAGGCACAGAAATTTAATTTGAGAATTTAAGGGCAATTTTTCAGGGAATTTATGTCCTCAACATACCCAGATAGTATTTGGGCTCCGTGTAGTTCTGCTCATCCTTGGCCAGCGACTTTTCCAGCGAGGCCATGAAGGTCTTGTTGTTGGCATACGCGCTGAACAGGCTGAAGTCCTGGCCATAACGGTCCGAACGGGCTCCGGTCGAGTTGGTAAAGTCCTCTATGATGCCGGGGCCTGTTGCTGCTGCTGCTGTTGCTGCTGCTGCTGCTGATTGAGGAAGCTGCTGCGGTTGTGCCACTGGGCTAGTTCTGGATGGAGGGATTAGGGTTATCAATGGACAACAGAGTAGAACAACCCCTGGGATCACGCTCACCTGTCAGCTTAATGCCCCGTAGCGGGTCACCGAACTGTCCCTGGACAGCACCTTGTACCTGATGCGGAAGTCGAAGTTGTAGCCACTCTGATCCCTCGCCAGTCTGCGGGTTATATAAATACGAATCGGGGTCAGTTAATTATGAGTTTAATCGGAAGCTGGCAGCCGGTCAGGGCTCACCTGTTCAGCCGGATGGTGAATATCAGGAGCGGGTCTCACTGTAGAAGAGCACCGGTCCCCAGGAGGTGCCGCACCACATGCCGCCGATGGGCGTCCGGGCGGACTCCGCTATCTGCATGTATCCGTCCGGACAGCCCTCGTGCACGTAAGGTGAATCTGCCAATCGTGAAGCTGTCCAGGGTGACCTGCGGCGATTCGGGCAAAATAAGAGTGTGAGATATGTTATGTTAGTCTTTACGCCCTTCTTCTGGCATGAAAAGGTGTGTAATGTGGGATTTAATATTTTAAATACTATAAATATCTTTAAAACTGTCTCAAAAAGTGGAATTACAAGATATATATTTTATATAGCTGTTATTTTACCCTTAAAAGAAATGACTTCGCTATTCAAATAAGAGAAATTATACAATTACATAATTATTTTTCGAAGGCAACTCAACCATCTGGAGAGCGGAAACCTTCTTAATTTACTCCCAAAGGCGTAAATCGGCTCAAATCTAGTAAGTCTTCCCCTGCTCCTCCGTGCCACCCGATGCTGGGTATAAAATATTTGCCGCATGTGCCGATGGGAGTGTCGGTAATAAAGTTTCGGTCAGGGCTCGTAGCTCAGTGGATATCAGTGCAGAATGCTCTTGGGACGCACTCGAGCATGCCAAAGGCTTTGGCTGGCTGCCGGGTGGAGCCTCCTGGCAATGCTCCTTCTCCTTCTCCTCCTGCTCCAGCTCCTGCCACTGCCACTGCATGCTCCATTCGAATTGGAGGTGTGAAGTGGCGTAATAACTAACAGGCGCCGGCACTTGCTTCCTGCTTGGTCGAAATTGGGTGGCGGTGGTGGTGACGGAGTCAGGATTTGCTACGCTCCGGCGACTGGCTTTGAAATCATTGCTTCTGCCACCCCACTGGCCCTCGCCCACTTACACCCCGAAGTACACCTCCCTACAGCGCCTTTGTTGTTGCTTATCTTTTAATGGCGTAGTTTATCCCGTTTACAAAATGAAATGTGAAAGGCAGGAGCTGAAGAAGATAAAGGAGTTGTTCTGGGTTGGGAGGTACACAAGGAGAATTAATAACCTTGCTTTCGGTATTAAAAGTAAACTTTATGTCAATTAATTTGGCTTGTTTTGCCCTCAAATTGCATTGGATTTTATAATATTTTAATTCATTTAAATTTTATTTGATCTTCGATTTTGTACGTAAACTATTCAATTTATTTTCCCAGTATTCCCAGCCCATTCTCACCTGTACTACATCACCGTGCTGCCCACCTGCCGCCGTGAACGTGAGCACACACAAAGGGCACGCGATCCTGCTTGGGCCGGTGCAACTCCAGGGCGTAGGTCTGCCCGATGTCCCCGTAGTAGGTGCGATTACAGCCTGCGAATAATATATATATATTGTATGCAATTAGCGTTAGTTCGGCAATTAGTTTGTTTACTGGTGTCGCTGCCTGGCAACCGCCGCGGCGGCAACTGATACGATTGAGAAAGGCAAGGATAACCCAAGGCCCAAAGGGGACTCCCCGAACTCAACCCAATTAAACGCCCCAGAGAATGGCAATTGTCACGCCATAATTCATCGCCAGGCCCGGGCAGATGCTAGCACAGAGTATCAAATTAACGTAACATTAAGTTCATATGGAAACTGATTTGATCGCAAAGTAGATTAATCCATTAAGGTGAATAATTTGAGGTACTTTCACTTTAATGTATTCACACGTGGATGTGGAGGGAGAAGCTTCTGGTGAGTCTTATCTTTAAGATTGATATGAATCTAATGTGTATTTCACTCTTCCCATAACAAGGTAAATATTAATTAATGTTCTGTCTTCCAATAATCATTATTTCTTTGCCTCAGGATGGAAACTTAATTGCCTTCATCTTTAAGTTAAAAGCTAAACTGAAACTATTCCTGACTTAAATAACCGTATATTTAAGTTGTTTTCTTTTCAGATTCCTACTCTTAAATAACTTGATTCAATCTTTCCTTTGCATTTATTTAATCCAAATAAAATAACTTTATTTACTACATTCTTATATTTGGTTTTTCCTTACTTCAGATTATTTTAATCAAAGCTCATCCCTATAATCTCTGAGTTTGTGGATGAACATTTAATATTCTGGGAATTTTCCAATTGAATTGTTTACGCTTAGCGTATGAATAAAATGCCATGGGCTAACCCTTTCTCTGCTCTCACTCGATTACGTATTCGAATTTGGAATTCCTTTTCATAATTGAATGACCACAAACTGCCATGATTTATGCTTGTGCGATTTGCATTTATGGAATTAAGCCAGACCCTTTGTTTAGTCGATGTCCTTGCTTCGGGTGACTGGTGAGAGTAAGAGTCCTGGAGCCAAAGTAGTTTGCATGGAAATTGGCTATTTCTTATTGGATCCTACCATCGTTCTTCTCCTGCATTTCAATTAGTTTTATTAAAATGCATTGAATACCACACGATGGACACCTGACAACTCCAATTCGGATGCGCTGTTCATCATTCATCGATTGCATAACGGAGGATTAGAGAAATTGCAGTATTTCCAATTTGACCTGCCTGATTCTTCCTTCAATGTCAGTCATCATCATCTATCAATTTCATTTTAAGTGAGCAATCCAATATTTCTACGTATTGACCATTCAATTATTTTTGGAGGGCAGACAACATCGATTTAATCGCTTTCCGAATGGCTGAGATAATGGAATTAGTTCTTTGGTTCAACAACTGGAATTAGTCCATAATAATATGGTCTTGAAATGGGAATGGGATTAAAGTTTGATAGCCTTATTGAGTTACTTAAAAATATCAAACTAAAGCTGTTTTAAATATCTAATTAAATATATAGTAGGCTTGTGTACATATGTATATATATGAATGCAATATGTTTTAAATATATACATATTTTATTTTAATGAAAAGCAGATTGTGGTCATGTATTATTGTCTGTCATACCTGATGTTTGCGGAGCATTTATCCACACCTGAAGCGATTAATCTCACGGACTCTCCAAAGACTCATCACATATTTCCCCTTTTGAGCTCTTATAATTGCTACGAATGCTTTTAATATCAGCGGCAAAGTGGGGTTGTCTTCCTGGCAAAAAAAAGTGCACAAAACAAGCTCAGGCACTGGGACCCTCGATAAGCTCGTTGTTCAATTAAAACGCCCAACGAGTTGTCGCTGTCCTTATTCATCAGCAGCCTGCCAGCTCATCCTGCCCGACCGCCCGCCTCATTGGATGTCATTGAAAAATACTTAATTAAATTCATCAACGCTTGACATGACGGGCGGTGGAAATGGGAGCGGGTGGGCGCTGCAGGGATGGCCAGTTGGGGCTTACTGGCAGCCAATTGGCAAAAGTGAGAAGTTCACTTTGCCGCCATTATGAGGGCCAATGGATGCCGGAGAGCCGGAGGGCAAGCGAGTGCTGGGTGGCAGGATGTATGCCACGATGGGCGGCAATCTCTGCCCTGCTCCATGTGCGAGTGGGGAGTGCTTAATTACATTTACACATGGAGGCCGTGTTTACAAGGGCGGGCAGTGAATGGATGCAGCGGAGAGAGATGATTGCCGGACGGTTATGGGGTTTGACAAGCTTGATTGCTTCCCGGGTTCCCGGCCAGCCCTCACCTGCCAACGTTCCAACGGGGATTCACTTTTGGCCACCCAACAAGGCAGCCCTTGAAGTCCCCATTGGTTCTATTTGACGGGACATCAATGGCCTCCTCCACGCTTTATGCGGACTGCAAGGGTATACTCTAAAAGGACTTGAAGCCATAGAAACTATATATAAAATTCGAAAGCCTAGTAGGGGCCACAGTGCGTATCACAACGGAACTCGTCGGTTATTTAATGGACCAGCATTTATGTTATAATTTTTATTTCTCTTCTTGGATATTCAATATACCCGACTTCTGGCCCGCTACTTCCTACATCCTTTCAACTGACGCCCATCAATGAGCCCGGCAAATTGGGCAAACAATGCCCTCGCAGCCCATTTGGCTGTTTCTCATTATTCCCGCTTCACATAATTGCCTTCGACACATTGTTAAGGGCTTTTTGCATCACCGCTGAACTTTTCTGTTTCCATGCCTGGTATTTTAATGGTCCTGGCATTGTTAGGGAAAAGGAAATAGCCCACAAAACTATAACAACTAAGAACAGATTTAAGGAAAAAGAATTCTTTCGAATACAATTAAGCATTGAGTTATGCCAAACATTTCCCCGATTTACTCCTCAGTCTTAAGCCTTATTTCCCGAGTACTTTCTGTTGGCTTCACTCACGTGTGCAAAACCGGGGCTCATCGCTCCCGTCGCCGCAGTCGTTGGCGTTGTTGCAGTACTTGCTCAGCGGCACGCAGCGTCCGTTGGAGCAGCTGTACTCGGCGAGGAGCAGCCTGTCGGGGAGGAGGCGGAGCCGGGTGCCATTTGCAAATTGGCAGTTTTGCCGGGCCCAAAAGAGCTGGATGGGGAGCCAGCTGTTGCCCCGGCTCCGGCTCCGGCTCCGGATCCGGCACCAGCTCCTCCTCCTCCGCCTCCGCCTCCGGAACCGGCTGCAGCTGCTGCTGTGGCAGCCAGGCCAAGCTGAGGCCTAGGCAGAGGAGCAGCGTCAGCGTGGAAGTCGTCGCCGGAAGTGGATGTCGCCGCTGCTGATGTTGCTGCTGCGGCTGCTGCTGCTGCTGCTGCAGTTGCTCATGTTGCTCCTGACAATGAACGTTGCAGCTGGAAGTCATTGTGGATGTTGCCGCTGTTCCTGTTACTTTAATTGCATGACATTGTGTTGCATGACTTGCCGTTGGTGCTTTCAGCATTTGCAACATTTTGCGACACTTGTGTGTCGTTCATTTGGCAGCCATTTTCGGTGTCGCCTCAGTTTACAGCTCGTTTCTCTCAGTCTGCTGGTTGCATTTGTTGCTTTTGTTTGCTTTGTTTTTAATTCAAGTGTTATTCTTGGTGTGGTTGCTTTTGCTTTGCTGGGGCAGTGTTTGTTGCACTTATTCGTTGTTTCAGTTTCTTTGGCCGTTTTCTGCTTTTGTATTTCTGCCGCCATTTCAATGTCATTACTGTTGTGCCTGAAAATAGAGGGGAAAACTTGTTTTATTTATTTTGATTACTTTTAAATGATTTAAATTGAATACTTAACAACTCAGCCGGCTTTTTATCTTTGTTAAATGTTTTTTTCCGATTTTTTTTCTGTATGCCCGCATAACAAAACGTATGCTCAAAAAATGATACAATTATTACTGATTTTGTCGATACTAGGACTTAAGACAGCGTTAGAAGGGATCGTTACATCGTTACTTTTAAGATTACTTTATCCCCATATTTTTAAGTAAAATACCTAATTTCTGACTTTGGTCGGTTTGTGAAGAATTCTTATAAAATACGTATAAAAATCGAATGAAAATCAGAAAGAAGCTGCAAGTATTGATGAAATGATATACATATTATTAATATTAACAATAATAACAAAACTACGACTAATTTCTTCTTCTCGGTTAATTAGAAGCCAGAAATAAGCTTGTTGGAAAACTGGCTTTTTTAATAGCTTTTTTCAAAATTAATTTGGCTCTTTTTGATCGTTCCTCCTGTCAAAAATCCGTCCGTCCGTCTGTCCGTCCGTCCGTCCGTGTGAAACAACAGATCTCTGAGACTATAAGAGGTAGAGTTACCAAATTTGGTGACAACATTGGAATCTGTTGCACGCAGATCAAGTTTGTTTTAAAATTTGGCCACGCCCACTGCCGCCCCCGAAAATAGTAAAAAACTTTATATAACCTATGGTCGTAATTTTTGGCAGAAAGTAAATAAATAAAATAGATAAGTAGGCCTTTGCGCACGTTTTCTGAAAATTCGAGTAAAATCGGATGATAAACATGGAAGTTATTAAACAATTAAGTTTGTATATATTTCTTCTTCTTTTTCTGAGCCACAAAGGCAGTAGCGAAAAAAAGTGTTGCGTGCTTTCGGGCGCAGTATTAATTCGTAATGCAGCTGCGTACAGCTGCAGAATTTGTCTTTTTTGAACATTGCTCAACTTCATTTGCTCAGCTTCATTTATCAACATTTTGTTTTTTCCATTAATTTAATGCACAATACTTTGGGTACCGGGTATCTCACAGTCGGTCACACTCGACTGTAGCTTTCTCACTTGTTTTAGTTTAATTTTATGCTTAATAAATCATTGAACACAGTGAAAGTTATGTATTTAATAATACACTTTATAACCATCCCCTTTAAATGCTCACCTAAGAAATAATTTTAGCTTTATTCAAATTAATGAAAAGTATGAAAATAAAACAGTATTTAAATAAAATATTAAACAATAAATATACTGATAAATATTACTTCAGTTCCGTAAAATTTTTCTTGTTTTAATTTGATGTTTAATAAATCGTAGAAAACAGTCAGAGCTAAGTACATATTTATTAATTCCCTCTCGCTCGCCATTAAATGCTCACCTAAATAATAATTTCGGAAACGTAGCTAATGAAAAATATGGAAATAAAACAGTATTTGTGAATTTAGATTGGTTTTCTGAATACAAGTTTCCCTAAATTGTGCAAATTAATTGCTTTTCTATTATCTGTAATTTGCCCCTCGCTGGTATATTTCATTTCACACTGTTTAATCTTATTTGCACTTAAATGGAAAATTATTCGCCGCACTTTAATTATATTAGAACCATTTAAATGGTAATTGAAATTCAAGTGTGCCGATTGAAAAATTCAGCACCCCCATCTTAGAGTTACAGGGAAATTGTAGATGTCTTTTTTCCCTTTTCAGGGGAAAATAATTTAAAATATTCAAATATTCCCACATGCGTCGCTGGCCGATTACACGCCAAATTTATGGCCAAATATTATCGATCCGCATATACTTGCACTCGAACATCGGAATAAATTCTCGCGATGCGGCCAATGAAAATCATAAATATTTGCAGCGTAAACAATTTTCTTTCATGTTGTTGTTATTTTTTTTTGTGTGGTAGGGAGCTTCCGTTTTATTTTGGGGTTTTCACTGCGACTTACTCGCATATTTTTCACGCCGAGCTAAGGACGAATTTTCACGCGGGTTGCACATTATGGAAAGTTACGAGTATTTTGTCGTCCTTTTTTGTGTTGTTGCGCTCGCTGAGCGTGTAACGGTTTCATTTTGTTCTTGTTTTTCGTTTTCGCTGCAGGACCGCCGACTTTTCCACGATCCACTCTACACAATGGATATATGCATGGCGGTCTGGCCCGCCGGCATAGCCATGGCATAGCCCAGAGACGATGTCGGTCGGAATTGAATAATGTGTTTTTTGTGCAACGATTCGAGGGAAAGGCGGCCAAAGTGGGGCTTCTGCGGGTGCGGGTCTGCCGCTGTCGATTGCAGCTTGCCAGTGATAACGATGAGTAGAAAAACAACAGTCCGCCGCCCCACCTCTGCCAGTGATTTATGAATGTTGTTCGGGGCCTTGCAACGCATGACCCCAAAACACTGTCCGCCAGCAGCGCCAGAAACGCCAGAAACGAGCGCCGAATAGCCGGCAAGTCAATGAGTGCCACTGGGAAATTGTGGCATACGTATACCATTCGCACCAGCATACGGCCGGCGAGAGAGAAAATCGCAGAAAAGCAGGCGGTGCAAAAAATAGTTGCATAATTTTAAATTAGACGCTCAGACATGAAGCAGACAACCTGGACGGAAGCTGGCACACCGAGAGAAAATCATGTATGTTATCATTAAGCTGGGAAAGTGTTATGAACCCTCAGGAAAAAAATTCTCTAAAAATTATTTTGAAAAACACGCCTATGGTATTATGACACTACATTTATCCTTTATCATATTTGCGTGACCTTTATTTTCATTTAATAGTAATTTCAGCTAACTCGAGGATTATCGCAACCTGATTTTCGTATATAGAATTCGAGATTATTGACTCTATTGTGCCAGTCACACAGGCCGTTTTCTAAGAAGACAAATGCTGCAGGTTGTTTATCCAGATGGTATATAGTGTTTTCTTGACATTTTTCCAGTTAAAAGGCATGGTTACACTCGTTTTAAATTAGTTCGCTAAAAATTAAACATATACCGCTTGTATAATATAAACAAAATATAAAAAAAACACATTTATTGATTAAAAATTAGTTTTTTTAATTATTCTTCAATCAAAATTGAAATACTTTATTTTTTTCCTAAGTCCAGAGTCCTGTGAACCTATACTTACAAGAGGAAATATCAAAATAATATTATCTGAAATATGATCTATGCATATTGATGCAAGTAATTTCTTTTGGTGCCTGTAATGGAATGGGGTAGTGACTACTGGGAATGGAAAATGAATGGGAATGGGAATGGGTTGCAGAGTAGGAGTGGAAAGAGTGAGGGGCCGAGAATGGGGTGGTGAATTCAGAAGGGGAATGGGCAAAAGGAAGGTAATGGGTTCGGGGAAAGGGACTGAATCAGAGGCAGGGCGTCAGCAGTCGGCAGATGACGCCGGCAACCAGACGGAAACTGATGCCGATGTTTTTCCAGCCAGCTTGTTGCACAAGAGAACACGAAAATATCGAAATATCAGGGAAAGGGAAACTCACTGCATTTAATGAAACATTTTTGGGAATCGAGTGATGTTGAAGAGCCTAGATCAATATTTTACCAAAATAATTTGTTGGATTCCTGAAAATCAGAGTGCTTTAAAGGAACCGAAATATAATTAAACTTTTAATCTAAAAAAGTTTTTTCATTTTAAACAAGAAACTTGCTTAAAGTCTCATTCCCTTTTTAATGACTTCTTGGGTGTCTTCAAGGACTTGCTGCTGTAACCCATATGCCTGAACCGATTGTAGCGAAGCCAGCATGTTGTTTTAACATTTTATGACTCCAGAGCACTTCGCCCGATTTCGCCCTGCATTTGTCCATTACAATGTCTGGCGTCAGTGGAATTTTGCCACAAATTCGTGCAGCGTAAAATAAACCCCGGAGAGTCGAGTCGAGGACGAAAACTGGACGCTGTGTCTAGTCGTGCATTAAATGGCTAATAAGTTTTAATGGGGCCAACTTTGTCTCAGCCAAATTCGCCGTCTTAAAGCAGAGGATTTTCATTTAAATGGCTGCCCCTTAACTCAACGCCAAAGCGATTTCCTGCGATTTTCCACAACTCGAGACCGTAAACAGAAGCTATCTTCTTTATCACGGTACTGGCTTATCAGCCGGGAGCCACACACACACAGATATAGCTATTCCCGTATCTGTTTACGAGCCAGAAGATGGATATGGAGCTGCTGCCGCTTTAATGGATCTCAAAGGGATGGCGTCGATATCAGCTGTCGTCGAGCAAGGGAATGTGCGAAAGGATGTGCCTCCCACGTCTCCTCTCCACTTTTGCTACCCTGACATGACTTGGCTAACCCCACAATTGCCACACACACATGTCCCTCCACATATGCAAAATAGTTGCACATAAAAAGTGCCGAAGGACTTGGCGAATCCTGCAGCCACCGGCGGCTGTCAGTTGTCGTTACTGTGGCCGCCACTGTGTTGGGATTGTCGGTAGTCATCATCGTCTTTATCGTCATTTCTCTGGCTCTGGAGCCGGATCTAGGACCTGGAACTGGCTCCCGCTCACCCGCAGTAACTTTCTGCGGGAAGCCGCAATGGAAT
Organism: Drosophila triauraria; assembly: GCA_014170255.2. NCBI lineage: Eukaryota > Metazoa > Arthropoda > Insecta > Diptera > Drosophilidae > Drosophila > Drosophila triauraria. Next base: position 3,595,065 of record CM024336.1, on the reverse strand, counting down.
CTGACTTATGGTACACACAGAATATTAAATATCATTCATTCTAACTTTTATCATTAAAATTGTATTATGTTACACGAAAATGGTTTACGTTCAAGGTTAACTGTTAAAAAAAAAGTAAACGCTTTCTTAAGGATTGTCTTAATACGAAATTGATATTTAACTAATTTTTTCTCGGTGCACGTCATTCTATGTATTCTTTTTGCTCGGTTCCTTCCCATTTTGCCCCCAAAGTTTGTCTCAATGGCGCAGCGGAAAGGGAAGTGCATGCAGGCACACACACTCGCACATACCGATGTCGCATTGGGGTGCGTGTTGCTTTAAACTCTGCTGCATATGCGAGGGAGTTCTGGCCCGTGACTTCTGCGATTCAATGCATCCAACGCTGGCCTCAGACGCCTCATTAGCGCTGCGATTCGCTGCCAAATGCCAAATGATAATTGCAGCAATTTGGACCCAAAAATAAAGCGAGACAAATTGTATTCGCGCAACTTGAAAAGTTAGTCAGCGCAAATTGGAAGCAGCAGTGACTCGTTTTTGGGGTTACTGGGGACTTGGCCAAATTGTAACGAGCTAAGCGCTCACACACGCACAAGATGCACTCAGAAAAAAAAAACATGGCCCTAAAAAGCCGTTTTGAAAGGGCAAGAAAATAATACCTAAGCTGAGAAATAAAGCTTTCCATACTTTGGACAATCAGAAATATATGTAGAAATAGATGGCGCATCAATAAGCTTCATAGGCAGTGTTTCAGTCCTTGAGATAGAGGACTTAATAGTTCCCGAAGACCAAGCTTAAATTTCAAGCATGCGTCGTCATTTTGGTAGCAAGTTTTTAAAGTTTTCAAGTGTTTGAGAAGCTAAATCTATAACTTAATTTATTAATTTATTTACATGATAACAGGACTCTTTAAAGGCTCATATAAATTAATTATAATTGTTGCCCTAAAAATGATGCACACCCACTCATAAATAATGTAAACCGAGATGGTAAATTCCCAGGTATGTGTTCTTGTCTGAGTGTATTTAGCATATATGTAGATGGCGAATTCCCAAGTTGCCCCTTTGCTAGAAGTCAAATTTCTTTTGGGCACGTCAAACTCTTGCTCACGTCATCAAAGTTTTCTTTGGCAATGTGCGCGCCATTACGACCGGAAATGCCACACACGCCCAGGAGAGTGTGTGTGTGTGTGTATGCAGAAAGCGCGTCAAAGTTATTTAAACACCGAAGCGACTTTCTTCATGTCGAGTTCGCTGGAAAAGGCTGTCACAAGAAGATATATTCTTTCGTCTCTTTTCGTTTGGCAAAGGGCTTTCACTAAGCTGCTTAGTGGCACGAAGGCTGCAGATCCTGAATCCTGGATCCCAAATCCTGGCTCTACTGTTTGCGGGCGTGCTTGTTTACCTAACATGGCTAATGAAACTCGAGTTGGAAGGCTTCTTGTCTACTGGCAAAACTGTTGATTTAAGTAGAATAAAATCCGATTGAAAAGGTACTTATATATGATTGTTTTAATATCCTGTGAAAGGAAATGCATTTATTTACACAGACTCAGGGAGCTAAGTCTAGGAAATATTAAGATAAGAAAGGGATAATATTTTAAATAATTAAGTGCGAATTGCTTATTAGAAATATTTTCCCAAAATAAATTTACATACACATTTCGGAGCTTCAGTTTTATTATTTTTACTCCACAAAAATCCAATTTGTTCACCTATTTCTGTATTCAACTCAATGAGACCATTGTGGATGCAACGTATCCTTCCATAGTTTTATCCTTCTTCACCACTTTCCTTTTATTCTCCGTTTTCGTTTTCCGCGCAGTAATTCTGTTTTACTTGCACTCAACTTATTAAGTTTTACTCCATCCGTTTTCCCTATTTTCGACTTTCCGGGAAGTCATAAAGTTGGCACATGAGAAAATGAAGTTCACTTTAATGGACATTTGAGATGTCAGGATTTAATTAAGGCTGCAACACGCAACTCTTGAAGCTTTCGCGGGATTTTCGGTCATCAACGGTTGGCACTCTCCTTTCGGCTGTCAGCCGGCAATAAAATGTGAGTTCTGGCATTCAAAGCCATTTCAATCACCCCATTCTGGAATCGAGTTCGGTGGCAGTCCATTGTTTAGCCTTTGATTGTCATTCACTCGGCGCGGCGTTAAAGTGTATTTTAATTTGATTTCATTGTTCGCTGTCATTTGCCGTCATTTGATGGCCGGAATGAATATGAATTGAATTGGCTCTGATGGAGGTTTTTCTTTTAAGGAGACTGGGAAAACGGGGTGCTTTCCGGTCTCCAATGACATTCGTTTCATTGCGTTTCAACAATTCGATTAGCAGGCCGAATTTCGGCAAAGCTCGATGCCTCGAATGACACGGCTTTTAATTAGTTTTAGTTTCGGGTGGACGGCCCCGAAATGGAATAGCTAATTAATGTGACAGACGCAGATCGGGACAGGACGCTGGAAATTTGAATTTCATTTGAGAGTTTTTGGGTGTTTCAGGACATCATCGTTGACAAAGCCATTGGGCATTTAATGAATTTGCTGTGCGAATTATGGGGCATGGGAGGCAGGCAGCCTGCCTAATGAGCCACATACGACATGAATAATTTGATGGAACCGAAGTTCAGTCACGATTTTAGTGGGGACAAAGGCCCAGCGCAAATGGATGGAAAACAAGCTGCCATTTAATATTTCATTTACACACACAAAAGCTCCGCAGGCAATAAAGAAGAATAAATAAAACCAAAGCCCTATTCGTGTTCAAATGAAATCTTAATAAGAGAAAAACACTCGCCAACAAATCAAACGTTGTGCCGAGTGCCCGGGCTTTTTAATTAAAAATTTAGCATGCATGGCGCGGGACAGTTCAAATGTGAAATATCGAGCATACGCCACGTTGTTCCACTTGAATTTGATGATTTCTTTTGCATGGAACTCGCTTTTGCAAATGCATGCCGAGTAAATATTGAAATTGCTCTTGGCAATTCGGTAACCTTTGATTGATATGCGTTTAAATCGATCGGAGTGCCACCACGCCACCACGCCACCCCGGCGTCTTCATGCATATGTCATTAATTTTAATGCCCAGAGTCCTCCTCTCCGCCAACATAACTGTCACGCCGCGTCGCCTGTCACGCGTCCTTTCTCCTCGACATCAAGGATTCATCGTCGTCATCTCTGGTTGATTCTGCGCCATGCCACCGATGATGTTGTTGTGATTATTTTGCCAAACAAATATCCAGAATGTGTGCGTTGATTCTTCAGGCGCATTGCATGAATTACTTTTGCCTTTGTTAAGAGCAAACACAATGCCTAAGCTGATGATGGGCGGCTGACGGCGACGCTGACGCTGATGCTGAGGCTGATGTGCGTGCCAAGGATTTGTAAGCTGTGAAACATTCAAGGATGCGCGACCCACATATATGTGCACTTGGAGAAATGTAAAGCTCAAAACAAGGAATCGTATGACCATTATGGAAGTTAAAAAATAGTTTGATTAGGGAACTTTTACTCCCTTATTCGAAATATTACAAAATCAACTGGTCTTGCTTTCTGAAATTTTTAAAGCGCATTTCATGTGTTGTAACTTAATGGAAATTGTAGAAATGAGGGACTAAATGAGGGATTATATATTATTTTTAAATGAGTTATATTCATCTTCCCAAAACTAAATTTGTATATTTATTATTATGATGATTTATATTTTATTGCTCCCAGATCAAAATTACTATTTAAAATATTATTTATTTTAAGGATAACTTAGAGACAATTACCATTAATTTGTATCAAGTGAATTTATTATTAAATGCGTTTTTACATATATATAATCCTGGCATTGAAGATATTATTTCGATTTTCGTATTATTTGCTAAATACTCCAACTTAATCTTAAGCAAATTAACTTTATATATTTTTTAGCTTTTTGTATTGCCTATACAAATGTTGTAGTTAAAATATTACCAAGCTTAATTTATAATTACTTTCTAATTTTAATTTAAATATTTGTCTCGGTGCATGTGCAAGACATTCAAGACAAGGCCTAGAAAATTGCGATGCCGGGAATGGGAAAGATGTTTTCCCAATGCAAAATATTCAAATCAGAATGGAGACCGAGTCGCTGTTGTATTTTGTAGCTGCTAAGCATTTGTCACAATGCCGACAACGCATCTGCCGGCGCTGAGGAAAATGGGAAATGGGAAGGAAAAGATTTTCCCTACCACTGGGCAATGGGGCAGAATTTGCACAGAAAAACCTTCGGCTCTCATCTCCCGTTTCGCTTCATTTTCTTTCAAAAGGAAAATTGTTTTGCCACAGTAATTTGTTTTCCATTCAAATTTCCATCTCAACACAATGTGCAGAAAAATGCTCGGCCTGAGCGTGTGTGTGTTGGTGGGTTAAGGTGAGGATTTAAGGGCCTCGGGCCCGCTGTAATTCCACTTAAGTGCCGAAAATCAATGCCGAAAAGAAGCCGCTGAGTGTTAGTCACTTTAGCCCGCAGGCCGCCCACTGTGCCCCGCTCGGGCACCACTCCCGCCCACTGTACGCCGAGTGGCACTCCACTTTACAAGTGAAGTGAATGAGAGCGGCTGCGGCGCGAAAGTGGCCATCCGTTCGGAATTTGCAACAAATGGCAAAGAAAAATCGAAATAGAAATTGGCAAAAAAAAAATCAAATTTCAAGTGCTAGTCGAGAGCTATTTGCATAATGCGACTGCTGCATGAATAAACCATGTCGAAGCCGGCTCCTCAGACTCCGATCCGCGGTGTTTCCACTTTTCCGGCTTTCCCGGCCTTCTCGGCAGTCCCGACAGTCCCGACTTTCCCTCTTCATTCCACTGTCTGTCTGCCGAGAAGGCAAGTAAAACGTTTAAATCAAATCAGGCAAGGAATGTTTTTATCCCGACCAAAGCTGCAGACAGCGGAGGTTATGATGATGCACACATTTATCCTTAAGCCCACACTGGCGCGCTCGCAAAAGCATAAAGCTTTACAGGGGAAAAAGCCATTTCAATTTAAGTGGCAAAATTATTTGTTCAACGCTTGGAATTCACAAATGGTTTTGAACACAAATATTTATTCTTTTATTTAACAGTTTTATTTGGGAGAATAAATTTATTATATATATATAAAAGAAACTATTTAAATTAATTGCGCCTATAAGATAAATGTTTCGGCATTGAAAGTTAATAGTTGTTGATAAAACCTCTGTAGGCGTAAAGCCAATAATTTAGATATTTCGGTTTCACATTTTTGAATTAATATAAGTTCAACTACTTAGTGCAGATACGTCTCATATATAAATTATACCTTTAAAAGCCCGAAAATATTAGAAACTAAAAAACTCATATATTTTCATTGCACACTTAATTTTTAGTATTTTAACCATTTTTGCTGTGTAAAAGATAAGGCCCCGCACGCTTGATTGAACATTTTGGCCCAGAACAGCTGCAAAGTACCTTTCCATATCCGCTCGTCCGTGCTGCTCCTGCGCTTCCCTCGCATTTAAGGACAATTTATGTGGCTTTAAGGACAAAAGCGTCTGCCGATGGGCCTTTGCCCTCATAAGTATGCCATGAAAATGTATGGCGGCGTGCATAAAAAGCAAGGATAAAGGCAAACCCTTTGGAGAACTACACACAAAACTGACAATGAATATCAAATGTCAATGACAGCCGCAGCGTGGAAACTATTCCGCAGGACGCCCAGGACTCGGGACTTGGTACTCGGGACTCGGGGCCAAATATGAAATAAATCACTGGACGGGTTATTGACACGTAAGCAAATATTTGCAGCCACCAAGGAAATGTCAACTTGTTCTCATCGACCAAGTTCCTCGTGGCCCGCTTTTCCCCTCCGCTTTTCCACCTTTTCCTGGGCAAACACGTTGGCATGCACCAAAGCGAAAGGGGGGCTGAGGAGAAACCTCCCAAGAACTTTGGCTCGGAAAACTGCCAGCCTGCTCGTCAAAACTCCGCTAGCATGTCGACAGCAAAGTCCACTTAATCCAAATTCTGTAAAATTGTCAGCGTGCTGGGAAATGGGAAATGTGAAACTGCTTTCCTTCAACGTTGACTTTCCCGGGCGATAAGAGCGGCAATGTCAACCAGCTGGCGTGCGGGTTCGCAGGGATATTTCTCAGTGTGTGGCGATGTGTGTCCTGTTTGCTCGGTCGGTGTGCCATGTCATCAATTTCGCCTTGAATTTGTTTACTCGTTTGGCCTGGTTACTGTCAATCCGGCGGGATGCGGAGGAAGCCGGGTGAAGCGTAGAAAATGAGGAGAGATGAGGTGGCTATTTGTTGTAATTTCAGGACGAACCGCTCACGGCCCTGAGAATGCAATATGCTGCTTGTCAAACGATAATTAGAAGCTATTAAGGTGCTGGTGAGAAAGGGAATACTTAGATGAAATTAAGGTGATGGGATTCTTAGAAGGAGACAAGAATTAATGGAGGATTTCTGGGAATTTCCACCTATTGAAGAACAAGGAATTCTTTATTTTAATATTGAAGATTTAAATTAAATCCAAGGTGCTGCTAAGAAGGGAATAGTTGAAGGAAATTACGGTGATGGAATTCTTGGAAGGAGACCTAAATTAATAGAAGACCACCTATTAAAGAAAATTAAAGTCTCTAGTTTTTCGTTGAAGGCAAAGTAAAAATTAAATAATATTTATATTTAAAATATTTTGATCATCCGCTAAAGATGGAGAGTTCCAAGAAATTATTTGCCATTTAATGTGAAGTTTAACTCTCTACAAGTTGACTATTTATTATAGCATTTGTCATTTAAAACTTCACAACAATATCGCTGTCAATCAAAGTACAATCTTACAATTGCCTGTCCTGCGTATATCTCAATTAAATACTTCAATTAAATTACAGTTAATATTGATTTCTCAACTTCATACCATTCCTAGAAAGCTTTCTTTTGTACACATATACGTGAATAATTAATACCCATATTCGTGTTTGGTTACAGATTCCTTGTTCTTCGTCTGCGCTCTTAACTGACTATTAAAGTGTCTAGTGGGAGGTACTTCTCTGTTTGCTTTAACTTTAAACAAATCAGCTAAAAACTCAATGAAAAATATGTCTTTCAACAAGAAGAAACTACATTTACCGATTACACAACTAATGGCAATAGATGGGGCAAACATTTGGCAGGTTAACGATGCTCTCCCAAAGTTCAACAAAACCATCAGGGTGACGGAGAAGTCTTCGTGCCAACTCATCCTGTTTCCGTCCCTTCGGAGATGTCTGAATTTTCCAGAGTGTGTGCCCACGCATTTCCTCCACACAGAGGACCACGACTTAGGGAGCTACTCCACTCCAGTCAAGCATTAACCTGCCCTTCGTCATCTGACGACATGCTCCAACGCATCGCATCCTTCCTCGCTGCCACATTCCGCAGTTAAGTGATTGGTGAAATGTATTTGCATAATTTTTACAGATTTCTCAATGGCTGTCATGCATAATGCTCGGCAAAGGACCTGCCAGCAGTTGCAATGATAGCTCAGGACCTGGCTGCTGGCATCCCAGGATAACCACCTACTGCTTCGCCTCCTGTTCCTGCTTGTCCTCGAGTTGGCAAACATGCCAGTTAAGCTCCTCCTTCGGCGGTGATGGAAGTTTTGCATATGCGAATATTTTATGCAGATTTATGTCAACTTTTGGGCTACGTGTCCTGCATCCTGGCCACGTGCACTTATTGAATTAGTGTGTGTGTCGGTGAGCCTGCCAGCTAGGCAGCCAGGCGGCCAGGCAGCCAGGCAGCCAGTCAGTGTTGTAAACTGCCCTAAAATGTTGTAAATTTTTCGGGCATCAGCTTGTCCTGACATCGTGGGCCGGAAAATCGAGTGCCGGAGAGGGAAATAAGTACGGAACACGGGCCCAACTGTCAGGCGAACAACAGAAAGTTGTTTGTGCCCTACTCAGGATGGCGCCTCCTTGCGCTCACACACACTTCTGCACACCATCTACACACCTACACGCATGTATGACAACAAACATTCATCCGCATTTGTTGTTGCCGATGTCGCCTGTCGCCGAAGCCTGTTTCCTGTCGCGTTTGCGACCTATTCCCTAACCCAAGGTCTCTCTGGTGTGTCCAACCACTGCCCATTTTCCCGTATTTTCTTTGCGGTACCCTGTAATTGCAACGAACAAGGGTATATTGTGCTTGCGCATTTTAAGTCGAAGTGAGATAAATGCATTTCGAAGTCTATAAGAAGGAGTATGCTCCGTTTCTTCTGTAAGTTCTCAAACGAGTATATCTTTCTATGACCGTGTTGTAGTTGAAAATATTGTTATTAAGATAAATAAAATTTAGCTTTAATTAGTTGTGCTTACACGATTAATATCCTCCTTTGTTGGCCAATATAGGTTTGAAAGGCATATGTATATGTCGTTTTCTATAGGTAAACCCCTGTCGGGTATCTCCTAGTTATACCCCCAGAAAACAACATTTTTCCTCGTACTTTTTATAATGAAAAGAGAAAACTTATCTCCAACTTTATGATGATTTCCACAAAGACGAAAGCGGGCGGGAAGGGCAGAGAAAAGAAACTTCAAGTTGGAGAACGAGAACGAGGACGGGGCTTTTCCTTCTTCAAGTTGTCGCTGCGACTTCTTGTTTGTGTTGTTCGCTGCTTTTCCATTTCCTTTGTGTACGTGTGTGAGTTCTCCACTCCCCAACAGCCCCGTCCACTTGCCAAGTCAGCCGAAGACTGAAGTGGGACAACACTTAATTTTGTGTAAGTACTCACTCAGCTCATTAACTGAGCCAAAAAGGAAACTGGGCCTCGTCTCGCACCGGAAAATGCAAATACCGAATTCAAAAGCAGAGCTGCCAACGCAGAAATTAAATTTAAGCGCCCAAAATGGACCGAAAAAGAAGCGACGACAAGGAAAATGGCCAAAGCAATTTCCCAGCTCAGCCGTTTGAGGCGCATCCTCTGGCCCCGAGTGGCAGCAGGATGGGGTGTGGGAATCCGTTTAGTTAGCGCCAAGTGGAGCCATCAATCAGGCGAACACACTCACGCACGCACGCAATCATCGTGTTCGGGAATTAGAGAAGGAGAAAGAGAAGGAGCAGGAGCTGGGGTGGCCTCCAGATGCGATCGCTGGCCATAACTCAGCTTGACGCGCCCAGGCAGTTTGTGGTCAGTGGCAACAACAAGGCGGCCAACTGCAGTTACTGCCGCTTGAATTATGGCAATAAAATGGCATCTGAAATTGCGGAAATGCCAAACCATGAATTTCTTCTTTGTAACCAAACTGAAAGGAACATTTTGGCTGGCATTCCCCATTATTCGGCTATCAAATTGTCCAACTATGGATATTGAACTGTCTCCAAATTGCACTCCTCTTGGATTAATACTTCGTGACACTCGAGAAGAATGCAAATGCCAAATTGCTGGTTTAAATTGCTATTTAGAGAACGAGAATGGGACCTCTAGCATTTCAATGTCTGTAATTTATCGAATTCTTTGTAAGTTAAACGCTTCTTATATATATTGTTCCTGAGGGCAAAGAAAGAAAGTGCTAGGAAAATATAATTAAAGTTAATGCCATCACAAGCGTCAATCTAATCTACGAAATATATAAACTTTAGTAAATATGTTGTCTCTTCGAACTGGATTGTATTCTTACTGAACTTCAAAACGCAATAAAATTTAACACAAACTTAATAAGTAATTTAGCAAAGCAAATGATGGGATCAAAAGTAATCCGAATTCACCATAACAAATCCAATTTCAGGATTTAATGGATATTAAGTCCAATGACGTTGCATCCGCAAAGAAATGTGTCAAATAAGAAGGAAGGCCAAGGAAATTCAGTTTTCCCCTGCCTAGCAAACAATTTCCGGAACTCGTTCTGCCAGATAAACGAGATGTGTCAGATACATAAATCCAACATTCATCTTCTGACGTCACCTGTGCGATTTCCCACGTCATTGTGGATTTCGTGTAACTGCAGCGGTGAATTTCCATCAGAGTATGAATAAAAAATTCTAAGCCAAATAAAGTCCTAGATTGATCCCTGGTCCTTGACGCAAAATGAAAGAGAAATGTTTTCGCAAGAATCTGGAGCTATATTTTGCAAAATTTAATTTAATAAAATTCGGGCTTTACCTGGAAAAATTCCTGCTGATTTTTGAGTATAATTCACCACACTCTAGGAGTGTTTCCCACACAACTTTAAATGCTTTTCATCGCAAAGATAAAACCACTTCAAATAATTACAATGCACGGCTACAACGGCGGTAGGCCAGCAAAATTACAATATGGGAAGCCATCCGAAACGTAAAAAGAGAGCATCACAATATGAATATATGTATATGCAGATGCCGAGACCGCAGAGCACACATAAATATGTATAAACAAACAAAACCACAATGGCGAAACAACATTTCACTTAAATTAGAAGCGAAAATGGCGGAAAAATAATTCAGAGGAAGTCCCCGTCTGGGAAGCAGAACCACACGATTTCAGACAATAATATCTGTGTCAGCGCTGCCACAACAAAATAACAAAAAAACAAAAACGAAAAAAGGTAGGAGGCAACAATGGTGAACCCTGCCACCTGCTCCTGCTCCTGCTCTCTGCTCCCTGCTCCTGCCACAATATCCTGCATCCCAGCTCACTTCAACCCTTGGTGGCCAGGTAAATGGCGGCTAAGCGCCAGAACTCAAAAACTTAAATCTCCGTGTAATATTTTTCCATAAAGCGGGCCAGAGTTGCGAGTCCTGGCCACATATTTAATGCTGAAAGTTGAACTGCCAAGCGGGAGAGGCCAGGACGGGACCAGGTGCTGATAGAACTCATTCGAGTTGCAGGCGAAGTTGGGCGAAATGGATGGAGGATGGAGGCTAGGTGGAAGAGCCTGGAGAGCCGGAGGAACAGAAGCAACTGGAGTAACTGGAGCATGCAAAGCACATCCGAGTGGTTGCAATGGGACTCCGGGAGCCTCTGGTGCGACAGGTTTAAAGAGGTCAGCCGGCTGAACAATGCTTAAAACGGACCCAACTGGGCATTCGCTTTTGGCCAGGAAGCGGCTGTGGCGAGTCACCAGCAAAAGTTGCCCATTCAACCAATTAGCCAGAGATTATTTCATCGATTTTTGCCAAATCCCTGGGTCCTCGAATCACCAAGGAGCATGGTCGTTTCCAACTAAAGAGCACTGGGGAAATCGGATTATTTTTAATTTTTATTGTGTTTCTAAATTATAGCTCAAGGATCTAGTTTACTATATCTTTACTGATTAATATAAAATTGCTAAAATTGTTGCTGAATAATATATATCCTAGAAATGTGTTATATGTTTCTCAGCACCAATTTTTTTAAGTGTCTTGCTGATTTTGTTGACATTTTTTCAAAGTAAAGCACGGTTTGGTGACACTTTTTGTTGAAGTTTTCATATTCAGATGGATGCTGACCAGTTGGAGTGACATTTATATCTTTTTTCCCTGTGCAGAGGAGAAACAAAGCCACTTTTGCGTGCGCCCAAGACAAAGCCAAAGCCAAAGCAGCGGGTGATTCTCCATCCCGCTGGGCTGCTCAGCAGCCTTTGTGCGGTCCAGGATCCACTGCACTACATGTGTGAGAAAAACGAGTAAAGGAGCGGCGCCAGGAGACTCCCCAACACCATGACGCCTCCGAAAGCAAGACAATATGCTCGGGGCTTCATGGATAACTTCGTGGTTTGACAAAGCGACGACGACGACGATGTTGGCGTCAGCATTGCATGAAAATGGCACTTGATAAGGTGCCCGAGGAGCAGGAGCCGAGGCAGGAGCTGGAGCAGAAGCTGGAGGAGTCATCCTGCCGAGCAGGAAGTGTGAAGCGGCGCGCATAACAAAATGGAGGAGCAGCCATTGCCTGTGTGTGTGTGTGTGAGCGGGAGTTTTGGGAGCTTGCCCGCGGGCCGCCATTTGTCTCTCCACGACTTCCTTTAACCCTCTTTTTCTCACTGAGCAAATAGCAAAAGGCGCGTAAGGATCCGGCGGGAACTCCTCTAGCTCCTCGAGCTCCTCCGCCCCTTGTGCACCCACTCCTGTGGCTTATGGCCGTAAGTAAGTGGCTCTTGGTTAGTTCGTTTGCGTTGCCACTTCCGCATCACGAGCGCCGTTGTTGTGGCTCCAGTTGCAGTTGCAGCTCCATGTCCACTGGCTTGTCCTAATTTGGCCACGTTCCGTTCCCAATTGGCAAACAGGCGGGCGACCCTTAATTCTCGTAATCAACCTAATGGATAATTTCCAGCGGAACTCGTAATTGTCGCCAGCTGCAGCTGTAGCTGTCAGTCATAACTGTCAGCGAGCATTAGCCAAAAGTCAGCGAAACGAATCTGGAACAAAGGGAAGGACGCTATTGTGTTCTTATTTATTGCCATCAATCTGCAAATGGAATATGCTTTCTTGAGGAATTTCGGCATCCAGAGGACGTGTTCATCCCACAGAGAATACTTTTGTTTTAAGAGCTCTCAGACCAGGACTTTGGCTTAAGGACTAGTTTGTCGAGTGTGTATTTTCTTAATTACCTATGAATTTATTGCTGAAGAGATCTTCCAAAGTGAGTATGAATTTAAAGTAAAACATATATATATATATTTAAGTATATCAGCTCTTAGAATAAACTTAAAAATAAAAGCTTCCTTTGTTAAGAGGGATAATTTGTACCATTCTTGAGCTCCTGCTAAATCTTTTCGATTAGCCAAAAATCAATCTCGGTCCCTTCAGTCTTGTGACGTTGAGAAAGCTGCTTCAAGGTACGACCTTCGAGTGACAAAGTGTCAGTGCAATTTGCAACGTAATGTCACACTGGCGCACACCTGGCAGGTGAGCTCGTCATTGTGTGTGATGGCTAATCAAGGACAGCTGGCTGAAGGAGCCATCTGCCGTTGGGTTGGGTTTTCGGTAGGGATTGGGTGGTTCAAGTTCCAGTTGCAGGCCGTGACTGCACTGCCAATAGCAGCAAATCAGCGCGGAATTACCTCATCGAAGGGATGCTGCAGGATCCCGGATAGGGTGACTACAGCATACTTTTCTCGGCTTTGCGCTGAGCACGTTGCAAATTAAGTTAATGCTGGATTTTCTCAGGATGGGAAGGCGAGGGAGTGCTGGCAAGTTTGCTTGTCTGCTTCCGCCCGGCAAAAGTGTCCTTGAGTGCTGCTAATGCCGCTGCAATGGCAAGGAAACGGAAACTGCCGACGAGACAACTCTCACATACAAGCAGACAGAGGTCTAATGGTCCTTGCTCTGGCACTTGGTAACTTTTGCTTGTTAAGTTTTTAATAAAATAAGAGATTGCTCATTGCCTTCGAGTGGCTGCACTCCATCCCGTCCATAGATAACTTGCCGCATGAAAACATCAACACAGCGATTGAAGCCCCTTCTGATCTCTGCCAGAAAGCGGATATTATAAATTTTCAATTTCACATCCTTGCTCTTGGCTCTTGGCTCTCTGGCTGTCTGTCTTGTTGGCTTTCAGCCTTTTAGCTGGCGTCTTGGGTTCCTGGTTACTTTCGCAGCGCTCTAATGAGTTTTCCCTTATGCCGAACCGCTTAAGATGAAAATATGTTTGCTTTGTGGCTTCGCAGCCTCCGAATGCCTAGCATCCCTCGACTCCTAGCATCCTTACATTCCAGCACATGCACTGCTCAAGTACCTCGCCACTTTACTTCGTCCTTTTTCATGCTCTGTGCGATCTGATGAGAGCGTATCCTTGAGTTCTTTTCGCAGGCTCCTTTGTTTCCGCCTCCTCGCCCTGAAAATGGGCGAGGTGCTGGGCCGTGCCGAGCGATGGAGCCGGATAAAGGACCAAGGTATGGCCGGGAAAGCGGCGAGGGGTGGATTTATGTTCCATTCATTCTGCATATGCTGATTGCTATTTTCTGCATTCCCATTTCGTTTGTGCTCTTTGTTGTTTGGCGCACTTTGCGAATTATGCCATCGATTTGGGTTGCTATTTCTGACTTTTTCCCGCAAATGGAAACTTTTCCGGAGTGCTCTCCGAAAGCCAAAGAAAGTTTCGCCGCTTGCATGGCAAAGAAATTCGTATGTGGCAAATTAACTAAAACTCCATAGCAAAGTCATTTAATTATTCAAATGTTGAGGTTGCCTTTTGAAATAAAAAAATAATGCAAACAAAGGCCTTCTGTTTTAATCATTTTAATGTTATTTAACAATTATTTGGGATATTTATAGTATGAGGAACATACTGAAATAACATTTTCTTTTAGTTTCACAATTTATGGTTCAAATATTAGCATTAAACACTTGAAAGAGAACTCATTATTATTTAATTGAAAATAGAGATGATTACAGTGTTGATTTATTCATTCATTTTAATTGGCAAACTGAAACAAACTCTATTATTTATTAGTGGCACATACTAAATGGGATTTTCAAGATAATTCCTTTCCTTGCATTAAAAACAGTGTCGAGTTTCTATGAGCTCAGTGGGATTTACTGTGTTTATTTCTTTAAAGCTTATGATAATTAAAATATCCCTGAACTGAAAGAAATTCGTTCGTTTTTCCGCTCTTGTAATTTCAATAATGCAAATGGAAAATTGCAAATTGCGGCGAAAAATGCCACCCGCTGCATGGAACATATTCTCATTTCATTTACACTGTCCTTTGGGAAGCTACGCAAGTTGTGTTTAATTTAATTGCGCATAATTTGTATTTTCACTGCTGTCGTGACGGGTTACTGCATTTGATAACTTTCGCATACAGCTCGGGCGGAATATGAATTACTGGGCAGGAGCCCATGAGGAGGAAAATGTCAACGCGCAAAATGTCAACGCGACATGCAACAAACATGGACCGCAACAACTGCAGCGACGGCAACAATGGCGGCGAATATGCAACTGGTAGATGGAAAGGCAGGTGGAAGCGGAAGAGGGGCGTGGCCCTTATGGAACATGGCCATAGAACAGTAGTTGCAGCTGCCGTTGACACAGATTTAAGCTCACAAAGACACTCGCAGGGACCCGCACACGTACTCGCACCCGCACACCCATACCCATATGCATATGCAAAAATGTGGCCATAAATAAGCGTTGCATACTTTTAAGCATGCATTAAATGAAATTGTGGGCGTGGCAGGTCGAAATGGGGCTGAAGAGGCTGCTTTCAGACGGCTGCTGTGGCCCAAATCGATTTTGGATAGGCTATTATGGCACATATTACCTAGCATATGGCCAGCACTCGAGGAAAGGCTCTACGGAAAGTGGAAAGCCGGGTCTCGGCTAAAATCGATGCGACTTAGCTGTAGAAGAGGTGGTTAGGGAATTCCATTGGGTCGGGGCGATAATGATTCGGAATTACCATAGCTTGCTGGCACGACACATTCAAAGGTGCTTTATGGGTGCTTTAACGGAATTAGTTGCTCGATTAGTTTCTCCCCACGGGTGTATCGATTATTACGAATGAAATGCGCAATATATTTTCATTATTTTCCGGAGAAAAGCAATGCCAAAAATCAGTTATTATGTGCTTCAATTTAACCATTACATCTTATATTAACTAAATTCACTAAATATGATATAATACAAGCCGAAGTACTAAAATTTTCAAGTAATTAATCCGGCAGCTAAAGGTCTCTAAATTAATATTAAAATAATTAAACATTTGCCCAGTACTGCCTGTTAAAGACATCTCTCGAAACTCTGTTTCCGACTCTAATTCCAACATTTTGGCCAACGTTTAACGGCGGTAAGCGGGGCAAACACAATTTGGCAAAGAGTTTTGCCTGCAGTGCAGCGTCTCATTACGAACTGCCACTCCCGGTCTCCAACTCCCACACCCGAAATCCAAAACCCCAGTCCAACTCCCCGCCAAAACCTGCTGCAGTGCATCTGCTGCCACTCGAGGCGTGCGAAAGTTGAATTTTAATTTAAATGTGACCAACTTTATGACTCCGGAATGAGTTCAGCACGAGAACCTCGAGTAGAGGCAATGATGTTGGCAGGAAAGTCCTCTGTCCGAGGATAAACCACACCAACAAACTGGAAAACACGTATGCAAATTATGCAGTCACTAGAGATGGGAATAAGTATATCCTTGTATCGTTTGATATTAAATTTTAAATATATATCGGAGTTATAGTAGTTTAAATTTGTCTGATAAATCAATATTGGCTAAAAAGTATTAATCATATAACCTCTTATGCAATTAAAATCATGGAACCAATTCCAAAGTACACTTCTTGGTCTATTTTTGACATAAAGTCGCGTTTTGATATAAATCAAAAGTTGCTTTAACACAACAAAGTACAAACATTGTTGTTTTATAAATATTAATTATATTACGTTATCGGCTATGCTATTTTAGTTTTATTAGTTATTTTATTGCGATATTAATAAAGGTGACTCTATTTTTGTTTTGTCGATAATCATATCGAATTTCTCTGGTCGATTGCACTTCTCTATAACTGCTTCCCTCTTACTTCAACATTACTTTGCATAGCATGTATTTCCGGTTGCTGATTTCGATTTAAATGCAGTTGTGGTCCTTTTATTGAATTTTATTTGAAAAAATTTCCGCTATTCGATTGTAAATTCAGTGGAGCTTATTTTATAACCGAATAAATAAATATTTCTGTAGCTGCTGCTGTTCCTGTTGCGGGGCCTCGTGTAATCATAAATAAAAGCAAATTGTTTTGTGGCTATAAAACTCTGGCAGATCCCGCTCAGAGAAAAACTTGTTTATCAGCAGGACCCTCTGTATTTGTATATGTGTGTGTGTTTGAGTGTTTGAATATTTGTGTTTACTTTTGTGTTTAAAAGAAAATTTCTCTCATTGCCAGTTTGTTGTTTTCGCTTCTTTGTGGTGCGTAATGGGGCAGCTGGTGCAGGGATTTGTGAGCGGAGACGGCTACGGAGATGGAGCAGGTCCTGGAGCTTTATTAGAGCCAGCTCGCTAAAGGAATGTGCCTGGGCAATCCGGCAGGATATATGTAATAAGGATATGCTCGCCATTAACACAACGTCTTTTCCTTTAGGTCGAGGGTGGGTAAAATCCTCGGGCAAATAAAAATAAACACATAACACAAAGGACAAAAGGAGCCGATGAAGCTGGCAAGGACGGCATTTGCTTATGCCTGCCATAATTCACAACACAACAGCCCAAACGAACTAGAACAACACACTTGTGCACTGGGGAAAATTCGGTGGTCATTAGGATACATTACGGACAAAACGATAGACGTTTTATATATATAAATTAAGCCAGAAAAGAATGGCAGCTATCAAACATTTTTCAACAGGATATTTCCCTTGAAGAAATTAAGGTACATGTACCAATTTCTGTAGATATAATAGTTTTTAATCGAAAAATAATGGTACTTACATTTGCCAAGAAAAACTTTAAGTTTTATTATGATTTTACCTCACTAACATGGTTATTTTGTTAAATTAAATTAACCGCCTGTAAATGCTGAAGTTCCGACACATTTAATTAATTTCTTAGAATAAATAGCACAAAGTACCTACAAGGTCTTACAATAGTACTAAGGCAATAATGGTTAGATCTCAGTTTTATTTTTTCAGTGCAAGCAGACACGAGGCCCGTGCTCACATAAATAGAACAATTAAATTGAAATTGCCAGGCACATACAGAGAAAACGACAATGAGACGAACGACAAGGAAACGTATCCAGAACTCGTTTATGCCACAATAATAATTCGAAGACATTTGTATAAATTTGCAATTGCATTTTATTGGCCCGTCCCTTTGAGTCATAATATTTGCATATGTATTTAGGGTGTGTGTTGTGTTGTGTTGTGTTTTCGGGAGTGTGCGGGTGTGTTTGGCATACATAATGTGCGTATTTATGGCTGGTTGCTTATACGCAACGTGGCAAATGGAGAAATCAATGCAATCAGTTCGAGAAATTGACCAAATATTGAAGCCAACACAAAGGCCTTTTGCCTGATCAATTCATTAAATTATAAACACTACGGGTATGAGATACCAGCTTGATGCCACATACCCGTACATACTAAGAGTGTCATCTCCCATAGGAGTTGCTATACCAACTTAATTCCATTTTCATATAGAATTTCAATTCGTTTCCTTTTCCATTTGCCAGCCGCAAATTATCATCAGCTGGCGGGGCTTTAAACAAAACTGTTGACAATGCAGAGACAGCGGCGCAGCAACTCCAATTTCATTGACACACTTTTCCGCATTTTCTTCTTCGGGGAAAAACAAGAGAAAATGTCGACTGGCAAAATCGATGGCCTGAAAGGGCGTTCGAGAATAAAGCAAAATAAAACCGAAAGCAAAGTCGCAGTAAATCGCACAGAATTCGCCCCGTTCCTCCTTCTAGCAAATCTGCCCTCGCATTGCCCCGGTTTTCCCTGATTTTCCTGATTTCCCCGATCAACCGAGACCCAAAACCCTTCTGCCCCCATCCCAGGGATCTGTGCCAGTTGTACGTGTCATTTGGCTGCATTTTTATTTGCTTGGCCATAATGCAAGTTTATGTTTATGGCCCGGCCCTCGCCTTCCCGCACTCGTCCCAGCTGCAGGAGCCCCTGACTCTGGAGCCATTGAAGTTAGCTGATCTTGCACTCGACTAAGCAGAAAACACACAAAACACAAAGCCGGGCGAAAAACAACAACCGGGACAGGAAGGGCAGGCGAATTTTCCAGAGTGAAGTTTGGCTTACCCTGAAAATCCGGGAAATGGCTTGGCTGGCTTGGATTAAAATAATTAAATCGAATATTTTAAACTATTTATGTATATCCGGAGGAGTGACAGGGAATATTCCGGTCTTAAATGTAATTTAACATTTTAATTTCATTCTTTGGGCTCACAAAATTCGTAATTAAATTTTGTAAATGTTTTGCTTACTTAAAAGGCATGAAAAATCTCTTTTAAGCAAATTCCTTAGAAATTTCACAGGAAAGCAGTCAAGATTAAAATAAATTGCATTTTAACAGCATTCTTTTCCCAGAAATCCCCAAGAATTCCTTCCCTTCTTAGAGTAATGCCAACGCTTTGTCTAGCTTTCTAATCCTTTCAAACAAAAGCAAGCAATCCTGCTAATACCCTTTCACTGGACGAGAACTCTCTCCCGCTGACCCTAATCGCTGGCACATGACGTCGCAGCGACTTTCCGAGGCTGCAAATTGTTAAAAATAGATTTCGCTCGGCATTTTGCAGGGCAGCACTGTAATCTAGGAGCTGCTCCTGCTCTGGCTCCCTTTCCGAAGCCAGGACATGGACTTGGGCACGTTTCCATTGCGCTGCCGAGCAATGAAATGTTCTAATGCCATTTGCAAGTGGAACGGAAGACAGAGGGCATTTTCACAGGCTGGCTGCTGGCTGCTGCCTACTGAATGTTGGCTTTTCGGCTTGCAGACAGACGGGCGACATTTTTCGGGGCGAAATAAAATGGAAAGTTGGCATAAAAGTAAACAGCAGATGGGAGAGGTAACTAAACGGAAAGCAAAGCCAATGCTGCAAAAAGCGAAGGAAGCGAAGGAAAAACTCTGCCAGCCAGCGAAACTGCAGCTGGAGGAGAATGGGCAGAAGTTACTAAATCAGGTCAGGGATTTGGACGGTGGTGAATGCAGCTCTCAGCTCTTGGTGTTGCTTTGTTGCCGCCTGGCTGCCCTGCCCTGCCCTGCCCATTTGTTTCTCTTGGTTTCTTTTCGGCTTTTGCGGTACAACCGAGTAAAAGTGAAATTGAAATTACGTATACGCCGTGGTGCTCCCGATTCGGGCATTAATTTAATTACAGCCAGAGCGGAGCAGAGACAAACAACAAATTGAACTGAAAAGCCGGCCAAATGAGTGCGCCACATATTCAAGTCTCTTTATGCTTTGTGTGTCACTGGAGCAGTCAGTTGGCAGCTGGCTAAAGGGGTTCCCTGGGTGCTTTCGGGCGGTTTTCAGGGTGTTTCCAGGGGCTGTGCGACGGGTATTTGCCCGACAACCGCAAGCTGCATTTTTAATTGCGCACACGTGCGCGTCAGCCTCGGGAAAACTCAAGGAGGGGCACGGGGCAGGGGCAGCTGGGAAAAGCCGCTCCAGCTGGAAAAGCTGGCCGGAGGATGCGGCAGCTCTACTTGAACTCATTCGGCGTGGAAATTATGGCACGCTCAAGTTGATTTTGACAGGCAGCCAGTATTCCCAGCACAAACTCAAATGCAAACACACACACTCACACAGCCGCACGCATCCTTGAATCCTGCAAAGTTGTGCACAAATGCTCGGCACGTTCTGCGGCCTCAACTTAGTCCGCCGCAGCGGGTCCCGATCCCCTTCTGCTGCACACAAAATAATTTTTATGATTGATTTGCTATCATCTCTGTTCCCAATTTTATTCCCATCCACTTTGGTAAATCAACTTTTATATTTCCGAAGAAACTGGCTATCACTGTGGAGAAATGTCAACGAATTCGAATAAATTGTCTTCTGCAACTTATTTTAAACTTTATAACGATATTGTGACTTGATAAGCAGAAAAGCTTTATTTGTTTTCTAGCATTTTAGTTCAAGTTTGTATTATAAAACTAGAATCTAAATTGTCTTAGTGCCAAAAGACATTGGTAAGTTTAAAATAACAGCCGATGTTACTTTTCTCTGTGTGCCATTGGGTGTCGAACTTGCAAATGGCAGAGCAGCTCCTGGCTCGTGGCTCCTGTGGCTCCTGGCTAGCTCTTAATTGATATGCAATAAACATTGGCCACCGAACGGTAGGTAGGCAGGGGAATGGCGGCCAGGCGGATCGATGGAGGAGTCGAGCCCTAACTGGCAGACAAAGCTGGCACAACTCTGACAAGTAAATCCGGGCAGGACTCCGTTTCGCCCGCACTTGCCACTTTCTCGGCTTCTGTTTTGTTTCCTCTCCGACGCTCTCGTTTCCGTTTCCGCTCTGTCCTGCCCCGCGCCTGTCAAGGATCCAACTTTAATGCGCTTAGTTCCTCGTCTTCGTCTTTGTCTCAGTCTCAGTTTGTTTCTGTTTCTGTTTCTGGCCTGTCTCAGTTTGTAGCCTCCACAGCCCCTGCCGGTGTTCAATGTGCACAGCATTTAAGAAAATTGAATTACATTGTATTTTGGTAAATTTAGCAAAAATCGTTGCCTCCTAATTGAGTCTGTGCGGTCGAGGCTTGAAAACGCTTGAAGTGCACGCATTGCGAATTGTGTAGAAGCACATTAGCCCATAATTAAATAAGCGTTCTCATGAACAAGCTTTAATTGCTGATTTGGCAGACAATTGCTTAACCAGATATTCGGCCGTTGATCTCAATGAATCAATAATCGGCCTCTAATGAAATGCTTCGGTTCGCCTTTTAGACTTCTATCCTCGGAAACAGGAGACTTGTCTCAATCTGCCTAGGTGAAGCATGTGGCAAACAAAGACTTTCAATTAAGGTCGTTCAAGCACTAATTTATTATTTACATAGACAATGTACTCTTAAGTGGGGAAGGAACTAGCTAAATTGGGAAATCAGATAATTTAAGGACAATTCAGAGCATGGAGGTCTGATTAAAAGGAGTTACTAGAGACAAGTCAATAGACTCTAGACTCTAGAGTATTTCTTAGAGCGAAAATATTGTATTCTACCAGATGCCTGTTTAATTAAGGCGTACATGTGAGTTCTGCAAATAATAATTTACAATTCTATTAAATTTTAACTTTAGCCTAATGAAATATCAGATTAGTTTAGGGTTTTCTGAATACCGACTGTGAACAGCTCGTTAATTTGCTATAAAAAGCCCAAAACATACTTTTGCTAATCTAATGTACTTACTCATTTTAATAGACGCAACAATGCTGGCTGTGGAATTGGCTGCCTCAATGGATTGGCTTTGGTTGAATTTTATCACGTATACGCCTAGTCGCGCATGTTGGCTAGCACCGAAATGGAATGGATGAACTTAATAGTAATATAATTCACAGTTTAATTTGAAGTTTGGGTTTCGTTTCGCGCTTCGAATGCTGAATTACACACAAAGCAGATAAAACAGATAAAATACGAATTTGCTATTGCCGACAGGACACGCGCACACACAGGGACCGAGACAAGTGCCATCTGCTGCTGTTTTAGATGTAGTTGTGTTTGGTATTCCCACGCCAGGACCTAGGAATTTGTCGCTGCTTTTGATTGCCATTTAAATGTGCATATTTAATTTGTTTATTTATCGGATTGAACAGAGCTTCGGAAAGAGACCAGCACTCGCATGAACGCACACAACCTCAATGCAATTTAGGTTTTAATTTTAATTTATTTATGGCATTTATTTAAATTCTACCAAAAATATTTGCCTGGGACCATTTTATTTGAACGCCATTTTGGCTTTGTTGCGATAATTTATGCAAATTATTTTCGAATTTCCCCTGTCTGCTCAATGGGCCAATTCGGCATTTCCCTCTGGCTGCCATTCCCATAATTCATTATTGATTGGCAGAAGTTGTGTCGAATGGATAAACTTTGACTGAATCGAATGAATCAACCGAAATTGAATTAAATTTCAATGATAATTCCTCTGCTACAACTTTTCAATCCTAGAGAAAGTTAGGGTGGATTTTTGGAATATTAAGTGGCGGTGAAAAGAAAAGTAAATACATTATAAATGGTACTAAAGGTTTACGGAGGAAATACGTAATGAACATTAATAACATAATCAATATATTCTCAGAAACGCTCTAAAGTAATCCCTTTAACTATTAAAAGATGCGATACTTAAGCACATTTCCTCAACTTTGATCCCCATGAAAGTTTTAATTACAGCTTGCATATACATTATGAGCATAATAATTCCCGCATAGTTGCGGTAAAGGTTTTACCCTCATTTCCCCTCTTAAATGCCGCTGCTTTATAAATGGGATTCGTATGCAATTAATAAATTGTTGGCTCTTTTCTTACGGAATTTATGCAACGCACAATAAATATAAACGCCAGTTGCCCGTAATTCGCGTTTCGCTGCCACCACAGGGATTAATACAAAACGGTTGATTAAATTTGTATGACCACAGTTTATTTATACACCGACACGGGTCGGCATTATCATTTTCCCACTAGTTATTAACTACTTCTGCCAGCACGAAAGAAACTGCCAATTAAAGAACAAGTCTGCATGATGCGAGCTTCTCGACTTTTAATTATCCTCCTCTCTCCGGAAATGTAGGAAACTTTCCAACGGAAAAACAGCAAGTTAAACTTTTAGTTTTATCTGTGGGTAAGTTGACGATAATCAACAAGTTTGAAGATTATTACATTTTTTTCTTAAAATTCTTAATATTATAAGTCTCATTAAAATTATATTTTATTATTATTTTTAGGTCTAAAAAGCCTACTCAATTTATTATTAGAATTGTAAAACAACTCCTTTATTTCATAACGTTGGATTATAACATTATATAAACTGAATACTTGCTGCTGATGAAATATATAAATTAATCTTTAAAACTAGTTAGCAAAATACACTAAAAAGTAATATATTTGTTTATATCTCCATCGCCTAAATTAGGATGAATTAAAATGAGTTTATTCCGAAGGCTGACAAGATAAGCTCTACAAATCCCGAACGAATATACCCATCTGCTAGTGCCATACCCTCGTCGAAAAGTCCAAATGTCATTTTAATTAAAAATAAAATGGCCGCTTCAATAACTCCCGATTTGTTAATGAAAATGGCAGCCGGAATAATTATATTACGGCCACTCAGATTGGCCACGTTCCAGTGAACCGGTTGTTGGCCTGCCCAATTTCAGTTTTGTTCAATTTAAAATAATTAAAACGCCGCATATAAGCCTCGGCCGAAATCCTTTTGCAAGTTGGCGAACCTTTTCGGACCGCAGATATTATAATGCTCCTGCCCTGGAATCTCCGTCCTTCTAAAATATTTTAAGGCACTTGAGCGTTGCTAAGCAAGATTTATGAGTCGCCTGGGGGCGTGGCATTGGCATAGCCCTTGGTCCACGGCCCATGGCCCTGCACTGGTTATTTATTTTTTCGGTATTTGCCAAGGTCTTTCGCTTTGTTTGCCATCTTTTGCGGCCTCAGAGAAGTTTTCAACTGGCCTTGCCGCCGCTCTGTCCCTCCACAGTCTTCGTGCTCGTCTGTGAGGTCTGTGGCATTTAAATAATTTAAAACATTTGAGCATTTTGGGGGCAATTTGGTTAATGGGCTGTGGAGGGAAAGGGTTCGACTCGCAAGTCCCAAAACGAGCTCGTAAATAACGCCGAGCGACCGATAACGATTGGGCTGTCTCAGCTGCCTAATGTGCACTATCAGATAAGTCCAGGGAATTCACCAGAAAGGGTGAAGCGCGTGGAGCCAGTGAAAACTGGCTTAAAGGGGCGCCAGCTTAAAGGACATGTGACGCAGGTTCGTGCAACGCTAGCTTATGTGGCGCACTAGTTCAAGGACTCGTCCAGCTCGCTCCAACCCAATTACGCAAAAACTACACGAGCAAGCTCTTGCACATATACGGGTACACACAGACAAAATAGCAAACCAAGTAAATAAATATTTTTAAAAATATCTGTGACCTTTATAAAATACTATTAGAATAACAATAATAGTAAAACTTCTTTTAAGTTTGCAGACTAGACTTGTGATTAAAGTTTGAGCTTAGGTATATATTTTGGGGCAACTTAAGAAAAAGTTTCAAGACTTCCTGAAGCAAATCTTCTAGCCATTATTAATATTATAAGTATCAAATAGTAATCTTAAAACGTTTAATTATCTCTTTTTGATTTGAATTTGTACCAGTTAAACCGTCAAATCCAACTGGATAAGTCCTCTGAATATTAAACAATTATTAAAGCCCATTTGACCATGTCAAACTGATGTCTTTATCGCTTTTTCGCCGTGTACGGGCTTGTAATAAATGGCATCCAACCTGCCCTGGCAACCTTTAACCCTAAAAATGCGACCCGACCTAGAAATGTGTGTTTGCTCGCCGAACCGCACCGCTCATCGCTCCCCAGTCATCGCTCAGTCACTCGGTCGCTCTCATAGGGGTTCCATTTTTTCCACAAAGCTGCGATGGCGTGCCATGAATTTTGTTTATGCTTGCGGGCGGAAGATAAACACTCGCACACTCAAACACACACACTCGGCTCGCGAAAATATGTGCCAATGCCAGGGGATAAGGGGGTGAATGGGATGGGTGCATGTCCTGGCCGACTGACAACGACATAACCAGAAGCAGCTAGCGCAGCTTATGCAAACGTTCAAGGACACGCGGATGCATCGGTGTTTGTGAGGCGCCTGCAGGTTATGCAACACTTTTGTGTTTGCCATGCTTGCTGTGTCTGTGATGGGTGTGTGTGTTGGCCCAAAACTCTGGCTTTAATTGCTGGCAATTTGTCAGGCTAATTTGCCAAATTTGACACCTCAGCGAGCGCACACACTTGCGAGTTAATGACGTCAAAAATAAAACTCGCCTCTCTCTCCTCCCTTTCTCTCTCTCTCTCACTCTCCTTTGTATGTGTTTGCAGCAGCAGCTGTGTGCGTGGCCGTGTCTGTGTGCGTGCTGTTTTCACTTTCACTTTCATTGATTTTCAAGCATCGCAAATAAATGCTGGCCACACACTCAACACGCGACACTCGGACTCACTTGTATTCGCACTGATTAAAAGCTGAATTTTCCCTTCTTTTTTTAAAGCTATTTACGGTGTTAACTTTTCGCGGGAATTATTTGTGATATTCTTATTTTATTTTTGCTGAACACTTTCTCTGGCTTTTCTCGGTCGCGTGGCTTCTCTGCGTGGCATCATTGGCAGCCCGCAATTTTCAACGTCGAACTGCGCTCGCTGCCAAAACTGAACTGAGCTTCGGCCGAAAGCGTTGCCATGGCCAAAAGCAGCAGCAGCAGTGGCAGTAGCAGCAGCGAAATACTGCTAAGTCTGCCCGTTAAATACTGGTAACAGTTTAGCAGTTGGCGGCGCAGGCGCAGTTCCCTAAAATGAATATATTCCCCGCCGCTTCGCCCGCCTTTACGTCACAGTTCGCATCACACTGTTGCGTCCTGTTTTCACTCTCTCCGCTCGGAGGCCTTTGTTTACATTGCTCGGCTCGGCTGCTCAGGCACTCTCGTATTTTCGTATTTTCGTCCTGCCTGCTATAAATAACGTTACGCATACGCCACGTGGGCCTGGCGAGGTGAGAAGCCATCAATCGCGTGATTGATTGTGGATATCTATTTTAGGCTAGGTTAACAGAAATTTCCTCTGGCTACTGCAGGTATTTTCCCAGCCGGCGACGTGTCGGGAAGATTCGTTTATAAAAGTCAATTTCAATTAAGTTACGAGACATGGGTCATGGAAGCAGATATATATTTATATTACCAACAATGACTTCTTAGGAAACCTAAGTGATTGGCCACATTTCTTGTTAAAAGTATTTTTGTATTTGAAATTCAAAAATGTATTAAGAGGCACAAAAGTGCGTCATATTGTCATATATATCAAAATACTTTTTAAACCAAAAAATGCAAATCCAAAAATGGACGCATATTTTCCAATTTTACATTAAAATCTTAATTTCGAAACATTGATAAAAATCCGAAACATGTTTTGTACCAATTTTTAGAAATTTTTGTTAATTTATTGACCCCAGAAAAATGTTAAAAAAAATTATGTCTTTAATTTGTAGATAAAATATGCAGATTTCTTAAATAAATAAAAACTATAGCTTCCCGAATGCAAATATTCGATATTTTGGCTTAGTTAGGCCTTTTTTAAACTTCAATATTCAAAGAACTATATAAACTGTTTATTAAGAAATTTCTTAGGGAAATCAATTTAGGCTAGGCAACATAACTTGACCTTAGTAAATTCTTAAGGATAGCTCTAGGTGTTCCCACCACGTTATGACGTGCTGAAGGTCCTTTCTAATTTCTTTTTTTTTTCTTTATTTTTTAGTAACTTTAACTTGAAGCGACAACCAAGGAGTGACTGTAACAATTAATTAGCCATGTTCTTGATGGGTTATTCCATTTTCTAGTATACAATTTACAGTTAAAATGCTATTAGCTGTCGTGCAAATTTCTTCTTTCGTTTATATAATGTTGCGCATACGCCAAGTGGGCCAATTCTTGGGAGACGTTCTATTTTTACACATTCTTAGCTAGCGAAATTTCCTCAGGCCCTCCAATTACTAGTTGGCCACGTGTCGAGCAAATGACTTTGCACAACTCAATTTAAAGACCACAAATGCCCCAAAGAATAACTCGAACACGTTTTTGTCCGTAGCAGTGTGTGTGTGTGTGTTTGGGGGAGCAATTTTCACGCTGATTGGTTTCCAGTCATTTTTCCTTGTTGCCTTCGCCTTTCATTTATTTTGTTCTCTTGGCCACACACAAAAAGTCAACGAGCCAAAGCCAAATGTCAACCAGCCCGCTCCCCTTTCGTCCCGCGTCCCTTCAAGGACCTTCGGAATTTAATAATGAAATAGCCCCGTCCTTGGCCTGCGAACAATTTTCAATTTTCCACTTTCGGCTTTTCAGCGTTCTGGCCTTCGGGGCGAAAATGCGTTTGATAAATTTCCCAAACGAAATCGAAACAGGGCAAACTTTTGTTTTTTGCCACGCACTTGCAATTGGCAGTGGCAATTACTGCAGTGGCGGCAGCTCATCAAATAATCATTTGCAATAACTAATTAAAAGTTTTTCCCGGGCGAAAATAATTTCATTACATGCCCAACTTTTTTTCTGTCGCATTTTCGCTGCGTTCGATCGATTACATTCCCCGCTCCTCCGAGACATATAGAGTTGGTTGTGGGCCATAAATAACAACAAGTTAGGCACTTTCCCTATTAGAGGCGTGTCTTTGCGCCTCCGGGACAAGAGTTAAGGTTAAGAATGTGACTGGAAAAGGATGCGAGGGCTGCGGAACTTCGGAGCTCCGTTCGAGCCTCCGACTGCGATTTTTATCAATGAACGATGGGCGACGAGACAAAGTTATTATGCGAAATCAGTGGGCGGCTCGTCCTTGTTTGTCCTTGCGTGGGAAGATTGTTGCTGCTCTCGATGGAATGTGTGTCATCTGGCCGGGGATATTGGCTTGCCTTCTTAATGCCGATGGCAGGAGTTGGGGCAAATTGAATGCCCTCGGCAAAAGTTGGAGGCATGTGATCAGGGGCCTAAAGGCTCTATTAAGACTCTCAATAAATATGTTATTTTGCTTTCTAAAAAAGTTAAGATTTAAAAAGATTGGGGTTAAAAGGGAAGAGAAATATCTGGCTATTTTATACTTAAGTTTTTCCACTGTTTAAAGGATATTTCAAGTACCTCTAACTGGTTAAAAATACTCTTTATTTTAGCAAGCTAATTTTCAAGGGTACAGCATATGTTGGCTAACATTTTATTCAATTTCCTCCCCGAATACTTCTGGGGATCTGAATGTGAAAGCTTGGGATGTTCCGCCTTTCTGCCCGCCTTTGTACCACTCCGCCTGCGGCTATATCGTCCTCGATGGAGTGCCAATCGAGAGGAGATACTGGCTGCGTTGGAACTTTTACGACATCGGCAGCGAGTACCCGGGCTAATCATAACCGATACTCGATAACTATGGCTATCTGTACGCATCCGGCAGTTTGCAAGTTTTCTTTTTCGTGTTTCGCTGCTCATTAGAGTGAAACTGTTGCAAGGCTTCCAGGCTGCCTTCGTCGTCCTTTTATGGCGGGTATGTGTGCCTGGCGCACTTACACTTAATTGAATCCTGCGGGCGTGGTGGTGGTGCTGCTGTCGAGCGGGATGAGTGGAAGGCGG
The DNA here is from genome assembly GCA_014170255.2 of Drosophila triauraria. NCBI lineage: Eukaryota > Metazoa > Arthropoda > Insecta > Diptera > Drosophilidae > Drosophila > Drosophila triauraria. The sequence continues at coordinate 3,566,321 of CM024336.1, read as the reverse complement.
GGGCAGGTCCTTCGGTGAGCCCCTGAGGCATACGGCATGCCAAAGCGTTTAGCAACCAAATACGCTTTGCTCCCGATTTGCCGCCCATGCCGCCCGTCTTTGTTGTTGTTAGGGCTCACATCCTGCCGCTGGCGCATCCTGCTCTTGCTCCTCTTCCATCCACATCGAATTCCACATCCACGTCCACATCCACTGGCAGTGAACCTGGGAAGAAGGAGCCACTGAGCGAGCGAGCGAGCGACTCTAATTCAATTAGCAAGTTCAGCGCCAAAGCGGCAAATGGCTCGTTAAACACGCTGTGTTTTTTTTGCCCCGCAACCTTAAATTCTACCCCTCTCTAGAAAGCACTCAGAAAAATTTCTAACTATCTCAAGAAAATTATCTAATATTTATACCCGACCCTATAAAGAATATACATTCTTGATCAGCGTCACCAGCCGAGTCGATTTAGCCATGTCCGTCTGTCCGTCTGTCTGTCCGTGTTAAACAACAGATCTCAGAGACTATAAGAGCTAGAGTTACCAAATTTGGTGACAACATTGGAATCTGTTTCACGCAGATCAAGTTTGTTTTAAAATTTGGCCACGCCCACTTCCGCCCCCAAAAATCATTAAAAACGTTATATTAGCTATAGTCGTGAATGTTGGCTTGAAGTAAAAAGATAGACTTAATTCGTAGGCAATCGCGGACGTGTTCTGAAAATTTTAGTTAAATCTGATGATAAAAGAAGTTAGAAGTTATTAAACAATAAGGTTTCTGTGTACTTGAGAGAGAGCGGGAGAAAGAGAGAGAGTTTATGAGCGCACGTGTGTGTTGCCCAACATGTTTCTAACAACATTTGTCTTCATTTGTCAACATTTTATTTTTTCCATGTTCATGTGCTATTCAATTTTACCCACAATGCTTTGGGTACCGGGTATCTCACAGTCGATCACACTCGACTGTAGCTTTCACACTTGATTTAGATAAATTGCAAACTGATCATACAATAAGGACTCTTTTGAATCCTTTTGTATAAACTAAAACTATGTTACTTACCACATGGGGGAAAACTTTAGTTACCACCAGCAACCTATTTGCTCGGTTTTGAAGGCGCTGTCCTTCCTCTGAGTCTCTTACCACTAGGGGGAAACCTGCAGAGTCGCTCGAAAGATCAAAATGTAAAAGCGGTGCCAAATAAGTAGACATTTACACCGTGAGTTTTTGTAAGAAACTTATTTTGATTGGATTCTAATTTTACTCTTTGACCTACGCAGACCGCACATCTGGTCTCCTAATCTTCTAAGATCCCACGCAGGGGTTCAGATTACATTTACAATATTTGTCAAGTGTCCAAGAGGCCGCTATATTTAAAGATAGGCGCGCCTGCGCCTATTATTTATTTATTGAGAAGCTGCCTCATGGCCTTGAATATGAAGGGCTTTACGAAGAACAATAATATAAATAATAATTTCCAACGTTTTCAGAAGCTATATGCTTATATTCAAATGTATAAAATTAAGGGTATATGCAATCTCAAATAAGTAACTTTATCTGCGTGCAGCAGACAATAATGTTGTCACCAAAATATGCATGGGCTCCCGCGCTCTGCCGCGACACCGACACTGTAACCCTGTGGTGCGCACACAAATACACACAAATCATACATATCATTGTATTAGTGTGCTCACATATACCCTGCAGTACCTGTCATCAACGTTTCATCAACGTTTCATTAAAAAAACTGCGTTCTTGTTGATGAATCTTCGATGACATTCCATACAAACTGTTGATGAATTTTACATGGGCATGTCCTAGGCTGTCATCAGTGACAAACTCATCAATGATTCATTGATGATCGTAGAAACCGACAGACGGATATGGCTAGATCAACTCGTCTGGTAAAGCTGATAAAGAATATCTCGGAGATGCCTTCTTCACTGTGTTAAAATATCATGGCAAAATTATAATACTCTCTGCAAGGGCATAAAAATTTAAATAAATGAATTTGAACAAAATGTACCATATGAAGAATTTGAACAAAATGAACAAAATGAACAAAATGAACAGTATAAGCAATAGAATTAAATTAATAAACAACTGAAACAAAATTCAAAGTACTCACGCACATCCTCGTAGGCATCGGCACATGCCTTCTTAGCGATAATGGGCACATCAACCACGCGCAGAAGCGTCGAAGGGCCAGATCCTCCTGGATGTGTCATACCCCATCCGGCAACAGTCAGCACAGTGCCAGCCGGGAGTGGCGATGAGCATAGTCTGACCTTGCCGATGTTTTTTCCCGTCATGGGTGTTTTCAGCAACATCACGGCAACATCTAAATGCAGTTCGGTATTGTTATACCCACGCGGTACATACGTCTGCTTCACCTTACGGCGCTCCCCCATTTCGTTGATAGTGGAAACTCCGCCGACCGCAGTCCACTCCTCTATCCTCCTCCGACCTTCAAAGCAGTGGGCCGCCGTCAAGACGACGCGATCGTGGATCAAAGCTCCTCCGCAGATGAACTCATCGTCGTAGCGCAGCGCTATTAAGTAACCGCCCAGTTTCGCATTGGTGGTCACATGGCCGCCGACGATACGGGTCTGGGCAGCGCTAGGCATCCCTAATTCCCTTAGCTTATGGACATTGACCTTGGTGTCCTCGGCCAAAATTACGAGCACCAGCAGCCAGCCGGAGAGGAGGCGTAATATGGCCATCGGAGAATATAGACAAATAACTCCAGGCTGTCAGCAAATCTTTCCCAATCTACCCCAGTTGGCGGGGAGAATCCACATAAGCGAATCCAATGAGAATTTTTATACCCGGTACCCATAGGGTACAAGGGTATTATAAGTTAGTGCCGACCGAGAATAGGCAGAAGGAGAAATCTCCGACCCTATAAAGTATATATATTCTTGATCAGCGTCACCAGCCGAGTCGATTTAGCCATGTCCGTCTGTCCGTCTGTCTGTCCGTGTGAAACAACAGATCTCAGAGATTATAAGAGCTAGAGCCACCAAACTTGGTGACAACATTGGAATCTGTTGCACGCAAATCAAGTTTGTGTTAAAATTTGGCCCACTTCTGCCTTTGAAAATCATAATAAAAGTGATATTAGTTAAGGGCGTGATTTTTCGCTTAAAGTAAATAAATAGACTTAATAAGTAGCTTTCCCACTTGTTATAATTGTTTTTCCTCCATATGTTTCTTATTAAAAATTAAAAATAATTAACTTAGTTAATTTGTTTGTAATGTAATGTTATTAAATCATACAATTTTTTTAAATATTTAAAACATTAAATTAAACAGAGAATGGAAATAAAACTAAACTTTGGACTGAATATTATAAATATCAATGTTCCCAAACATTTTTTTTTTATTTGATGCATTTTTAAAGCTTATTAATAATTAAAAGTAGGATTTCCTTCGAGTGTGCTCACTTTGCATTTAGCATTTGGCACCGCCCAGCGCACCGCTCCTATCCCTGGGTTTTGTCCTCCTGCTTAATGCCACTTCACTTGTGTTTGCTCGTTTTTTAAACATGTTTTATTACATTTTTTTTGCACTAGCTGGCGCCGTTTTCATGGCACCGGAAGTTGCCGCACACAGACACACGCTCTCTCTGTGGAATGTGTGGCAAAATGAGCAATGAGTAAATGAGCAAAATGTTATAAATTGCCAAAAGTCCGCTTTAGCCCAATCCCTTCTCCCGTCTGCTGCCCCTCGATTTCCGGAGCTTTTCTTTGTTCTCAGCGGTTTTTTGTTCCCCACTTGGTTTGCAGATAATGCACGGGAAAATCTTTTTCACTTTGGTCAGTGACCAAGAGCAAATGTGGACGCAGTAGCTCTCCTGCCCCCAGGATAATTATGAGCTATGTGTGGAATGCCCGGCACACACTCACAGACACACAGGTTCTACGTTTAATTTATGCACAAATAACCCGAGCAAATTATTCGCTTTGTTCGGCAAATGTTTTTCGAGTGAATTGTGTTTGGTCAGGAGCGGCTAAGGGGTGAAGATATGGGCAAACTTTGGCCGGCGCTTCATCTTCCACTCCAATGTCTGTGGAGATTAACAAGCGTGTGCGCTGCGGCTTCCCTTTGCACCCTGTCTTCCAATTTTCCACCCTTTTCCCCTTCTGCTGGCCATTCTAACCATAATCGCCTTTTCTTGCCACTTGCCGGCATATGCCCATCGTTAGCTGGATATACTGGCTGTCTACGGCCAGAACCAATCCCCAATCCGTTTGCCCTTTTCCCGAGTTTGGCTGGGTTTTCCTGAGTTCTCCTTTTGCTTTTCACACATTTACTAGTTGGGTTTCAGTTTTCGCTTCGCCCGGTCCTTTTTAGCGTTCGCTCGCCCCATTTTTTTTCAGCAGCTGCAGCAACAAAAGTCCATTATCCTTTTCGGCGTTATCGGTAATCAATTTCAGTGGACCAGCGCTGCGCAAAAAGTTGCAGCCTCTAGCAGCGGGCCAACAAAAGCGATAGTTGCAGGAGTACACCAGGCAACAACAACAATAACAATTGTTAGTTTTGAAATATGCACGACCTCACACAGCCCCCTCAAACCAGCCCCTGAACCCAACTTCCTCACACGCATGGAGCCTCACAAAAGCTTTTGAAGTGTTGTTTGCTGTTGCAGCTGGATTTCCATCAGCCGCTGCCTACACGCGGAGAAAAGTAGCTGACTTACTTAAACACGTGGAGATTCTAGGGTAAAATCTATGTAGGGTTACAAGTTATTTTTATTTTGGGTGAAGTCTCATGGATTGTTTTATATATAACATTTAATATTGTTTTAATTTTAATTTACGCAGGCCCTATTTTCATTTAACACGAACTTCTTTGGATCAAACACTTCCTGGACTCGTTGGCGACTTTGAGGAAACTTCTGCGATTTCGATATCTTTTAGGCTCTGTAAGGCTACGATACTATCGAATGACTTCGATGAACGATTGGTATCGGGAAATATACTAGAACAAACTCAAGGAGAGCAATATACTGCAAACTTAAAATACTCGCTGTAATACTGACGGTGCTTCTGTTAATGTCAATGTTAATGATATAATAGGGTCATCTACATGTCCGAATTACCCTAATCCTACATCTATCTATATTTGAATTAATTCAGAGTTGATTATAATTCTATTTATTATATATATTATATATTTTATATTACACCTATCCCTCGCTTTGCGTCGGGGATACGTTCCAAAAAAATACGACGCAAAGTGAAACGACGCAAAGTAAATTAGGATTTTCTATAGCAAACCATGTAAAGTTCGAAGATTGGTTCCAGGGTTACAAAAATACTACTTTTTAAAAAGAAAATTGAGCAATGTGATCATTAAAATAAAACCAAAATAACATTTCATTTTATTACATATTATATATATAAAAACAAAAAGAAACTAATTCATTTAAAACAAAATAAATTCTTCAATTACATACTCAATTATGAAAAATAAAATTATAATTAATCACTTTCTGACGAGTCTTTAATGTCTGTTGTCGTAGGCCGGCTTTCTTTAAAAAAATATTAACGTCTTCATCCCAAAACAACGCAACATCGAAAATCTAACGACGCACAATGAAAAATAGTTCTAATTAAGAAGCAACGCAACTTCGAAAAAACGCAAAACGAAACGACGCAAAGCGAGGGATAGGTGTATATATTTTAATAATTACAATACAAGTATCAAATCTCTTACCTTTTCTGTTTTCAATCACAGCAATATCATCTCTATCTCATCCTTAGGTCGTTCTCTCGTAGATCAATTGAAAATCTGATAGAATGGAAAAACCTGAAAATATATATTAGCCATGCTTTAATGGCAAAATTCTCTATTTTAATGATTGTAAAGCAATAATTGGATAGGCGGTCGATATTAATATTATTATAGTTTATTTTCAGCCAATATCATTCACATTTTTCCCTTGGTGCACATAGTGAGTTCAGTAAGCGCATTTTGCACTGCAATTTCAGTCGCCCCCGACGAATAATTCAATTGCAATGTGCAGCAATTCCCGCTGTTGTTGCAGGTTTCCAGCGAGCGGCGTTGTTGCTGCTGGCCGGTCGCTTACATAGTTGTCGAGTTGTTGAAAACTTGATTTTTTCACCAGCTTTTTTCATCACTCGCAATTGGCAACAAATTGGCTTGTCTTGTTAGAAGAGCCGGCTAAATCGGGGCTCAGCCTTGCGCTACATTTGAGCAGCAAGTGGATCCTAATTGAATGCGGACAGCTGCAGCATCGGTGGGAGAATTGCTGGCAAATATAATTACATTTTCCATACATCCAGTGCTCTGCCACTCGTCCTGCTCGCAAATGAATTATGCAGATGCCCCGGCACCAGATGCTCCTCCTGCAGCTGCTCCTCCTTTTGTCTGGCTGTTCATTTCCCAGAAGTTCCTTATAATCGCTGAAGGGGGTCCAATGGGGGAGACGGAGAGATGGGAGAGATGCAAAAGTGAAACTGTAGCCTCCGCCAGTGAAAAGCACTTTTCAATTTGGCGGCTTGCCTCAACACAACTCATGCCCATCTGAATTGGGCTCTCGGTTCGGCTTTCACTTTTCAATTAATTCTTGCGGCGGCCGCGTTGTGGCATTTTATGTAAGCGCTCCCCAGTTGGCATTTCCATGCCCTTAGCTTGGCCAAATTGGTTGGTGGCTTTGGTTATGTATTTAGCTGTGAAAAGCACAAGCTCTATAAGGATAAATATTAAAAAAAAAAAAAACTCAGAGTATATAGTCAGTAATAAAATATCTTATGGCTAAGACATTAGAATCAAAAGGAATTTAGTTCACAAATATTTACCAATTATCTTAAGCGTATGAATACGTAATCCTTGAAATTGTGTTGAACATTTTAAATTATTTTACCGGCTTCAAATATTTCTTCCATATTTTATTTTAATAAGTTGCTTTACACTTTAGATTTTAATAAGATCGTTTTTAAAAGCCATCAAAGGATTCCTAAACGTTTTATAACATTTTTTCCCTTGAGTATATGATGCCCACATCCGCTGATTAAACTATTTTTCCCTAATCCCCTTAGAGTATAACTTATTCTCGATATCCCCGTGGCTGCAAACATCTGGCTTTCCGCCTGCCCCACCATATTTTTGGCTGCTGCTTTGGCTTTTTGTATGTGGGTCAGTGCGGGTTTTGGCTGGTGCTCAGAGAGAGTGCCAAGCCACGTGACTATTCGGAACAATTGCAGGAACAGGAGCCCCAGTCCTGTCCGGTGCCGGGAAAACAGTGGCCAAAACCACTGCAACAATGTGGGGCGAGTGTGTCGATTAGCAAAATTGAAAATGACAAGCTGGAAGCGGCAAGGAAATGCCAGAAACTGGGCCAGGGAGCGCCGTATTATTATGCTAAAGATGATGCAGTGCCGCTCAGGAACAAACGGGGAATGGTGGAATAGGGGGTGGAAAATCAACCAGGAAGTGGGTCAACTGCTTAGCGAGTGGCGGTTGCCAATAAGGGTGCATTGTGGGGTCGAGAGCAAAAGTAAACGGGGCGATATAAGCGGGGTACATATATCGGGGAATCGCAATTTCCAGCGGACCGCACGGCGTATGAGTAATTTTCTCTAAGCGGTTTACGTTCACTCTGCAGGATTTCAGCGAGGGATACGGGGATACGGATACGAATCGCGGGGCTCGATGCAAAATCCGATATACGATTTATTTTGGTTAACTGCACATCCAATAAACTACAGAAAGGCAGATGGGGAGCGAGTGTAAATATTGACTTTTGAAAATCGAAATCGTCAAAATGTTCATAAAAGTCCAATGGAAACCGTTCAGCGCAGCAAATATTTGGCTCTGCGAACAGACATGACTCCAAAGTCCGCCTCCTGCTCGCTTCCCGGATTCTGTGTGTGTGTGTATCCTGCGGATGTGCCATGGTCAGGGCAACTTTGACCAGCAACCAGAGAGTCAGTGAGTCCCGTTTCCCTTCTGACTTCAGCTTGCCGATAATCACAGCGTATAAATAATGGAAAGCGATTTAATTTTTAACAGCTGCAGCTTGTATTGGGTGAGGGATGTGGATGGCATCGCGTGTTTCCGCCTGGCTTTGAATGTTGACTATCACGAAACCACTCCAATTCAATCCTAAACATCGGACTTAAATGCTCAAATTTCACACTTCATTTGGGCACTTCTGGTACCTTAGCATGGGATTTCAAAAGGATTTGTTTGGGGTTTTTTCAGCGAGTCCCTGGTGATATTTTCCGGCCATCAATTATGGACATTTACAGGTGGCTGCGGTTTGTAACCAACAGATCAAGGGTATGGGTTTCAGTATATATCTCTTTATGGAAAATAATTATAATTCAAGCTTTCGAATATTCCAAATCCTTTTGACATGCCTTTAGTATGCATATTTGAGTTTCTGAGTTTCAGCATACTGAAAATCAAGGCTTTAAAGCCTTTTAATTGTATAATATTCAAAAGCCTGACTGCAGTGTTTTATTAATACTGTGTGCTTTGTACACTTTATGCATTGTTAAATTTTGTAATTAATAATTATTTTTTATTAAGTTATACTTAATCAGGAAAAAAATGTATCACCCAGAGATAAAGCCAGCTATTAAATCTGTTTGTATTGCATATTAAAATGTGCGACAATCAATTGCCATTTTGCATAAAATAATTATTTGCTTAATTAAAGCACCAATTGTGTCACTTCGACACTTAAAGAGCTTTCTATAGGTAAGATGTTATTTCCTGTTTCCAGCGAATGTACTTGTGAATTGGTTATAAGATTATGAAATATTGCTTATATTAAGCCTTCTGTCTCATTTTAAAAGCGAGTGATGTAATTTAAAGTTTTCCACTTCAGTATTTAAAACGTGTGCTTCCTGGAAACGACTTTCATGCCGTGTTCGAGAACTCTTTGGCTTTTACGACCTTTGGCGTAGAGAAACATTTTCGCAGCGACAATTGTTCCTGGCCATCCCCTGTCTGCCAACATATTCCCTGCAGTTGTAAGCCGGCTTTTATGGGCTAAATGCCTGGGCCATAAACGAAAGTTTTGCCGTTTAAGGCAATTTTCATATTTTCGTATTTTAATTTAAGGCTCTGGTTGATTGAATCGGACGATGTACCTGAAGGTCCTGCATTTATGTGACTAAATGGCTTATGTTTGGGCCGTCCTAATTGGTAGTAAAACTTGGCCATTAAATCGCAACTGATTTATGCCCGAGTTTAAGTTTAAGACGAGGGACAACTTTGTTTCTGCCTTCCTTTCCTCCTTCTGTATAAGGAATAAGAATGTATAGCTAAAGGCGAAGTTGACATTCATTATGCCGGTCGAAGAGGAGGGAGAAAGACAAAAGCGGAAGCTGCTTGGCTCGCCATTTTCTCCCATTTCCGCCATCATGGAAACGGGACAATGGCAACAGGCGAGGATGTGAATTAGCAGAGGAGGCAGGAGCAGGGTGCGTGGAGCAGGGAGCAGGGAGCAAGGAGTCGGAGTGTCTTGTCCAGTCCTGGTGTACTCCTATCCCCCTGGCTCATCAAAAACTGTTTGAAATGAGTTTTTATTAGTTTTTGTTGCCGCTGCCATTTTTTGCTGTCACTTGTTGTTTGCTATCTCCCTCGTTTATGTGTGTGTGTGCGTATTTTTTTGTTTGCGTGTTAATTAAATTTTGAATGCACAAAAGAACTAACTACACGATGAGTGAGGGAACTCCGAAGGGGCAGCGAGGGCACCCAATGGCGGTCGAATAATACCAAACCCATTCCTGCCTTAATGGCATCCATGTGTGTAAATGGAAATGTTTGCTGTGTTTCCCTCATATTTTCCATCTTCCTGTCCACTCCACTCACCCTTCTGTCTCTCTGTTTTGGCATTTTGCATTAAAGAGACAACAAATGCAAAGCAAGCTAAAAAATGTGCAACAACAAGGAGGAGTGGCAAGTTCAGCGGCAAAGATTTAGTCGGACCAACGCCAAGTTTCAGGCCATAAACTTTATTCCGGGACTTCCGAGTAAAATGTTTTCCTCCTTGCAGCCTCTATTTTGATTTTCCCTTCTTTTTTTGTGCTTTTCAGCATTTGTTTTGTTATGGTTTTAATTAAGTTTTAACTGGCGCTAGACCAAAAATGCACCACACCCCAGACCCCAGCTCCAGGCCCCAGGAGCTGCTATAATTCACACACAATGCACTGGGAAAAGTAATAAAAATAATAATTTCAAATATTTTCTTTCAGGCTACTGAAGAGTAAGTTATTTATGAAATTATCTTTATTTTGTTAAAGCTGGTAATATGATCTCAAAATTTGCTCCAACCTTCGCCTATTTTCAGATCAAATATTTTAAAACTTAATTGTTTACTGCCGGAGATATGTTGCTTTGTATTTTCTCAGTCTATAAAGCCAAGAGAACACACAATGGAAACCGAAACCTTGCCCATGAGGCAGCTTTCAGCTTTCGGTTTCGCTTGGCCTGGCTGGGATCTTCTCTGAGCATGTGGATGCGGATGAGGATTTTCCTAGGCTGCTCCTGCTGCTGACAGGCGCCGGGGAAATTGATTAATGTGACTTGTAAATGGCGCCAGATGGGAAATGGAATAGGAGTGGTGAGAGGATGGGATCCCAGTGCCATGTAACCGGCCTAGAAATGTTGACTCGAAACTGCAGCAATTTGTGGCAGGAATTGTTGCGCCAAAAGTGTCACATGCAATTGTCCTTCCGAGTCCTTTTCGGGGATGCATGTTCGGAGCGCTCCCCACACGGCTATTAGCCAAGGTCCTGGGTCCTTGAGCCGAGCCTAGTTAATAGCCTACGCCATAATTAACAGCCGCCAAGCAAACAATTTCAGTGTTTGCCTCAGAATGAAAAATGATTTTTGGCCTTTGCGGCGTGTTTCACGTGGCAAGACATCATAAATTTCCAGCCCCTCCACCCTTGCTCAAAAATTTCATTATGCGAAAGTGAGTTTCGTTAATGTGTTTCCTGCTTCCCGAGCGGGCGGCGAAGGAAAGGCGGAAAAGACAAGAGGAGCCCCGGCAGACATACCAAATTATGCACAAGACAAGGCGGGGGATCGTGTTTATGGCGAGGCACCGAAAGATAAATGTCCTGTAAATAAACTAAATTGAATACATTTGCTTAAACAATTATAAGGTGGCAAAACAAGTTTTAGTTGCACAAATAAGTTAGTGAATTAATTTACTAGGAAAAGTATTAGGTGTTATAAACTATATCTTGTTTAGTTTATGTTACACAGCATTTCCTTTAGGAAATTAAAAATTAAATTCAAGTTTATTGTAATATCTACATAATATATATAATAAATATAAAGTACTAATAAGGTTGTAGGCATACATCTTTTGATTATTCTCCCAAAGAATATGCCATAAAAGTACAAATATTTTATGATACTCCTAACATAGTTTTTACGTAAATCACAAACATTTTTCTGTCGTTCTGTGCACATCTTTCGCTCAGTTATCTTACGAAAAGGTATCCATTAGTATGTGATTTATCCAGCTCCTGAATTATTATTCTCCTTAAGGACCTTGCAGTCCAATAATACTTTCTGCCAGCCAGTAAGGGGATTTTCTCTCCTTTTTCCATTTCAGAGACTTACCCACAGCTGGTCGTAATTTATGCCAATGACAACCCTGGCAATAACAAGAGCCATTTCCTGCAAAGGCCAATGTCAGCTTAACAATTTAATTCGAACGCTGTCACTCCCCTTCCCCTGGAATTTAAATGCCGGGGTAGAAGTAAGTTAACTGACTCCGTATTGGCTGCCTACGTAGCCAATGCAAATTTCTGTAACGCGAAATTTGCAATTTCTGCATTAAGTCAACAGGGCGGATGGGTGATGTGCCAGGGATCCCCGGAGGAGAGGCGGAATACGCGGGGAAAAACTGTCGAGAGGCGAGACATTTGCTGCGTTGCCGGCGTGACATTTGTTTGGTTTTAATTTCGGTTCAAAGGCTGCCATGGCAGCAGACTCCGCATTCAGCTCCAGCTCCCCTCTGGGGCTGATGAAGTATGCCAGGCCGGGCGGACCAAAACACTTGCTGTCGTCGTCCTTCGGAACCGGCGAATGCAAAATTGAAATATTGCATGAATTGCAGGAATGCACTAAGCCATGAAGTAACTCCCACTCCCAGTCGCTGTTCCCCGGTGAAAACGGGCTTGGCCGACATACGACGTCGTGCAACTATTTAATAAACATCAGCAGGGACGGGGTGCGTCTCCCGGAGCAGCACTCATTTTGGCTGCGGTCGGAGGAGCTTTTGATGTCTCGCTCGGGTGCATTTAATAAGCTGCCACCGGAGGGAAACGCCAAGTGCCGGGGGGCGTGGACAGGTGCTTTGACTCCTAGACTCAATGAGGCTGCCACGGAGGCCAGCAGGACGGAATGACACCTAGAACATCGAGCTGAAAGCTTTGGCATTTTCTTTAAAAATTATTACTTCTTAGTAAGGTATTGAGAAGAGGCTTTTGTACCCAGAAAATTAGTAAACAAAACATTTAATTCAACTTATTTTTCGAAATTTACTACATTTTATTTAGGTTTCAATTGAAATACTCGTATCTATAATGTTCGGTTCCTCACGTTTCTTGACACAGCAAACTTGTTTCTTCGGACATACAGCAAAATCTCGGCTTATGAAGCAATCTTTGGCAGCTATGCAATGGGCCAAGAGTGCTGTGTTTGTTTGATGGATATTAGTGTCATTGCAAAGTAGTTTCTCTTCAGTGTCTAATTTGCTAGCATTGGTATATGCAAGTACCGCTAGGAAGAAGTAGCAAGTCAGTCGGGCGATCATTGTATAGTAACTAAAGAGTTTAAGTTCGGGTGTTTTGTTTAATATGGTTTGATAAGCCCTTGACTGAAAGGCTGAGTGATTAGTTTCGGGTTAAGTTAGAAGTAATAAGATACACAGAACAAAAAGTAATAGACTAAAAAGCTAATTAACTGTGTATTTGAAATAATAAAATAATATTCGAATTATATTTAAAGTATCCAACTTGAAAATATTGTTTTCCCCTTTTTCTATAACCATTAATATGTCTTTTATTTGCAGTTTTTATTAAATGGTTCGAGTCTCCTTTACTCCAATGTGTAAAGGTGTTCTGTTCCGCTCTATAATTTATTTTTTGTTATGCAATCTATTGGATTCCCACAACTCAGTTCAGTTTATTTTGGGAAGCAAGTGCGAATGGAGTACAAAAGAAAAATGTTGTTTGCGAATGTTGGTAAACAAAGGGGCCACCAAGTGCTGCCTTTGCTCTGGCTGGATGCCAGCTGCCAGGATGGGCTGCCTGGATGGGAATCCACAGTAAACCAGGTCCTGCGAGGAAGTGACGAAGGCACGAAGGAGCCCAAAACTATTTGCACTCAGCAGCGGCAGTGGCAGCGGCAACAAATGTTGCTGCGGTGTTGCCTTGTGCTACTTACGGCTGCCATTTGATGTCGATGGAGGATTCAGGATGGAGATAAAGGATGAGGATGGGGACTTAGGATGGTGGATGAACATTGGGATGAGGATCTCGATGTTTTTGTTCGGTATTCCCAAGTATCCCGAGCAAATATGAAGGCGCCTGGTGATGTGTTTACAAGTTTGCGAATTGTAGTCATTGTCGTCATCTGGCCCTCCCCAATGTTGGCCAGCTTCAGCTTCAGTCTCTGTCTCAGTCTGGGTCTCAGTCTCAGCCCGCTTTTCATTACCAATTGGAGATGCCCCTTTCCCCGATCCAATGCAAACATCAATCAAGCTGCATTATGCAAATATTCGCTCGAAACTTGCAACAAAAGCGCATCGAGCATGGAAAGGCAACAACGAGAAAAGGGTAGCCTCAAATGGGAATGAGATGGGACCGGACATAAGGATGGGGATTGGGGATGAGGTCCTAGACTCGAGATTGGAGAGCAGCCTGTCAGACGTCAAAAAGCAGTTGCTATCCGTTTCACCGCCCCCACATCCCATCAAGCCATCATCCATCGCCGCTGTCAGTCGCATTCCTAAGACAACAAGAAAGAACATCAGCTACACTTGGGAAAACAAGGGGTTACTGATGAATGAACCTAATGATCTTTTATATGTCTTGATTTGAGGTATTAATTATTTCTTTAAAAAGCTTCGATAAGTGAATGCGATTTTTTATTTTTATTTTCTTGTTTATTTTTGGAAGTTGTATTACAATTTTTAAATTTAACCTATAAATAGTTAATACTTAAATTTGCATAGCATACGTTTCAAATTCTCGAAAAGCATTTCTTCTGAGTGAATCATAAAGAAAGAAATTGGCAGCTGCCAATAGTTGGACTCCCAGGGATTCGGTTCCAGGATCTGGATCCTAGGAATCCTCCTCGCCGTTCGCCTGAATTAAACGATAACGAGTTTTGGCTTTCATCGCTTCATTTTGAAGCTAAAGCTAAAAGCAACTGAAGGGTTGCCGCCTGCCAGCGCCAGAAAAGCTAAAACGAAAAGCCAAGGAGCTGAAGAGGCGAGGAACGAGGCACCAAAGGGCCAGGACTCGAGTCAGCCGGCTTTTGTTTATGCGTAAAGTTTCGCGGCTTCGGAGGAGCAGAAACAGAGGACTCGAAATATATATAAGGGATTTGCAGTCGGAGCGGGGCGAAATTAAAACGTCTGCAGCAATTTATGCCAGCACTTTAAAGGGGCTTCCCCGTGATCCCACACATACACATAACTACTCTATATGTACGAGACTGGTATTGAAGTGCCATATACAGCGAATCCATATTCCCGAGTTCCATTTCTTTTTCCCAGTTGCCAACTTTCTGAGGCACTGAAGCTCCAACTTTTTCGCTGCTGACAATAAACAAAAGGCGAGTCCCGAAAAAAGGGAAAACAGAAGTCTTGCAGAACTTGAATAAGGGGGCGTGGCAGATCTCAGCTTGGGCTCGCCTGCTGCAGTTTGTTTAGCTGGCAACACTTTGTCGGGAACTTTGCATAAACTTTGCGTTTGGCTTTCGTTTTTCGGAAAAATCCGTTTTCCGTTTCCCGACGAAGGAAAACTTTACAAATTACTTTTACGATTTCCGAACAAAATGCAAAATGCATACAAGAGCAGAAATTGCCGTGTGCCGTTAATTGCAAGCAATTTGTGTTGAATTAAACGTTAATGGAGAGCGAAGAGAAGTGAGGACTTTCAAGTCTAGCTCTTGGAAAATATTCAACTTAGCGAAGGCCAAAAATATGGAAATACCGATATCATATCGATATTGAGAGCGAAATTCGGTTGTCTATTAGGTAAGTATGTAATTTTGTGGTTGATTTTGGCTTGCTTTACCAAATAAAGTTAAATTTCAGGAAATCTTATGTACCAAAGCTTCAATTTAATTTTGATTTCGACATTTGTTCAGTAAAGTGTGAAACTTAATTATACTTTAACATTATTTCGATAACAAATCGGTATTATCGATTACTCTTTAAGCATATTGTTCTGCCATTTAATTGATTTTTGATTAAACTCTTAATTCGGCTGAAGTTCAACACCCGCCCAAAGTCTGCAATTTAATAGGGTCGACTGAAAAGTTTGTTAATGCGAAGCCCTGTAGGAAATTAACATGCAACTTTGATACTCCTACAACTTCACTTCCGGCCACGACCCCGCCTCTCGCTCTTTTGCATAATCCTTCATCGGCTAAGCAGTTTGGCCGAGGGAGGAAGCACACAATTTAATTAGACGCTACGAGCAAGGCTCGCAGCCTGGCCCGCAGCACTGGGCCATGTGTCTGTGAGTGAAATCAAATATGCGTGAACATCAGCTACTGCCAAGGCAAACACTCGCCCGCCCACAAATACATATCTAAACACGGCGCAGGCATGCGTAATTAAATTTACATGAATTTGATATTGAGCATACACCAAACCCACACAAGCACACGCTCCACCGCACACATGTGTCGATTGCGCGACTTGCAATTAGCATTGCCTACTTTCCAGAGCCGCCTCGCCAGGAAGCTTCAATTTCTATTGGTCCCTCTCTCGAGCGCTTGTCTTGAATTCCAACATTTGAATGCGTAACACACTCTCACAGTGGGGGGCATAAAAGTGGCATTCCCTTTTAATTTAATTTTTATTGCCTCGAGAAATTACTGAACATGTTTGCTGTGAGCTTATATTGCAAACTTTCTTTTTTCTTTACTTCTGTTTATTAGACATATTTGCAAAAAGGTTGTTAAATTTTAAAAATAATGAATACATTTATATTTTAAATAATGCTTTTGGCAACGAATGTTCTTAAAAAAATACATTTTAAATAGGCTTAAAAATTGTACTATACATGTGAGCATGAGACAACGTACTCAAACAAATGAACTGTTGCAAAAAGTTCATTGCGAGGGGAAAACTTTTGGCATTGTCTGCTAGGGGCGCTCCCCTCTTTTAAGAGAGCCCCCGCCTCTAATTGGCCATGACCCCGCTGCCTGCGTTGCCAGCGCTCCTTGTCGTCCTGTCGAGCCCAATGAATCTCTAATTTGGCGCATTTCAGAGTTCATAATAATTAAAATTACGCGCTGTCTGCAATGTTGTTTGTCCCCGGTTGTTGTTGTCCTTGTTATATGTATTATTTATGGCTTGCAAAACTTGGTCCTTGCGACTTTTGCCTTTGACTCCGCTCTTGATGCCAACTTTTCGGTTTTCGGTCGTGGCATTCATCAACTTTTTGCGTAAAAGTCACCCGAATCAGACTGCCATGAAGAGAGAGGAGCGACCGAAAGAGTTATAAAATAGAGATATAAGTCGGTGCTTTTGTCACATTCAGATACGCAAATCAGATTATGAAAAGCGTTTAATTTATGCGAATAATTGCATTTGGGGGCACTTTTTGGTTGATGATTGAAAAACTTGTATGACACATGCGAGCGAGCTGTTGGAAAAGCTGTTGGCAGTTCTGTTTGACAAGCCCACGATAGCAACATCTCTGGCATTTTGTTATTATTTTTGTTATTATTCCAGCTCTTGACAATGTCAACAGTTTTGCGCTTTTATCTGTTTGCACAGCACACTCGCGCGCCCTCTCCCCCACTCTCACTCTCCGTTTCTGTGTGTGTTTAACATAAAGCGATTAATTGCTTTTCATTAAACGCTGCTCGTTATATTGCCCCCGCCCACACTCCCTCCTTTGCCTTTTGCCAGGATGCGCTTATTTAACTTTTAATTTGAAGTCGCAAGGAGGCAATTTCGAGATGTGTTTACCTTGCGAAAACGACATTAAGCTAGCAACTTTGCATTCGCGTGACTCTTTTGAAAAACTTAGCTAATTTGAAGGCGGGGAAAAGGACACCGAGGAGCTCTCAAAATATATATATGTACATATATCTAAAATTTGCCAATGAATTTTTTCAATCAATGTAATTTAAATCTATAATATTTGGGTTTCAAACAATTATTACTAAAAATTAAGTGTAGGAAAGAAAAAAACTATATTTTCTACCTTTTTCCCATTCTTAACATTTACCTCCTATGAACAATGGAAAGCAGAAGGCTGCTTTATTACTGAGAATTTTCTCTGAAAAAATTACGAACTTAATATTTTATCCCCTCTCAAGTTATTTTATCCTATCAGCCATTGTCATTGTCATTTTTTGTAGCCGTTAAGCAGTCCGCGCCGTAAAAAATGGCATTCTTAGCCAGACAGGGGAGCAAACATTCACCTGGCAGGTGGCAGTCCCACGTCGATGGCCAAGGCAACGCCCAGTTTACAGTTCAAAGGTGGCTGGAGGTCAAGGCCGGGGACACACAGGCAAATTTAAGACGCGGCGCAAGACGAGACGAGACAACAAACAGCCGGCCAAGTAATTGGCGTGGGCTTAGCCACGGGGGCAATCAACCGTTCCGGCCTGGCCAATTCCAATAACACTAGCAATGCCCTAGCCAATACCAAAGCCCATCGATATATCATCTTCGTCCATGTGTCTGCTTACCAATCGCCTTTTTATGGCCAGCCAAAAGCCATCAGAAGCAATAGAAACTTTACAACTTGCAGACATCGTTTTGGGTCAGCGACAAGAATTTTGAACTCGACTCTGACTTGACTTCATTGAGGGCCAATGTCCAGTGTGTGTGTGAGTGTTTGCATACAGGACGAGCGCTGTACATGTACATGCAGGAACATTGGCCCTAAGCTGAATTGGACATTGGTTATTGGTTATTGGCTGGGCAGGGAGCGAGGGGCCACTACTAGCTGCATCGAAAACGGGCTAAGCAGGCGGACAAACTCTTGGCTTGAAGTTTCCCGAAAAGCATTTCCTTGTCACCATCAAACTTTTTGGCCTCATTGTATGATGTTCCCGGCGATGCAGTCAGCTCTGGGCACTTGACCTTTTTCTGCACGGATTTTTCTTAATTTTTATAGAAAGAAGGCTTCAGCGGTAATCTAAAATAATAAATTTGACTGAAATACAAATTAATTCATTTCGCTATTTAAAAAAGTTTTATCTCGTTTTCTCACTTGGTTGTTGGAATCCCTGTATCGTACATACTATATCTCCAGCATGCACGAGGTCCACCGTCAGGACCAGGACCAGGACCAGGACCAGCCTTAGCCTTGGCCTCACATTATTTAGCCCCGGCTAACAGAGCTCTGTTAGCGACCACGTGCTTTCCTGCAAGTCCGGGATTCTGCGCACTGGTGTCGCTCACCTCTCCGCGAGCTGTTCCCAGTATTCGGCCACGGTGCGTATGATTGATAAACCAAAATAAATATTTGCCAGCCTCCGCGATGCATAAAGTGCCGCAGAAAACGTCGAGGCTGCTACGAAAGCTGCTCCGTTCACCTCCGAGTTCTTGGCGGGATGGGATGCGAGGGCTTTTTTAGGCGTTGGTCGCACGTTATGGGGGGTCAGAGGGTCAGAGGGGGCACTCCGCCAAACATCTGTGTTATGGGTACGAATGTGCACACACAGATACGCAATACAGACTGACAGCAGTGACCTTGAAGCAGGCTTTTGCATTGCCTGTGGAACAGGAGAGCGCGTGCTTGCCGCTGTGTGTGTTTGTGCGTCACGTGTAAGCAGTTTGGCTTATATTTGTACACCAAATATATGTGTATGTGTGTGCAGGGGAAGAGGTGTTGCTGTGTGTGCGAGCATTGGCCCCCTCGGCATTGTAAAAACTAATGGAAATTTAATTTCTGTTTGGGGGAGCATTAGCATTTTCGGTGTAGTTGCCATGATTATTATGCTCGTTACAGGGCTCGCTCGAAGAAGTGGAGCAATAAACTGAATTAAATAACAGGTTTGCCAATGAAATATAATAGTATTTATAATAAAAGGAATAATTTGGTCAAGCCTAACTTCTCTGATAATTTCCACAAGTTTCTTCTAGAAAAGTGTCAAAAGTTGTACTAACTTTAATTTTGAACGAAGGAATTGTATATAATTATATTACTGAAAATATTAAAATATATTGTGTAAAATTAAGTGATTCAAATACTTATAAACTGAATTATATATAAAATTTGCCACAGAAATCTAATAGTATATATAATAAACAGAACTATAAGAGAATTATAGCCAAGCCAAAAATATAAGATAATTTTAATTAATTTCCTCATTTATTTAAATGAAGAAAAAAGCAAAATGTCTTTTTCTAAATGATGTTAATAAGATTTTAATAATATTATTATTTAATATTAAGTGATTAAAAAACCTTAAGCCCTTTAAACCTGTTTATTAAAAACTAAAAGAATTCCATATAAAAGCTTATTAAATTAATACATTACTTAACTCTTTTATATATATTTATATTTTAATATATAACCTTTAAAAATTATAGCCTTGTAAGACTCTTCATGAATAAGAGTGCTTACTGTTCATAGCCTGCACTGCCTGAATTTTTTCGGCCAAGTTCTTGCTTGGTCCTCTGGGAACAGGTGTCAATTAAGTTCGCTCATCAAGCTGATTAACAGAAATTCAGCAGCTGTCGTGGCATTTGTGGTTTTCCCCTATTTTGCAGCCCCGACACTTTTCCAACCACACACCCCGATGCATTGAATTACAATTTAATTGTCGGGGCGGCGCCCATAGTTTGCTCCACAGGATGTCAGGCATTGTTTCGTGCTGGATTTGCAGCTGTCAAAGTGACAAGCATTGGCATCGCCTCCTGCCGGAGTCCCGAGACCTGCGCCATTCATCCACTTATTTATGCTGTTTGAGCATTTGTTGTGCACTAACTGCTCCTACAGCCTCAGCTCAAGTCAAGTCGTGTGCAGGAGCAGCCGGAGCCACACATAAATTGCTTCTGACATGCTCCGTTGACTTTTATGAGCGGCAATGGGCCCGAGGATTGTCTTGCCCTCCTCCTAATTAGAGCCATCTCCCAGAGAGCAGGAGCAGGAGCAGGAACAGGACTTGGTGTGGGCGATGTGTAACTTCGGTTGAGAGGACGCACTTAACAAGTGGAGCCATGTCAGTGGCAGACTTCGTGCTGCAACCGCAGAAGCAAAACTTTGCGAAATAGAAATGTTGCAAAATATTTTGAAGGAGATCCCGTCTCCCTTCTCCATTTACCATTTTCCATTCTCCATTTGCCATTCCCCGATTTTTCCTCCTCTTGGCTGAAGCGACTTTTTGTTTCGTTCAGGTTAAATGCGCGCGAATTGTTTTTTGGCCAGGAAAACTTTGTGATTTAACTTTTGAATAACCGCCAGCTGGGGGGAAGGCGAAGGGAAAGGGAAAATGTGACTAGGGAGAGTGTGCCAAATATTTAAGTGAAATTCTTTTCCAGCTGACTCAGCAGACAAAGGATCCGTGCTGGGTTCCGTCGACTAGTTTGTCATTTGCCAGCGCACTTAACGTTCAGGAGCTGCTGTCCCTGAAAATTGGGATACATTTTATGCTCTTAACCTTTTTATGCAAATTACTATTTCCTCGTCTATCCCGTTCACTTCCTGGTTTCCCGGCACCCGTTTCTTTCTTCCTTTTTGGTCACATTTGCGGCTAGAGGGCAAACATGGTCCGAATGCTTCCTGGATTCTGCTGCGGTCTCAACTTGTTGTCCAACTTGCTAATCAACCTGTTTGCTTAGGCCTCCAGGTCTTTACCTACATGGAGTTCTTTGGGTTAATGGTCAGGGGCTTCTATAATTAATGCACACACGTGGCGTATGCTTAATGCTGGCATGGTCAACCTCAGTGCCAATTAAAAAATATTTAAATTCCATTTGGACATGGGGGTCTTAAGTATACTTACAAAGAAATTAGTTCTTCTACGCATGTATAATTTAAATTTATTTTAAATGTTAAATAAATATAAATAATATTTTTCAAATACTTTTTCTATTCAAATATTTTAAAAAACAGAGACTTGGGCAGTTTTTTAATAAAGATACATATACCTAATACTGGCAGGATCAAATAGCAAACCCAATTATAAAGAAATAATCATAGGAAAGGACTTAGCTCTTAGACAAATGTACACACTACATTTTCATATTTATTTAGTATTTAAATAATATGCACACGTGGCAAAAATTTAAAGCAGATAAACCGCAAAGGAAATCTAAAAAAATTGTATGTATATAATTTTACTCATGTGGTATTTAATTTGTATTAATTCGGGCAACTTCGTTAAACTCTTCTTTACCCCAAATATGAAGCAAATTTCCATTAAAATTCCTTGAATATAGTTTCCACTTTATTTGCATCCCATAACTTTGGCTGTTTGCCCTTGTGCTTTTTATGGAAAGTTATGAAAAATATAAATTTGGGAAACCCAAAACGGAGTTGCCGTCGTGGTCAGGAGACGGCGCCTCCTGTTTGACCGACAATTTATTACAATCACGTCAAAACTCATTTGAATGGCCGCCATCCCAGCCGCAGTGGCTGGCCATAAATCAGAAGCTGCACTGCAGCTGATAATGCCGAAAGTTGGGGAAAATATTGTTGGGTAACTGGGTGGGAGTTTAACTCCGTTGTGGGCAAGATGCTCAATTGAATTGGCCGCCGACTTCTGGCCAAAAAACCCAAGCTCTATAGGAGCAGGATGCGCTTGCTGGCTTCTGGTCTCTACTGCTGGTGTTTCTGGGTCACAGGCAAATGGGTCAGACGCGGAGGAGCCTCTCTCGCCGGAAGGCCGCATAAATCAAAGCGAAAGTGAAAAGTGAAAATTACTTACATTCTATTCCTGTGTATCGAAAAGGGAGAGGGTGAAATAAAAAAAACCCATCTGATTTATCGACCTGCAGAGCTAAGCAGACGGAAAAACTCATAGGGAATGCAGCATTTTCAATTTTATTACCACATAAAAAAAAACGAATATTTATACCCGGTACCCATAGGGTACGTACGTTTGTCTCTCCGTGTGAAACAACAGATCTCAGAGATACAGAGTTACCAAATTTGGTGACAACATTGAAATCTGTTGCACGCAGAACAAGTTGGTTTTAAAATATTTCCACGCCCACTTCCCAAAAAAAATCATAAAAACGTTATATTAGCTATAGTCGTGATTTTGGTTTGAAGTAAATAGATATACTTAGTAGGCAATCGCGGACGTGTTCTGAAAATTTGAGTAAAATCGGATGATAAACATAGAAGTTATTAAACAATAAAGTTTCTATGTATACTTCTTGGGAGAGAGAGAGAGAGAGAGAGAGAGAGAGAGAGAGAGATGAAGAGAGAGAGAGCGCACGTGCGTGTTGCTCAACATGTTCCTAGCAACATTTGTCCTTGTTGGGTGTTGGTCACCATGTTCCTAGCAACATTTGTATCTTTTAAGTGTTATGAGTGTTTGTCTTCATTTGTCAACATTTCATTTTTTCCATGTTCATTTCCTATTCAATTTCACCCACAGTGCTTTGGGTACCGGGTATCTCACAGTCGATCACACTCGACTGTAGCTTTCCCACTTCTTTTAAATAAATTGAAAACTGCTCATACAATAAGGACTCTTTTGTATCCTTTTGCATAAACTAAAACTATGTTCCTTACCACATGGGGGGAAACTATAGTTACCCCCTGCAACCTTTACCGCTTTGCCCGGTTTTTAAGGCGCTGTCCTACCTCTGAGTCTGTTACCACTAGGGGGAAACCTGCAGAGTCGCTCGAAAGATCAAAATGTAAAAGCGGTGCCAAATAAGTAGACATTTACACTGTGAGTTTTTGTAAGAAACTTATTTTGATTGGATTCTAATTTTACTCTTTGAGCTACGCAGACCGCACATCTGGTCGGCTTATCTTCTAAGATCCCACGCAGGGGTTCAAATTACATTTACAATATTTGTCAAGTGTCCAAGAATTCCATGGCCTGGTATATGAAGGACTTTACGAAGATGACATCCGTGTAGACGCCAGGATAATGGTCGCTGGCACAGCCGAAGCCAAACGACACGATACCGCAGACTTCTCTCTTCTGGTACACTAACGGACTTCCAGAATCGTGTAGGCACGCATCCTTTTCGCCCAGTACTCCAGCGCAAAGCATACTGTCTGTTATTTTATCTTCATGGAACAATAATATAAATAATAATTTTCAACGTTTTCCGAAGTTATATTCTTATATTCAAATGTATAAAATTAAGGATATAATGCAATCTCAAATAAGTAACTTGATCTGCGTGCAACAGACAGGAATGTTATCACCATATTATACACAAAGTTATAATAATATATATATATATATATATATATATATGATAAAACATTTTATTTGGGGTACAAGGGTATTATAACTTTGTGTATAATATGGTATATATATATATATATATATTTATGATATATCAGTGGCGGGCGGGAGCCAGACTCGCGAGTCTGCGAGTTATTCTGCCACCGCTCTGCCGCGACACCGACACTGTAAGCCTGTGGTGCGCACACAAATACACAGAAATCATACATATCATTGTATTAGTGGGCCCACATATATACACATATATACATATATATATATATATATATATATATATACGGGTATTATATATATAAAACAAGAAATAAAGCTAACTTCGGTAAACCGAAGTTTGTATACCCTTGCAGTCTGCAATTGGATCATTGAAAATCGATCCATATTGGTAATGTCGAAAAAATATCAAATAATGTAAATTTTGTAAATTTTACACTTTCATGTAGAATTTTACATTTTCATATAAATCGACCGATCCCTTCTATGGCAGCTATACGATATAGTTGTCCGATCTTAATGAAATTAAAACCGTAATTCTAGAACTATAAAAAACGACTATATGTCAAAATTTGTAGAAATTCGTTAAAAAGCAGAGAAGAATAATTAATTAATAAGACTACGCTGACAATTTCAGCCTGATAGCTCAAGAATTGAAAGAATAGTTCGCGTAGAAACCGACAGACGGATATGGCTAGATCGACTCGTTTGGTAAAGCTGATCAAGAATATCTCGGAGATGCCTTCTTCACTGTGTTGCAAATATCATGGCAAAATTATAATATTCTCTGCAAGGGCATAAAAAGTTAAATAAATGAATATGAACAAAACGTACCATATGAAGAATATGAACAAAATGAACAAAATAAACACTATTAGCAATAGAATTAAAATAATAAAAAACTAAAACAAAATTCAAAGTACTCACGCTGATCCCCGTAGGCATCGACACATGCCTTCTTGTTGATAATGGGCACATCAACCGTGCGCAGAACCGTCGAAGGGCCAGACCCTCCTGAATGTGTCTTACCCCATCCGGCAACAGTCAGCACAGTGCCAGCCGGGAGTGGCGATGAGCATAGTCTGACCTTGAAGATGTTTTTCCCCGTCATGGGTGTTTTCAGCAACATCACGCCAACATCCCAGCGCAGTCCCTTATAGTTGTACCCGCGCGGTGTATACGACATCTTCACCTTACGGCGCACCCCCAGTTCGTTGATAGTGGAAACGCCGCCGACGACAGTCCAGCCCGAATTCTTCCTACCTTCAAAGCAGTGGGCCGCCGTCAGGACGACGCGATCGTGGATCAAAGCTCCTCCGCAGGTGTACTCACCGTTGTAGCGAAGCGCCATTAAGTAGCCGCCCAGTTTCGCATTGGTGGTCACATGGCCGCCGACGATACGGGCCTGGCCAGCAGGCATCCCTAATTCCCTTAGCTTATGGACATAGACCTTGGTGTCCTCGGCCAAAATTACGAGCACCAGCAAGCAGCCGGAGAGGAGGCGTAATATGGCCATCGGAGAATATAGGCAAATAACTCCAGGCTGTCAGCAAGTCTTCCCCAATCTACCCCTTTTGGCGGAGAGAATCCACTTAAGCGAATCCAATGAGAATTTTTATACCCGGTACCCATAGGGTACAAGGGTATTATAAGTTAGTGCCGACCGAGAATGTAAGTAATAGGCAGAAGGAGAAATCTCCAACCTTATAAAGTATATATATTCTTGATCAGCGTCACCAGGCGAGTCGATTTAGCCATATCCGTCTGTCTGTCCGTGTAAAACAACAGATCTCAGAGACTAAAAGAGCTAGAGTTACCAAATTTGGTGAAAACATTGGAATCTGTTGCACGCAAATCAAATTTGTTTTAAAATTTGGCCACGCCCACTTCCGTCCTCGAAAATCATAAAAAATGTTATAGTAGCTATAGGCGTGATTTTTGGCTTAAAGTAGACTTAAGTTGGCAATCGGGGACTTTTCTGAAAATTTGAGTATAATCGGAAAATAAACATAGAAGTTATTAAACAATAAAGTTTCTGTCTATACTTATTTTTCTTGAGAGAGAGAGAGAAAGAGAGAATATCAAGAATGTATATATATAAGGTCGGAGATTTCTCCTTCTGCTGTTACATACATTCTCGGTTTTCACTAACTTATAATACCCTTGTACCCTATGGGTACCGGCTATAAAAATGTTATTGGTCTTTTAGATATTTATTAGCTTACTGATTGATGGATATTGTCAAATATAAGGCATAATTTAGACTCTTTCTCATATTCTGCTCAGGTGTTATAACAGTTACTTAAAATACAATAAAGAAACATAATTTATTAAACAACACATTAAACTTTAACTTTGTTACTCCCTTAAAGGCCCAAAGTCTAAAGTACCTTAGTTCTGAAGTTCCCAGAACTACTCCAAACTTTATTTTCCTGCTGGAGATAAATACCATTATCCCGGACTTCGTTGGCCACTCACGAGAACCTGCATAAAGCTGCACAAATTGACTTGTTTATGCGATAATTTCGTGGAGGAGCCCCAACAATTCGATTATTTAGTGATTTCGGAGGATTTCTAAAGACTGTCAGGGGAAAAGGGCAAAGGGAAAGCACGAAAGAAGCTTGGCCTGGGCAGTTCACAGCTGCTTGCAGCTCACATGCCTCGGAAAATAAAACAAGATTTATTTAGTTGGCCCGGCATTAACTGTTGCCCTTTTGTTATGGCCAAGATTCCCTTCCTTAACCGTCAGGAACTCTTCTATAACGGCTTTGTATGCACGCGTGTGTGTAAAACGAAGGAGCCAACACATAAAACTCGGATGGGTTTTCTTTTCATTAAAAGCGGATTTACGCACACACACAAAGTGGAGAAAGGTGGCCGAGGACGTAGGACGAGGGCTAGAGTGAAAGGAGCGAGCCGGGAAGTGAGAGCAGCTTATTGCACAATAAACACGAACACACACACAAATTATGAGGCTGGCCGGGCAAAGAAAAGTCCCCTCAGTGTTCAGATGCTTAGTCAGCGCTAAGAAGTTTCCCTTCTAAACTGCACAGGGAACAAAATATCTAAAAAGGCAGTCTTTAATTCGAAACTCCTTGTCGAAATCTAAAAATATAATTTCTTTTTAAGTGATATTAATTTATATTACATATTACTGCGATATTTATTAATTATAATGTAAGGCACACTACACTTACAATTAAATGTCAAGGAGATTATGGAAAGACATTTATTTTGTATAAATATATAAAGACATTTATTTTGTTGTTTTGTTTATTAAAAGAAATAGTTCAAGTCTTGAAATTGTAATATGTTTAAATATTTAAATAAATATATGTAACCTTTTCGTTTTGTTTTCACTATAATCATTCATTAAAAGTTTAAGGACTTTCTTGGTAAAGCATTTCTCCATAGGTAACCTCTTCGTTTTACCTTTAAATTTATAAAATATGAAAATATAACTTTCTCTCCGTGTAAAAAACGATGGCGATAACGAATCCTCGGCAAGGAATCTTCGCCATGTGTGTGTAAATGTGTGTGCCAGTCGTCAACTGGTCAATGTTGTCACAGACGAATGTCAACAAGAGATAAGCCATTCATTTTATTCATTCATTCAGGGCCAACCCCCTTAGTTCCTCTCCTATATAATACCCCATACTCCTTGGCTTGGGCAGTTAACTATTCCGTAATTTGAGACTTGTTTGCTGTCACTCGAGACGAAAATAATCGACTTTGCCACGCCGTCCACTCGCCATCTCGCTGTATATGCTACGTATATGCTACGTATATATAGTAAATCGTTATCCTCGAGGAATTTGGGCGCGACTTGCCTCCGATTTCGTGGGCAGACCGTGCAAATAGCAAATAAAAACACGTATACGCAAACATGGAAGGCTAGCAGGCCAGCTTTGTGGCCCGAAGGATTGAATACCCTGAAGGATACGTCAATTATCGTGACCACTGGCTTACATAAGCCCTGTGTACACTATTCCTGCACGCATTTTATGTAAGATAAGCCCAATCGATTCCAAGGCTAAGCTGTCTTTTGCAGAATATAGTTACCCCATGCTGAGTTTAATGAATAGAGTTATTTTCTATGAGCTGTATCCCTCATATTACCTAAGGCATTTTTTCCCTTTTCTTCACAATAAATTAATTTCTTCCTTTTCACACTCAAAATACTCTACAAAAATATTGTCCTGTTAATTTAATACTTCCTGAAGTTAGACTTTAATTTCGATGTATATTCCCATAATTGCGATACCCTTTACCCTGGCATAAGAACGCAGCGACGCCCCCATTGTGACATTTTTTGTGGCCGGGCTTGAATGATTATTTTTGTGTGTCTGCTCGTGTGGCTGAAGCCAGTAAGAAACCCAAAAGTCCTTTGCTAATTATGCCACAGAGTTTTGCTGTTGACTTTGCCCCGGCTCTTGGAAATAAATGATAGGATGCCTGGTCAGCTCATTCACATCCTGGCCATGTTTGTTGACCATTTCTTGGGCTTTTGGCCATTTGCCCGAGACAAAACAAATGTAGCTGCATCCGGACCAGAGTCGTCCTGGCTGGCTGGCTGGCTGGCTGGCTCGGCCTTACACATGTACCAAGTACGTCCTGCGGCTGCCGCCTCCAGTTTTTCTGGCCACGCCAAATGCATTTTTCAACTGGTGACCAGGGCAGCTGCTCCTGGCTATACACGGAGAGAAAATGTAGTTAAAGCAATTGCAATTAGTGATATTTTTGTGTAAGTCATTTTCTTCTTTACAAAGTTCACAACGTAAATCATATAAATTCAAAATTTACTGGGAGTATACCCCGGAATTTGCATTTATGAATTTATAATTTATTCGTTTAAAATTGATTTTAAGATCATACTAATTTATTCACAAATATATAGTAATTTAATGCATTTCGCATAAAAAAATTCTATGGAAATAATAATTTGTAGCTGTCCAAATCGTAGGACAATGGTTTAACATTTTTCGAATACGTCGGCTATTTGTTTATTTAAATCTAAATAAAAGATTACATATTAGAATGTAATAAAAAAAATCACAATTCTCAAGTCGTTTTAAACCATCAATAAAAATCCTTTAGCTACAAGAATAACACCACTATATAATAACGAATTTAATTTTGAATTTTTCAGAGTCTTCATAATTTTGTAACCACATTTCTGTGCAGTGTTCTGATGACTCTGGTGCTGATGCTTCAGCTAGGTTGCCCGCCTCGTTAGCCACAGCAGCTGCTGGTCCTGGTTCGGGTCCTGGGAGCTGGGAGCAGGGAGTTGGGAAATGGGTTCGGGCCAAATGTTGCACGGTGAAAAATAACAGAGCACCGGATGTGTCGCCTCCCGTTACCCGGTCCCTGTTTCCCGCTCCGCCGGCAGTTGCTTTGAGTGCTGTTTGACTTGCGTATAAATGCAATTTACAGTTGCAGGCGACGCCTCATGAATTTTAAGGAGCTGGCAAGCTCAACTACGTCTGCCACGCCCACCCGGAATTACTTTTGCACCCCCATGGTCGTCGGGTGTGCGTGTGTGCTGCGGTGTGTGCGATAAATGCGTCACTTAATTGTGCGAACTCATTTCTGATAGGTGCCCGGCGTGTTGCAAGTACTGAATGCCAAATGGAAATTGCCATTGAAGGATCGAAGACAATTTCTGGCAACCCGCAACTCCCGAAACTCTCGACTCGCATATTGCGTATACGCCTATGTACGTTCGGGTATTTACAGTTCGCCCACGCTTATTTATTGCACATGTATTTATTGAATTCCTCGGCAGACAGTCAGACAGGAAAGGGGGAAGCGCAGTTGCGATATAAATATTTATACCGGACGTATAATATTGCCGGCATTGTCCGGCGGACTCCCAGGTCTCCGCTGCTTCCCTCTCCTTAACGGTTTTTAAATTGATTTCTCGCAACCATTGTGCCCGAGCCGCCACAAACAGACGGGCAGCCTCAATTCCAGTCAGAGCTGCACAGAACAAAATTGTATTAAATTCGAGAAGATACCAATTTGATTGGATATAAAATACAATTTTAATGGCATTATTCCTCTGCTAAAAGTTGATAAATCAGTCCGAGAGCAAACGAAATGGTCATACAGTTCGAGAAGGAGTCAATAAACAACATTATCAGCCTAGGCGAACACCCATTTGATCAGTGTGTAAGATCATTTTCTTTCCGTGTATATATATAGGGGCTATAGCTATAGATACCAATCCCAGTTCCGTGACCCTCTATGGCTGGGCATTTATCTTGCGACCCTTTTGGGACTTCACAGCCCTTTTGCCTTTTCGCCAAAGGCTTTGCCTTGGCCATCGCCTTCAGCTGCCAGAAATTGGCTTGTCCGCACTTAAATAATAATCAATTCTATTAAATTATTGAGTAAGCTGCTTTCGCTAATTGTGGGCGGCGAACGGGCAGGCACTCGCCGTTATTACAGCTTATTTGGCGAAACTTTTCTTATTTTCCCCTTAGCTGCCTCTTGGCCTGTCATCGTGGCTGGATAAACTTTATTGCCAACTTTATTTTCGCATTTCCTTTCAGGATTTGTCACTGGGAGTCCCCGAGCGATTTTTCTCTCGCTATTTTGACTGTTATCTGGCGCATTACTGTGATTATTGTCGTTTCGCAAGGGGGATAGTGAAGAGAGAGCGGAAAGGGACAGGATACTCTAACTACATGTGCCACATGGCCGCAGTCTCCGTCTGCTTTCGATTTGCTGTTATTTTAACTGGTCCGAATTAAATTGCTTGTCACAGATAAATCAACAGAGGCCGCATATATTATGCAGTTTTTATTTCAGATTTAATAAACGAGATGGCGAGCTGGAAAAGCAATAAATAAATATTGCATCGCAGACAACCCGACATCTCTTTAAAACGAAATATTTCTTTAATAGCTTACAGCGAGCTCTATCACATGATAAATGCCAAGCGTTTTTTTCGGTGGGTCGTGAAATATAAATATTTTAAAATATGTCAGTCGCTATATTCGCTGTTGGCCTCGGTCAATATTAAGCTTACAAACAAATAATTATTCAGCTTTTAAGCCATTTGCTTACAAGACAACGATATGGTGGCTTTATAAATACAAAGTATTTTTCTTTGGTATAACATCACATTACAGTATAAGCTATATTGCACATATAAAGCATTTTATTTGTAAATTATTGAGTAAAATACCAAGCATATATTAAACAGTTCATTTCTCAACATTACCTTACATCACTGCCACTTTTTCTTTACATGTACCCCCTGCCAACGGACATCCTAAAAGTATACTCTTCCTTATAATCGAAATATTAGCTCGGGGCTAACAGCTCTGTTAGTGGCATGTACAAATGTTCAAATGGAAACCTGTTTTTTTTTTTTCTTTCACGAACATATATTAAAATGTTAATTTAAATCTCTTTAACGCCGCTATGCAAGTAAAAGGGATTCTAAAAAACATAAATAGCTGAAACTGTGAAATAAAACCGACAAATGTAAGCAAATATTGTTTATGGTTACTCCTAAACGCTGCCCAGACTAACTTTTAATGAGCCGAAAGGACGGAGGGCTGAAGAGATTGAGCGGGGAACATTTGCGCGCTTTGGGTTTAGTACAAAATTTAATTTGCACACTCGCAACTAACTAAACTACAAACTGCAAACTGTCGGGGGTGGGTCCGAGGGTCCGGGGCCAGTGGTTCGGGGACTGCGAGTGCGGTTTGAAAATGATTTTGTAATATTGCACACAAGCGGAGCGCTCAGCTGGAAATAGCTGAACGCATGGCACAAATGCGCATAAATAAACATTCCAGGACGAACATTCCTGTGTCCCCGCAAAGCGATAATGCGGCGGAGCAGGGCGAAGGGCTGAGGATGCAAAGGGGCAACATGCAGGTAATAACCGGATGTACCTAATTGAATAAAGCGTGTTTAAGCCGGGACAACGTACACAGGACATTGCACCCGCTCCCAGGGCGGAAAATCCGTAAGCCCCGGCGGACCGGAGTCCGGCTCAGCTGGGAGTGGCTCCTCGTCCACGGAAGCGGAGGTTGCACTCTGACTGAATATCGCTTAATGGTTAAACTATTTAAATTTTAATTCGCCCAGTGAGTTCATTAGACCCCAACCCGTTGCATTGTGAGGATAGTAACCAGTGATGGCAGGAACCTATTCAAATATGGGAATATTAAGGAGATAGACGTTACACCGGACAAAATAGTTTCTGAAAATCACGAACTTCTTATTAAATATATATCATATTTGGAAGTAATTGAAACATAATAATTAATACGTTCACTTTCTAACTTTAAATGAGCCTCAGGACTCTTTTAAATTCAAATTTCTTTATTGTTTAAAACTCCAATGAAAATCTATTAATTTTGTAAAATGTATCAAGAGTCGAAGAACAATTTCCGGAAAATTTCAATATTTTTTCAGCTTAAGTCCATTTCATTTCATTTCATTTCCAAAGCTAAGATCGTTGGGAAAACGACAAGTTAACATCACTGAAAGTAACGAATTTCCCCCTTGCTTTCTCGGCGGTTTATTTCCGTTTACTTGCGGTGACCGCCGTGTAAGGAGCTCCCGGACTAATCCTACATATATTTAGCAACTCACGTACCAGACATCAGCCCAGATATATGCCCATACTACATATATACACATATACAGTGTATTCCATATCCGTCTTACCTGCTGGCGGTGCTGCAATTGCTCTGCCCCCGCCGTTGATGATGATTAATGAAAACGAATCTATTGAATACGTGCCGTCGCCTCTGGTCCAAACATAATACCCTTAAGACCCCGAAAAGAGATGAAATTTGTTGCCCTTTGATTGATTTGTTGAAGGCCCCCAAACACTGTTTAATTGGTGGATTCGATGATTGGCAAAATAGAGTTTTATGAACTTAATTTTAAGGCGATTTGCGACTGATGACACATTCGGAGCGGAAGTCATGAAAACAAAAACGTGGGGGGAAACACTGTGTGAAAATTCTGAGGGAAAAGCCTGTTTCCCAGCCGGCTCCACAACAATTTGATTTGCTGGAAAATCAAATCAATTTCGAAACCGAGTAAAATGTCAGAAGCCTTCGGTGCTCGTTCGTTTTACGGCTTACTGGCCGGGCTAATTATTTTGGCCAATGGCCACAGACAGCAGGAACAGGAGCAGGATGTCCTGTGTTCGGGACCAGCATGCAAAGCCCATTTACCACCGGGTGACGCCTACACAGAAGACAGATTAACTAGCCATGTTCCAGGACCTTCATCCCGGCCTACTGTTCTGTCCGCCTCTCCCTCAAAAAAAAAAAAAAAAGGCAGTCTGCCAAAGTAGATTACCAAATTTAACACTTCATTGGCTTTTTATATCCAGGACAGGGCATGGACACGGTCCAGATACACTGTCCCCGATGACCCTTTGCCTTTGGCATATTTAAAATTCCATTTGGCCGTTCGATTCGAACATATTCCATATTTTATTTGCCGATTTTAATCAAATTCGCACTCATCGCACCGCGTCCCATGAAATATTCAAGTTTCGGCTGTCAGCCAGATGTTGTGGGCCGGCCCGCGCCTCCATGGCGTGTCATTCCCGATCTGGATCTGGTTTTGGAGCCGCCGGAGGGACATCAGCATCATCCAGCCCACTGTCAGCTGCCAAAGGCTCCGCATTTCAGTCGCTTTTTGGCATTTTTATCGCCGCTCGCATATGAGTTTTCGCTTTTCTACGTTGACAATATTTTTAATGAAGCCGAAGAGTTCCCTTCGTTTTGGTCTCGCCGGCACGAAGTGTCAAATTAAAATAATCAGAACATGACAGCTACCGGTGTGCTTGAGAAATCCCTTTCAATAAAAACCTACAAAAAGAAGAGACAAACCGAAAAAAGCCCACGCCAAAAGTTGAGCCGCAGAAATATGTTTCATTAGCGCGAATTTCGGCGCATTTCTTGCAACTTATTTCTTGCGCTTCATTAAAGCGACAAATCCGATTAGGAAGCCAGCCAGAAGTTCCAGCATTTCGACTAAAATAAATTGAAAATGAAATCGAACGTGAACCGCAACATGAACATTAGGCGGCCAGCGACTAAGCATTTAATGTCAACCCCCGAAAAGGCCGAGAGCCAAAAACCAAAAAGCGAAAACCAAAAACCGAAGAGCGAGAATCGAAAACCATAACAAATACAAAACCAAATAAATAAACCAAAGAAATTGAGCGAAATTGCCTGCCAGATCAGCGAGCGAGTCCCTCGGTACCCATCTCAATGTTTTTTCGCAAGGGTTCGGCCGTGGCCCGGCTGGAAACTTGAGATTTATTAATTCTTAGAATGATTCCTATAAATTTGTCTCTGCATCTGGGTCTGCTGACCAGACCGGGCACTGGCACTGAATTATTTTGGATGAGATGGGACCGGGCAACGGAAACTGACAGAGCATGGAAATCTCGGGCTCGGCAACAGCAGTTTTTTCATCCAGATGAAGTGCACTTTGCCTTGGGTTGTCGGGGCGCGGGTGTAAAATATGCTTAATAAACGAAAACACATAATTAATCTTTGCCAATGGGGTGGAGCTTGTACCTTTGCTTTTAAGTTTGTTCTTACTCGTAGAGTAAGGGAAATGTTGGCTTTAAGTTACGAAGAAAATATAAAACCAATATGGTTTTAAGAAAATCTATAAGATTTTAATAAAAGGGGTATTGAATCTAAATATTTCGGCTTAAGCTTGTCAAGATAATCTTATAATGAGTAGCCACAAAAATTTTTAAACAAATTTACTCAATTGTATGTGGCAAACTCTGTGCAGGGTGATATTTTATCTTAATTACCATATCTAGTTTATGTTATTAAAATATTTAGGCTTTTGTAATAACCATTTTGCATAGCTAAATCGGAAAATGTCTACGAACCAGGTATGGTAAGCCTTCTAACTCTGCATATTAGCTTACATAGCTAACCAAATCCAATGGAATCCCTTATCTGCCAATACAGCTCACACAAATATCGCATTTAAGCCTTCAGCTTTTATGAAGCTGCGCTTAGATGTTAGCTGATAGTTGGTAGTTGCTGCGGTTGCTTGTGGCCACAGCACCGGCAACATCGACACCGCGCCGTGGAACAAACCAAACTCCCATGAATCATGTTTGGTTATTTAATACATTTCTCATATTTGCCAAACAGCTGAGCCGGCGACAGAAACGGAGGTGGAGCTGGAGCCTGGAGGAGGGACCCGGACACCTGGCAACTGTTGCTGGCAACACCAGCAATCATCGGCGCAACTGGCACTGGCAACACCCATTGGCCAAGTGTGGCCCTACAAATTGCTTCCTCATTGGCCACAGCAATTAAAAGTAATGAAAAGTTGTGCAGGCCAACAAAGAGTGCCCCCTTCTCCGCCTCTACCACGTCCTCGTCCGCAGCCACAGCTCCAGCGGAGGTCGCCAGTGGACTCGTCGGATCCACTGGATACGTAGTCGTCGGATGCGGCTCTGCATTAAAGTCAAACAACGGTAATTATGC
The DNA here is from genome assembly GCA_014170255.2 of Drosophila triauraria. NCBI lineage: Eukaryota > Metazoa > Arthropoda > Insecta > Diptera > Drosophilidae > Drosophila > Drosophila triauraria. The sequence goes on along the minus strand of CM024336.1, from coordinate 3,531,201 downwards.
AAATTGCAAAATGGAGCGACTGGCGACAGGCAATGGCTGTCAGGCGAATTTCTAGCACCAGCTATAGCTCCATCTCCGTCTCCATCTCTGTCGTCAACTGTAGCTCCAGTTCCTGGCTGAGGCCACTGGCCAGTGGCCACACATTGACGTCGGCTGCGACGGGGCCACCGCAAGTGTTGCCAGTAGGAAATCAAATTAGCGCGCCACCATGGACAGCCAGGGCAGCTCTGGTCACTAGCCTACACTGAGAAATATAGAGAGTATTTTTAGCCAATTATATTTAGTCGCGGACAAGTTATTCTTAGGGTCAGTTTTAAAGTGTCTGATAGCTATCTGTCTTGGAAAGATAATCACCAGATAAACTTGTCGCAAAGCAGATCGGTTTTCTGCCCTCCTAAAATCTATCTAACTCTACTGTTAACAATAATTGTTGTGAAGTCTTGGAGATCGCAACCACTCGAAACAGCTGTAAGTCTTTTCTATTTCAATTGACTTTCGGAAATCAGCTGTTGTTTGCCGCGACGGAAAGGATTTGACAGGGAGTCTGGTTCCCTGACAAAGATAGCTTCCACATTTACAAGATAGACAACAAAATTCTCTTTATCTGACTGCTTAATTTTGACAGGAAGGGTAGAAATAACAATTTTTAATTAGACGAAGGAAATTGCTTTTAAATAATAGTTGTATTCTACCTATCTCCTTATGAACTATTATTATTTATTCCAGTGCACCTCCTAGTTCCAGCTCTAGATCCAGACCGCAGATACGCCCAGTTGTAGGTTCTTGTTGCTGCTTTTGCAATTGTTGCGGTGGCCACCAGCACGCACAGCAACTGCAGCAACTGCTCTGCATATGCTCATATAAGCGTTTGTGATTATGGGACTTGGTCCGGAGGCATGCAAGCAGGAAACCCAGGAGGAGGAGCTGGCATCCCATGGGCAAAGGAAGCTTCGGTCAGCGGAAAGACTGAAGCTGCAGGAAATGGCAGCCAGCGATCATCTTCTAAGCCTTTGCTAAGCCAGAGTCAATTTGCCTCCAGATAAGTGCGAGTTTTGCAAATGCTGCAGTTGTGACTTCAATACAACTTCAGTTGGAGGATTGCCAGCCAGCAATAGTTGGGCATTTGTTTATGCAACATATACATAGATTGACAAGCAATAAATACTGCTGGCAGTGCCAAAAGGGATTATGCAATAAAAGGGGAAAATAGTTAACTTAAAATGTATAGAACGGCAAGGAAATGAGAAAGGAAAAGTTCCAAAATCTCCTTGTGCCACTGGTCTAAGCCTCAATAAAACTGTAAGACAGTAAAAGCCGCCTAAGAAGATATATGGCCGCTAATATTTCATTTACAGCACATGCCAAGTTCTAAGAAAATCAATCGGGACAGAAAACACAGTAAACGAACTTCAGGCTATTTTAATTAGTTGCGGCGGGACGAATCGGGAACACTACTCCCGGCCAGGGACACGTTTTTGGATAATTGACGTTTGGAGACTCTAAGAACTCCGGTCAAGTCAAGTCAAGTCGCTCCCCGCACTAAAGGCGAGCCTTGGGCCATAAACTTGAACTCGTTTCGCTGCGTTGCAGTTGGAGTTGCTGCATGTTGCGGCTGCAGTTGCTGCTGCAGCTGCAATAAAGCGTTCCAAGTTTTATGGCCGCTCCCGCCTCTTCGGCTTGTAAAGGGGAAATGCAAAATAGCGGAAATGGTTCTGCCTGAAAGTGGAATTAGATGGCGAAGTGGCCGCCATTGGAGGTGTTGAAAACGGCTGGACTTTGAAGGTGACGTCCCGGGAGTGGGACTTCTGCCCTGGGTTCTCGCCCATGACAGCTGCGCTAATTGCAAACCGCCATAAAAATGCGCAACATATTCGAACTGGGAAATGTGCAGAGAGATTCTAGCCGGCAGATATCTGTATCTGCCCGGTGCAGTGGCCACAAATCAAGTTTTGGCTAAAAAGCATTGGCCACTTTGCCACTTCCAGGAGCAGATTTAGCCTGAAATGTCCATCCAATTTCAGTTGCCACCCGCTGTTAGCTGGTATTTATTTTTTAGGCCAAATTTTAAAGTTTTTCTCCCAACGTAGATTATTTAAATCCTTTAATATGCCAGAGAAAAATACAAGGAAAATACAAGGCATTATTTGATTTTATTTATTTTGGTTTAAGTCTTGATTGTCAGACACGCACAATACTCGCATTCCGTTCGCATTCGACAGACTTGTTCGCCAGAGGTATGTAAAATCGACGAGGGGACACTTTTTGGAGATGAGTAACTCCGCGGAAACTTGCAGTTAGAAGCTGTGTTTGGTCATCCCTCTTCGAGGCTTCGATTCTTCGATTCTGTTCGGGTTTCTCGCTTAATTGGCTTGGAATTGCTTGGATATTTCGAGCCCCAAAACAACACAGATGGGCACCGGCAGCGGGAGCGGCAGCTCATCAATACAATGGCCAATCCGACGGGGAACCCCTTCCGCGGGAGCATTTTTCAAAGTCCGAGGCGCGTTAACAAAAATCCTTTTGAACATGTCTGTGCTCCTAATCAAAATTCCAAAAGTCATCAGCTCTTGTTTGCCGACTCCACTTTGGGCACCCGGTTAACCACCATCCTCCATGGATCCCCAGGCTCCCTCGGATCCCCCAGCTTCATCCAGGGATGTTGCAGCTTAATGACTGCCGGCCAGGAATTCTCAAGCCGGCGAAGCACAACAAAAACGACTGAGAGGCAGAAATGGATTTCTTTAATTTATAATTTATTGATGTTACCGATTCCCAGTCCATGTCCCTGTCCCTGTCCCTGTCCGCCAGTGAATTCCCCACAATTGCTCATTAGGTGCCGGGCATTAATCATCCGGGAGTGACCCAGAGAGCCAGAGAGACGGCCACTAGGTCATCCGTTCGGGAGGGAAAGTAAACAATTTAACGCCCTCGGTGGAGCAGTCCCGAAAACTTGCTAATTATCAACACATTTGACGAGATCGAGGATGGGCTTAGCGCTGGAAAGGAAAGCGAGAACACCAGGCTCCTCAATTTTGCGAAGGAAGGATTTGTTTTTATACTGAAAGAAATTAAAATTATATTTATTTTACTAAGAGTAATGATAACGACAATGTCCTAGTGTTTATATTTGACAAGATTTTTGTGTGTTGTAGGAATTTTTAATATATTTGTTTAAGTAAATTATTAAAACGACAATAAAACGCCACCCTTTGAGCATCCTAATTTAGTTTTTTACTTCTCCAGTTACTTTTTATAAAATATTTCTCTCAGTGTAGATTGCGAGGGGGATAAGTCAGCAACAGAAATCCAATTTCGTTGCACATCAAACTGCGCCACGCCCCCTTCAACGCCCCAAAGAAACTACCGAAGTAAGTGCTGAGCCGCCTCGTCCTTCTCTCCTTCTTCATGTCTATCTCCATCTTTATCTTCTCATCCTCTCCTTTCCACTTTTCACTCTATGCACTTTTATTTCTTTTACGTTCTCCCTCCATTCGCCACTTCCTTAAAGTGCGTAGCCTGTAACGCAGAGGAAAAGTGATTAATATTTGATATTGTTCCAGAGATTGCCTATAAGGTGGGTTCCAGGTCCGAAACCAGAGCAAGGAGAGAGGGCTAAAAGGGAGGAAAGAGAGGTTTAATATGGAAGAAAGAGAACAGAGAAGAATGTGCGGAGTAGCAGCGAGGGAGAGAGAGAACGAGAACGATTTGCAGGTGCCGCTGGAACGAGTTAGAGACCCAAGACCGAAACAGGATACTCCCTATGCCTCGGGTTCGTCCATATCCCTTCTCCCTTTCCTCTTCAACCTCTCCTTTTGCGTCTCGGTCCTGTCTGCCAGCTATCAATCAGCTTTTGACATTTTTAACTGGAATTTCATGAAAATTTATTCGATTTTAAATTAAAAACCAAAGTAAAAAAAGGAGCGAAGAGGTCTATAGCGAAAGAGAAGACAATAAACAAGGACAGCAGCAGGCACAATCCTTGATCCTTTATTAGCCCGCGAAAGGCGCCTAAAAATAACAGCCATTTCAGGAATTTACATAAAAATATCTGCAGTTTTACGTTCTGTTTATTAGGTGTTTCTCCCCGATGTCCCCACTCTCTGCTCAACGAAACAAAGAAAAGAAATAAAGAATCTTAAATGGCACTTTAATGAACTCAAAATCCATGAAATGAACGTCAAGTATTGGCCATCAAAATTCATTTGCACTCGAGACTCGCGGCTGTCAGGGAGATCCGAGCCCAGTCCCAGACCCAGACCCAGAACTGGACCCAATACCAATCCCGACCTGGAACTTAAGCCGCTTAAAACATCAGATGATTGCGGCTGATTAATCAGAGGCGAGCATTTAAGCCCCGCAGATCGAGCAGGATAGCAGGAGTTTGGGCGCTTATTTGGGCCATAAAAGTGTCATTTATCAATTCGAATAAAAATGAATCTGTTTTTTGGGTCCGCCACACGCAGTAGGTAAGCGTTATTCTAGGGATGCATTTAGAGAAGAAGCCGATGAATAGTAAATATCGTGCTCAATAACTTTACAAAAATATCGTTTACAACATTAACATATCGACAAAGTTATAAATTCAAATTTTTTTTAAATATATTTCAAGGTTGTTTTATTAATTTACAGTTTAAAGTTAATATTTTTATAGCATCGACAAAATATCGTGTTTAATATTATCGAATCTAATAAAATATCGAAAACTATAGATATCAACTACAGGATTTTTGATTAGTCATTCACGAATGGTGTTCAAATCTATCGAGAATATATAAGAATATTAATTGTCATAGAAAAATCGAATTAGTCTTACCAAAAAATTATATTAAGTAAACTAAAAATCATTTAGAATCCCTCGAATTTATTATCGACACGATATCGATAGTTTTGTCCATCGCTACTCTCTCCCTTCTAGTTGAAGTCTTGGCCTTTAATAGATTTGGCTTAATTGGCCGCCGCTTTCTTAATGTTGTGACATCAATCAACAGATACTCAACTTAACTCAACTCAATTCCGGCCCTTTCTTTTATTTCCAGCAAAATGCAGTTTCAATTTCGGTTTCTCGGTTTTACGTTCGCATCGCGCATTCCCTATTTGGGGTTTATTGCCCATCCGACTTCCACTGATTGCGTTCCCTATTCGAATTTCGAATCTCCCACCATCTCGCTGCTTTGTCAACCTTATTTCTAATTGGAATTCGGTTGCGAGAGGTGGGAAAACTACAATCTAACCGCAATGCCATTAGTCCGGCACCTTTCTCCCCACCTATATATTTTTTCTATCCCTTTCTCTCTCTTGCACGCACAAAATCAAACAGGACACAGAGTCAGTAAATGGTTTCGTGCTGGCATCGAATACTCCTGTCAATATTTACATTAATTCTCTGCGCGTGCTTGTAGCCTCGCAAGCCTCGATTCCAGCCAGCAACAGCTGTCTGTTCGGTAATGGACACAGGACTACAACTAACCAGGATCCCCAACTATCCTACACTGCTAAAAATATTAATTTAAATACCATGAAATGCGACAATTTTAAATAATGCTTAAAAAAGCCAATGATCATATTTCGTGACCTTTATTTCCATTATTAGTCATTTTAGCTAACTCGATGTCCATAGTGAACGTGATATTTATATACAGAATTCAGACATTGACATTTAAGAATTTTAAGCTGTTTGAGAGTTTTTTAGTGTTGAAATGGATAAATATATTAATATGTGAAATACAAATTCCCTAAAAGAGAAATGCATGAATCTACAAAATTAACAAAATTATCTACAAAGTTAACGAAGAATCTGTAAAAAAAATCCCGGAAATTTCGAAAGCCTGCAAGCTGCACGTTCTCGAATCTGTAAAGATTTCTGTAAGGATAAAGTATAAACTCCATGACTTTGAAGTTCTATAAAGTTGCAATTGAATTTGTTGCAAGTTCCGTTTTTTCCCCTGGTGTACTCACCCCGGGCGTCTTTCCGGTTAACTCCTGCTGCCTGCGGTGGTTAGATGACTTTTATTCGTAAACTGAAACAGAAACTAAACCGAAACCAGGAAAAGTTGTCGAGGAGCCGAAAGTAGGAAAAGCGTTTTTGCTGTGGTCCCCGAAAAGCCAGAGAAATTCAGCGGGGGAACGGGTGGTATTGTAGCAAATTTTGTGCCTTGTTGTGGTCAGTCACCCCTAACTGAATGCCTCCCCCAACCCCTTAACGCTTTTGGAGCATATTTCTCGTTCAACTTGGTTTTTGTTAATTTATTTCAATTAGCACAAGAATGTGACGCAAACAGTTTCCGATGTGGCAGCTGCAGCAGAATGAGCAGCAGCAGCAGCAGCACGACAGACACATGTCATGTGTATACGTCCACCCCTTGGCCCCATGTTAAGCATACGCCACCGGACAAAAGGCAACTTTGAGTGAGGCCTTTTTGCGCATTTCCCCGCTTCTTGATTTTATGGCGCGTGACAATTGTACTCGGAAAAAACGAACGCAGCCCTCCCCCATCTCGAATTTATTGTAGTGCAATTGCATTTAAATTTGCCCGTTGCCAGCGAATTTCGTTTAATTAACGTCAACTCGACTTGCGCCCCATGCGCCCCAAAGTCTTTTGTTGTTTAGCAAGCAATGAAGCATGACGTCCCGCACTGAATCTAATCCAGAATCCGCCTTAGATCCGGTGATTTGCTAGCTAAACAAAACCAAAACTTTCGCCCAAATGACTCGTTAAACTTTGGCCAACAATTTTCGAGTTTTCGGCAGTAATCGAAACATTTTGAACTGGTCTGCAGCGAGTTTCCTGCATAGTTGCACAAAATACTCGGCACAAACATGCTGAGCATCGTGTTTAGTGGCCTGCTACTTCATAAACCAAACTTTAGAGTTTATGCAGAGAGTGGGCAACGCATCCTTTGTCCAAATATTGGGATCCCGGGCACTTTTCAAACGGCGGTTAGATCAAAACAACGACATTGCGAAAATTTATGAGCTACACAATACAAAAGAGCGAGCCAAAGCTCACATGTGGCAGACACGAGACGCATTGGGTTGAAAAATACAGAGACGAGGGACAGACAGTCCGACAGACGAATCGTTGAATAAAAAAACGAAAACGAAACGAAACGAAACTGAAATGAAATGAAATATTTCATTTTATGCTCATAATAATGACACCAACTTCAGGGGCTGGGACAGAGGCAAAATTGTTATAAAATTCTTGATTATGTGAGCCATTCACAGACTTCTGTCTAAAATGTGTGAAGCTTATGAACTACCCAATGGCGGGGATTGTAAACAAACCAAAGACCCGAATGAAGGCACATCTGGAGTTGTTTCAAGTGTCCGCCTCATAAAAAAGACATCAATTCCGAGTTTGTTTGGAAATAATAATCCGAAAGGCGGTTGAACAAGATCTACGCAAAACTCATTAACAAAGTGATCCAACAAAACATTGTAATTATCAAGCCGAAGACCCAAGGCAAGATGTGGCCAAAAGGCAGCCTCCAGAGCTCCGGATAATCGGGCACCAAGCGAGGGCTTCTCTATATAGCTCGAGGCTATATTCAGCAGCAATCCGCAATTAAACACTCGAAATGGACTTGGCCATGGCACAAGTGGACGCTCAATAGGATCCGCATTTGGGCTCTGTTCTTTATACCTATTAACTACGCCGAGGATTCGGTGGACTTGTTTGGAACAAAGTTATTCCACTGTCAGAATAGTGTTTAATTAAAAATAACTGTAAAAATATTATAAAAGAAGTAACTGAAGTTCTTGGGCATGCCGATAAAGCTGATTTCGAAGTGATATTTTTGTATAAAATAACCTAATTTTAACCACATTCTCCGATGCATGGTCACACTGTCCTTTAAAGCTTATGCACAGCCAAAATAAAGTTTTATTAAATATATTAATACAAAATATATCCTGAAACATATATGTTAGATACCTTAAGACGGGGGGAGACCCTAAACCTGACTTCGTCATGAAATTGTTGTATAATGCAACCTAAAAATATATTTTTATGCATGGTCACTCTTGCCGTTTTGTATGAAAAATCTTATCAACCAGTTTAGATAGAATATTTTGATTTTTTTTTTTTATCGCCTGGATATATAAGGTCATATTAATATTTTCATATCTCTATATCACCTCCTGTCGTGAAGCATTTTATATTTTCTCCATGTGATAAGAGACCATCTTTATTCCGAGTGCATGACACCTTCTCAGTTGGCTCCTTCCCAAATCTTGAGTGCAGGGTATCCCCCAGTCAGACCCTCTTACAATTTAGCACTCTTGTTCGTTATTTTCGCACATGTTTGCATTATGGTTCATAATTATAGGCGCTGTTCGTGTGCCAGTATATACCGGGCAGTATGGGTACTGTGAATGTCAGAAGTTATGGCTTCCGAAGTGGGCGTGTGCCACAGCCCCTCTCTGTGGTGCTGGAACATTCTGTGAGAGAGCGCTCGAAAATGAGTTGGCAATAACCGCCGCTGGCCACACCAAACTCCGACTCCAATTCCAACGCCAACGCCCACGGGCGCAGAACACTTCGCCACTTCGGATCGAGATGGAAGCCGGGAGATAGTCCGAGTCCGAGTCCACCTTTCTACCCCCGGATTCAAAAACCCTAAGATTTTAAGTACTTTGCGGCCTTTGTTTTTTGTGATTTCCAGTGAAACATGAAAACGGCAAATGAACTACGACTGGCCGGGAATAACTAACTACACAGGGCCACTTCAGATGGGCCAAAAGCCGCTGATAAGGCGGACAAGGGGCTCGAAAAAATAATAAAACCAAAACCTTAGACATAAGGTTTGAAAGACCCAGAAGTGGCGCTTTTAGTGGAGCATACCAAACGGACAGACCCTGAATAATAAATTTGTATGGCAATATTATTAAAGAACTTTTACAATTTGAAGTATCTTTGGAAGAAGGACAACTTATATAGAGTTTTTGTTTTTATTCCCTAATTAATGGTAATTCATCATTCTATTAAAATATGTTGGATATAACTTATCCTATCTTATAGAATTTAAGTTTGAATTTGAGTTTATTTACTATAAAAAAATGTTTTCTCTGTACCTGTTAAGAACTCTGTTGAAGAGTTTGCTCTGCTCATTCGTTTCCCTTTTCCCGACACATTTTTCTCAACTTACGATGCCACTCGAAGTGATGTAAATTTTGACAGAGCAAACAATTGAAATGAGACAAAAACCTGGCGCTGAAAGGTGTTTTCTGTTTCTCTCACTCTCCATATATCCCTCTCTCTCAGAACACATATATCCCACTCTTTCTGGGACATGTTTCGAGTGCGTGCCAGTGGAAAAGAGGCAACGCCTGATTAATTTGAACTGATAAGGCTGTCATTTGGCTTTTGTTTGATGTTGTGTAGGCTGAACCGAGACGTTGCGCAGGCGCAAAACATTTTCCAGGTCATACGCCCAAAAAGCAACAACTACAACAGCAGCGCCGTAAGGTAACAACATTAACAACAGAGCATTCCCTTTATCTTTATCGCATTTTGAGTGAAACATGAGCAATGTTGTTGCCATTGTTGTTGCCGTTGTTTTTGTTGTTTTTACCGCCAGCCACGTTCAAAAACAATTACCCCACAAAGCAAACCAAAACCAACAAGGAATCAGGCACAGAGAGATACACAGAAAAAAATAATGGGCAAGAAAATCTTGTAACCATATTAAGATTTCCAAATAAAATGTTTGCTATGATAAAACCATACAAATTAAGCAACTTCAGAGGGATTTTTGGCTGTATTATTTTTTTACAATTTCAACAATTATTTAAATCAATTTAAGCTAGTTTATTGGAAAATTTAAGCTATGACCTATAATAAATTTTCAGAGACAGGAAAATGATCGAAAAACAAAATGAATATTTCATAAGAATTCCAAATTTCATTTATTTCCGTGTAGAGCGATAAGCATCAAGAAAGGTTTTTAACGCATCGTCAACAACGCCACCAGCGAGCGAGCAGCAACCACAACGCCCAGCGGCGACTTTTGACAACTGGCAACTGGCGGTCAGCGACAACCTCTGTCCATCGTTCATCGTTCATCGGTCCAGGTCCATTGCAAATTCGGCGTTAACCCGCTGACGGAATCTGCCAGGAAGCGGTGATCGAGAGTTGGGCCACTCCTGGAGATCGGTGGGATGCGCCCTAATAAAGTTGTACGTCGATGTGGCCGATGCTGCGGATGCACTTCGCCACATGGCCGTTGTTGCATGCATTTCTGCTGACCGTTAAGTATCTTCGGCAAACGCTAATAGCTTGCAGCTGTGCTCTGCTCAACTGCACTATCTGCTGGCGATCTGAGATCGCAAAAGAAATCCTTTTCCCCAACCTCCGAGCCCCGTTGTGGAAAGCCCCCTGGAAAAGAGCTGCGAGGCTACACATAATTTAGCCAAGTTGGGGCCATAAACTGCAACGGCAGCTTTAAATTATGAGCGGGTTGGCAGCAGCAACTGCAGCCGAGTTCATTTCGCTGCCTCACATTTCCAATTATAGACAGAGAAGCATATTTCACTCGATGTTGGGGGTAAGAGGAGCAGGTGTTACCCTGGAATATAACCGAATTTCTATTTTGGAAAGTTTTAGCTATTTATCTACATTGTTTTTAGAGTTCTTTGACTTAAAACCTATACAGAAGTAGAAAGTTAAATTAAAAAATTAATCAGATTACTGTATCTTAACCATAATGGTTTCTTACTTAACTACTAACAGTGAGAAGCGCCGAGAAGGGCGCTGTTAACTTAAATTTATGTTATGCTTAATTTAAAGTCCAGTAAATCCCTTGAAGTATTGAATACTTTAATTTTATTATTTTTAAATCTTTCTGATAGAAACCTCTTGCCATCATATTTAATTTTAACTACAAAACTTAAGCTTATAATTGTTACGTGAAAGGATCTTTTACTTAACAACAGTGAGAAGCGCCGAGAAGGGCGCTGTTAACTTAAATTTATGTTATGCTTAATTGTAAGTGCAGTTAATCCTTTGAAGTATTGAATACCTTAATTTAATTATATTTAAATCTTTCTGTTAGAAACCTCTTGCCATCATATTTATTTTAAATACAAAACTTAAGCTTATAATTGTTACGTGAAAGGATCTTTTACTTAACAACAGTGAGAAGTGCCGAGAAGGGCGCTGTTAACTTAAATTTATGTTATGTTTAATTTTAAGCGCTGTAAATTCCTTGAAGAATTTCGTAATATTTAAATATTTCTTTTAGGCACCTTTCGCCACCATATACCCTTCAAAATATAGGGTACGGGGTAGCACCTGGCAGTTGATCTAGTCTGCTAGTCGTTTCACCTGTTGCTGATGCTGAACTGACGGAGATGGCGATGCTGCTGATGGTGCCGGTGCTGGAATAGCGAACCCCATTCCGCATCCACGCCCCGATCACTGGCATGCACAACATAAATTCAGGGGCTGGCTCACTTGGGTGTTGGAGACCCAGGCCCAGCTCCAGCTCCAGCTCCATCACCATCTCTTTGGGAGCTCCTGCTGCTGCACTAATTTATAGTTTGCGGACTAGCCGAGTGACTGACAGGCGGCAGGCAGGGAGACTCGAGATACTTGCTCTGAAATACTGAGAGAGTGAAAGACTGAAAGACTGGCAGGCCGCGAAGCCGCGAGGACACTCCGACAGACGGACAAATTATTTGCTTGCCTGCCTGCGTTCGCAACCTTTTTTGGCGGCTACTGGTTTGGCGATTCGATTTGATTCCGGCCTCGGCATTTCGCTGGCAGCCAAAACTGAATGCAAACCCGCGGGTTGACAAGGCTGGGCGACGATAAGCATCAGATACTTATACTGCGACATGGCCAGGCCTGCGCATCTACGAGATACTTTGCGTTCCTTATCGCCCGATCGCCTTGTTTCGGGCATTTTCTCGTGTAATTTGCGCCTGGTCCACTGCTCTGCATACAAATGAGCCCCAGAAAAGCCCCCTAAAAATACAAGGCTTACTGCTGGAGCACTTGCTGTCGGTTACCAAGATGATACTGGGCCCCAAATCCTTTGCCCAAATACCCGGCGAGAGATTCAATTAAAATTGTGATTTTGCATAAATCGGGAGCATGAGAACCGTGCTCGGGGGAGTCGCCGCAATTTGTATCTAATGAATCACTTGGCCGCAGCCAACCACAAATTAAATGGATTTCGGACAAAAGAAACCCATACGCTGTTAGCTCCGCATTCGTGGGCGGCGCCAAGTCGAAGTGAAAAATGCCGGGTGCCTTTGTTATTGCCACTGGATTTGGATTTTTTGGATTTTGGTGTGGATTTCGGTTACGACTTTATCTCACCAACTTTGTGGTTAGAAGTGATGAATGAAAATCCGACAAAGAGTCAAAAAGGGAAAAAGAAATGCGTGTGCCACAAAACTAAATGGTGATTTCGGCTCCGAGAGTTTCCAGGCAGGCAGCCGAACTTCATTAAATTCGGAGATCCGTAAAATATGCAAAGGCGTGCCCGGGCGAAGCAGATTATCGGTGGGGCCACTGCAGCAAACTGACTTTTAATATATGATAATTAATTCATTATCGATGCTGTGACGATGCTGCAGACGGGCAGACGGCCAGACAGGCCGACAGGCAGCCCGACAGCGCTGACAAGGATTTCACTTGCAATTAAAACGAACAAGCCACAAAAATTGCAGTCAGTCCCATCTCCGGCTCCTTGTTCTCCTGCCAGACAGACAGACTCGGGTCTCCCGGCAGGAGCTGGCCTGCTGGTCTGCTGGCTTCCTCCCAGGCAGCCTTCATTCATTAAAGCGCGCCCCAAACTGAGCCCCGACATGGACTAAAAACTGATTATCTGCATATAAGCCAACTAAAAACTGGATGCAGCGAGAAGGCAAAAAATAATTGCCCAGAACTGTTTAACATATCACGAGAGAGTCGACCGGGGGACACTGCCGACGAGTGAGTCTTTTATAAAAATTCGCAACATGTCATTGGATCCGAGATGCCGTATCGTGAGGCACCCTCAACTCTCTGGAACGGATCGGACCGTTCATTGTCTGCTCAGGACATGGACACGGACATCGACGTAGACGTGGACGCGGACGTGAACGTGGACGTGGACATGTCAATGTCTATCTACCTCTGTCGCTCACAGTCCCCGATTCATATCGCCTGAAAGTTAACGCTTTAGCGGCTTAAACATGGCTTTTAGCGTTAATTAACAACGAATTTTCGCAAAAATGCAAAATGCGCGCGGCAACAGGAAGCTGGCCGAACAACAAGTAGACAGAATGTTCGCTGACACGAAGCCGATAAGCCGCCCGACCGCAGCAGCATCGATGTGGCCAGCAAGTCGAAAAACATCCAAGTTCAAGGACCCTCGAGGTGGATTTAAGGTCCCAATCGCTGTCTGGCATGCAAAGTTCTTCTTCCTTTGTTAATGGGAAGCATTATTCATGTGGGGCGGATTTCGGAAACACTTTAAGTAAATGTAAGTTATTTTACCATTTTACAGATCCAATTTAATCCTGTCTGGTTGTGATGTCTTAATTTTATTTGGTTTTAATTTTATTTACTTTTAACATTCTGATTTATTTACTTCTGATATATTTAGAAGAATTTTTTAATACTGTTAAGCCCTTACTTAGCCATTAACAGTGAGAATCGCAGAGAAGGGCTCTGCTTAGCTATGTAACGCTGTAAAGCTAGTAGGAAATAACAATTAACCATTTCACAGATTCAATTTGGGTTGCCAGGTTGAGGTGTCTTTATTTCGGTTTCATTTTATTTTTCTTGTTTACTTTCTGACTTCTTTACGTCTGCAATATTAAAAAGGTTTTTTTAACACTGTTAAGCCCTTACTTAGCTATTAACAGTGAGAATCGCAGAGAAGGGCTTTGTTTAGCTATGTAATGCTGTAAAGCTAGTAGAAAATAATGGTTTTCATTTTATATCCTTTTTACTTTCTGATTTATTTACTTCTCCTATATTTAAAAAAAGGTTTTTATTTAACACTGTTAAGCTTTTACTTAGCCAATAACAGTGAGAATCGCCGAGAAAATCTCTATTAAGCTATGTTACGCTGTAAAGCCAGTTGGAACTAAAATCAGATAATATAATTTTAATATAAATTATTTTAATAATAAATTCGGTTCTATTCAAGCAACCTAACAAATAATTTACCATTTCATTGAACCAATTTTATTCTTTTTGTTTAATTTGGTTTTCTGATTCATTAACTTCTGCAATATTAAATATGAAGGTTTTTTATCACTGTAAGCCCTTTAAATTTACTTACCTATTAACAGTGAGAATCGCAGAGAAGAGCTCTGTTAAGCTATGTTACTCTGTAAAGCAACTTGGAAATAAAATCATTGACTTTTATTTAATTTTTTAATAATATAGTCGGTTTTATTCAAGAAAACTAAAAATTAACAAACTTCTTAAAACATTTCTTGGTTAGATCTGAGCACACTAGACCTACTATATACACGCATATTGCTAGTTTAGGCCAATTCATTAGACTGCATTACAGTATTACACAGCAGAGGGTCAAGCGGTCTCTCTGGAGCTAAGTTAACTTAAACGTAGACTAGACCATTAATTTAACTACGAACTAAGCCGGCTGGAGTGGGCCGTGTAAGGCTATAGGGAAGCACTTGGAAGTGTGTTGGAAGATTGCAAGACCTAGAGCTACAGTGAAACTTAGACCATTAGGAAGCACATCTGTCGAGCTGGAAGCCGTTATATATACAAAGAACCGTTCGTTACTCGTATACCATATACACTTAATGTTAAATCACAGTGGCGAGATTTGTTATATTTTTTAGACGCCTGCCCCATCGGTTCAGAACCGATCCGGCGGCAGACGTGTGCCTGCAACAGCCAAATGGGATCCAGAGATCCGGGATCGGGACCAGGCAGCTCATCTGGGCGGGCAGAAGCTAAAGTAGGGGAAGAGCTGGCAGTGCAGGGAGTAGAAGCGCTTGGGATCGGTCTTCAGATCAAAGCCGTCCACCTTGATCACGTTCCACTGGTTCTTCATGTGCGCATAGCTGAAGGACACCTGGTCGTGGAACGTATCTTGGCGAATGAACTCCATGGGCTCCAGATGCGAGTGGAAGTTGTCCACCACCGTCAGCGGAACCTTGAGTAAGTGTTCTGTAAATCGGAGCAGAGAATACATATTTTATATTAAAATATAGCTCTTTAAGCTCGTAAAATTCTTCAGCAGACTGATACTCACCGATTATGAAGCCCATTGTGACATCGTCCGGAAAGCGTATCTTGTCGCCGATGCTGATGAACTTGCCGCCACCTGCTATGGGCAGCATCTTGAGGGTCAGGGCCCGGCTGAGACAGAAGCCAGCGCCGCCAGTGGCGAACCAGAAGGTTATCTTCTTGTTGGTCGTCGTGTTCTTCTGCTGGTCCGAGAGGAGAGAGTGGGGGAAAAAACGAGATTAACGGAAGAACTGGCTCATGAATGGATGGCCCAGAAAGACTGGACCAAAGGATAAACTAAAATAAATATCGGCTCCGCTTTCTGGTTTTTGGCAATGGCCCAGAGAAATTGAGCCGAAAAAACAAGCAGTCAAGCTGGCCTGATTAATTGACCATGTAAATGGACATGTGCGAGGTGGAAACTTAATACATGGGCCTGGCCGAAGCGTAAGCCGAGACTTGGGCCTGACAGGATCTCTCTCCCGCAAATGAAGCGTAAAGTTTGGGGTTTTTTCTTATTATTTTTCACAATTATGCATGCAGCTCCGATCAGGGCGCTGCTCTACCTGGAGAGTTGGCTCAAAGGCTTACAGCTTACGGCTTACGGTTCGATTCCAGCACAATTATTGCGTTGGAGCTGGCCGAGATCAGCTGGCCATATTTCAAATGGCGCGGCCTGGAAACAAGTTCGAATTCGGAGCCAAACTGGGACTTGGACTGGGACTCAGACTCAAGCTGCTGCCGTTGCTAGTGCCGCGCCAGATCATATCGGTTATTAATGATAGCTTGCGCTGGCAGCTGGAAGCCAAATGGCGGCATAGACAAATGGCAGTGGTGGCCACATAAATAACGGCTTGCCACGGACCGAGCTGGATCGGGCTGGGCCTGGCCAGAAGTTGGAGAAAGGCGATCGATCGCAGTGTGGGGCTTGTAATTACGATCTCTATATAGGAAAATATGCAGAAATAACAGGCATTTGCACTTACGCTGTCCAAGTGGATCTCCAGCGGCGACGAGATGCTCGGCTTGCCCAGATACCAGTCCACGCTGGGACTATACTCGTCCAGGAGCTTCACCAGCCTCGGAACATTGACATAGTTGTCATCGTCAAAGTGACAGAACCACCTGGAAATAGACAGAGAGACACACATTAGCAAACCAGATCTCCGAGAGGAAGTTACATTTAAACATTACTTAACATTACTTATTATCACAAAATGCCCGTCAACGTGGAGCTCACGCTGGAGGAGCTGACCAGGATTGCTCTGGGGGTGCCAGAGCTGACCCACACCAACGTGGCCGTGCTGCACAGCCTGTTGAACGTGCTCCTCAAGAAGCTCAACTGCCAGCAGGACGTGGTCAGTATCAGTGGCTTCGAGGGCAAGTGCATGGAGCGGATCCTCGAGCAGTCGAAGATCTCTCCGCTGCCCTTCGACGTGCAATCGATTGTGCCCATCTCGGAGCAACTGGACAAGGTGAAGCAGATGGAGCAGCGCATCCGCCAGCTGGAGACCAAGCTCGAGTGCCATTTCAAGCAGATTCGCATTTGCAACAGGGCCAAGGACCAGAAGTTCAAGATCCACCATGCCGAGCAGTTCGCCTCGCCCTGCGAGGACCTCTGCACCACCTGCGACGAGGACAACAAGATCGCCTGCAGCCTGCTGGCCAACATGGACTTCATGAAGAAGCTGATGCGGCGCATAGCCACCCCGATCATCGACCAGATGGAGCAGGTCAGCCAGAAGCTGGAGAAGTTCTATGCCACGCTGGATACCTTCCTGAAGCAAACCGAGGCGCTGTTCAAGCGCATAGAGCTGGTCAAGCAGTGTGTGGTGGAGATCGAGGGCATAAGGAAGCTCGTTCAGGAGTACAACCTGACCTTCATCGGAACGATGGAGGAGCTGCAGGACATGCTGGACAGCAAGCTGGACAAGGTGCACATGCCGGCGCTAAAGAAGTACATCCGCGACCATTTCGACGACATCGAACGCCGCCTGTACATGATCGAGGACAAGGAGACATGTCCCCGTGCAGCCGGATTCATCAACACCGGTCTCGTTTGCATCTCCTGCAACAGCAAGCGGGTGGGCTCGGATGTCAGTCCCCAGACCATGGGCGTCTTCCCAGATGCTCCTCTCAGGCATAAGGACACCCAACCGATGAACTGCCAGAAGAGCGTGGTGTGCCGCTCCGTGGAGAAGGAGCCTCCACTGATGGTGCGGGTCAATAAGCTGGATCTCAGTGTCCTGGCCGACCGTCTAAGTCGCCCCAACTCTGGAAAGGTGTGCAAGCTGCCCGAAGCCAATGACGTCCTCT
Source organism: Drosophila triauraria (assembly GCA_014170255.2). Lineage (NCBI taxonomy): Eukaryota > Metazoa > Arthropoda > Insecta > Diptera > Drosophilidae > Drosophila > Drosophila triauraria. The sequence goes on along the minus strand of CM024336.1, from coordinate 3,513,682 downwards.
ATGGCGTTCGCAACTCCTGCGTATCCAGCCTCTAGATCTCTAGATCGCTGCACAGTAACTACCGTTCTCCAAATCGTTCGTTTAGCCAATAAAGCATATAAAGCGGCCCCTCTCAAGGCTGTTTCCGTTAAGCCGCATAAAAAGTGCACTAATTTAGATTGCAATTACCGAGACGGAGGCCAGGAGAGCGCGATAAAGATCCGCGAGTCTGCGACGGCAGCTGCAGTTTTTGTAGTGACAAACGATCAGCCATATCCGGTAGCCGGCGGTGGACTAATGATGGCATTAAGCACAAGCAGCTGAGAGCTTCAGCTCCGGCTTCAGCTTCGACTCCGGCTCTCTGCTGGCCATTATTATCATCCAGGGCCCAAGTTCCCTGACCAGTGAGGGGATGCCCGACTTGGGGAATTCGCTTGGAATTCAATGGGGGTTTTGATACGAAAGATTTGCAAGTCATAATCATCTTATACAAGGTAGGTTTCCCTTACTAAGAACTTCTTAGAGCTGTGATTAAGTTCTTTTAGTATTTGATCGTATATTTTATGATTAATACTACTTTAAAGCCCTTGGTTCCCAAAGAGTATCCCCTTCTTCGACCATTCAAGCGCCTTTCCCTGGGCTCGCAACTTTCGTTGAGCTCGTAAGTATTCAATAAAATCGAATTGAATCTTGGAGGATTGGCTTGTCTTGTCTTTGCGTCTGTTGGGTAATTTAATATAATTTTTATTGCATAAGCCGCGACTACATCCAGGTGCGAGGGGCCAGAGGAGAGTGTGTGTGGTACTTGGATAGTAGAAGAAGCTACTCCTAAGCCTGGCATTCATAAATTGTCTGCCGCTGCTGTGGCTGCTGCTGCTGTTGCGAAAAGGCCCCGACTCCCCCCGATTTCTGCCTCTATATAGTATAAATACTGGCGCTCTTAGTCCGCCTTTTGCTTCGTGACGCATAAAAATGCGCGTTTAATTTGCTTAATTATGCAGAGAGCATAACCTAGCAGCGGCAGCTGCTTTCCCCTCTGTGTTTTTCTTCTTCCAAATTGAAATCTAGCCGCTATTTTATGTTCGATGTCGTTTAATTAACGCCAGCCCCCGTCTTTGATTTCTTTGGCATTTATGAAAATGTTTTCATTTGGTGTTTCCATCGGTTCCCCCAATGCATCGGTTCGGGTTATCGATTCGGGGATCGCTGATGGTGGCTTTTCTCCGATTCTCCGCCTCGAAACTATTTTTTTGTTTGTTTGTTTGTTTGGCTTTGCCGGTTTGTCTGTTTCCCTGTTTATCTCTGCATCGAATTGCACTAACTTAATGCAGAGAAAAAAAGCACTCATTACATATATAAATATTTAATAATTTTTTCTGACTAAAGGGAATGTAAACTAAAGATCATAGATAAACTTCTAATGGAGTGTATGTACTATAAGTCAAGAATAAAGAGTCTTTTGCCTAGCACAATTTCCTTCTCATATCAAATTTAAGTTCTCATAAATTTCTAATGGTAAATAATCAAAAAATCATTCCTTAAAGTAATCTTTCTTATTATAAATCCCCAAATTGCTCATTAGAAAATCTCGAAATTTCTTCCAGTGTAACCGAGTGTGTGGCCGTTGGCCGAGAAAAATTGAAATGCGAAACGAGTGCAAACTTTAGTTTATTTCCATAGCCGTTTTTCCAATTATTCGCGCTGCTGCCGCGGCTGCCGTTGCCATAGCTTTTGCTTTTGCTTTTGCTTTGGCTTTGGCTTCGGCTTTGGCTTTAGTTATATATGCTGCTGATGTGGGCAGATTTCGATCAGCTGCCAGCTGGGTTCTCTCTCCCTAAGCTCCTCCTGCCCACACTTAGCCCCCTTTCACCCAGAGCAACATCCCAATCCTCTGAAGAAAACCCGCTGGCGGGGCGTTGGCGGCCATTCCATTCCACATTGCAAGCGAAATGAGTTTATGTCTGGGGCCACAATAAAAAATGATTGACGGGGCACTTCAAGTCGGGCGAAAAGGAGATATATCTGGAGATATATATGCCGAGTTGCAGGCCCCGATGCTTGGGCTTAATAGATTTCGCATTAAGAGCGAGCGGCAGCAGGCAGGCAAGGCAACTTAGTAAGGAGCGCACACTCCGCGCTAAAAGTATTTTGACAGCCGGCCGAAAAGATAAGCGATCGCCAAAAACCCGACAGACGACGATGACGAACTGATTTCATTCCGTTTCGTTTTGTTTTTGGGTCTCGGATTGGGTCTCCTTGGAGGCTCTCCTGCAATTAGCAATAAGTCAGCTGTCATCTGGCCGAGCAGCAGAAAGTATCTGTCCAGAGTCGAGTTTCGCTTCGCGGATTGATACAAATCAATGTGTCATGATGTCTGCGCTTGTTTTTTCTCTCTCTCCGTCTGCTTTTGTGGGGGCAGACAACAAGATATTTACATTAAGCAGCAGCCGCCGCACAACCACTTAAGTCAACCGAACTGCTCGCCTCATTAACAAAGGCAACAGGCACACGAGTGGCGACTGCATCTCCAGCCAAAAAGGGAAATTAATCTTTTCATTTCCAATGCAGTTTTCGATGCTTTCCATTCCGGGTGCACAGGGAAAAACTCTAGATTTAGTATTTAAATCAGCTCATCGAAATAAATATTTTAATATTTTCGAAAATCCTGACCCTCAAGAGGTTACTGATTGTTAATTATTATTTCTACCATTAACTAAAATAAAGTAAATAAATAATATATCTTGAAACTCGTTTCTTACATTATATGCATACTGTGGAGTGTGCCGGCAGAGGCAAGGCAGAGAAATTTAAGGACTCGCGAGGTGGATTTTAAGCACCACTGCTTTATGCCAATGTTATTCCGTATTCATCTTAATTAATCAGTGATAATAAAAATGTCAAACAGTCTTACTATCATTATTTGAAAGGAAAAATTAATTAGAAAGTAAGCGAAAATGTTTACTTTCCTACTCTTAATATCAGTTATACTAATTTCTCAACAGAATCGATATAAATTATTTCTAAATCACTTTTAACACGGCTTCTTTTTCTCTGTGTTCATGACTCAGTTATGGAAGAAGACGTGCGCCTGCGCAGATATACAACGAGCATTTCTCCTTGGGCGGCTGTTGGCGAACAATTGAAACGCATTTGTCAACTGGCGTCGTTCCGAGCCTGACAAAGCAAATCATTAATTCCGAGGCCCTGTACGAGCGGGTATAGGGTCTTGTGTCTTGTATCTGGCGGACACTCGCAAATTGAAGGCAATTGCCGGCGATTATGCGAATGGGTGTGGATTTGAGTGTGGTTTCGAGAGCGGGTGTGGGTGTGTGTGTGCTGTGGAAGGAGTGAGCGAGGCGCTAATTGAAATGTAGAGCAAAGCACAGCCACTTCCCGGATGTGGAGTAGCAATTGCATTTCCTAGTCAAACTCCACATATACTCTCACACGTATATGGCTGATGTTGCAGTTGCATTTGCAATTGCCACGAAATTGCTTGTTTCCGCTGCCACAATTTCTGACAAAGATTTCGGATCTCATTTTTTCCAGCCGCAACGACACAATGTCAGCATATGCACGTTCTCCCTTGGCTCCGCGGAATCAATTGAATAATTGGGATTGTTGTGGTGTCTCGGTGTTTGTTGATGCCACAAGTGGCAAATAAATGAAATTGATGCGTTTCTAAACTGGCTGGGGAAGTGTCGCGCTGAGTGCTGCCGGCTCTTTTCCCCTAAAGGAAAATGGGGAAAACGCTGGCGACTTCACACGCATCTCTGTCTATAAATAGTTGCCCCTGGCCGCAAAAACCGTGGAAACAGGGGACAATTTTCTCACACACAGTGGTGGCAGCATCTGGCTTGGCTTTTCACATATGCGCCGCACTACGCCCCAGGAAAATCCCATAAGCGAGTGCATTACCAAGCAGCAACATCAACATCGGTAACATCAACTGCAACTGCAACATCAAAACCGCGATTAAAAATGTCACAGCCTTAGATGGATGTACAGTGAGTGCTCGGAGGAGTAAACACTGGAGAATGGGAACAGTTTTAAAAGAAGAGAAATTATTAAAGATATACGACTAAAAAACAATCCTCTGAAAATGCTGTAATTAATAATATAACCACCGAAACTACATTTATGTTTTAATCTCTGATAAAACGGCATCGATATTTTGCGATATTTCAAACTAAGACATCAATATTGTTGATATTATACATCGATAAGTAATAAATTAAGTTAACGATATTTTAAACGAAGACATCAATATTATCGATTTTATGTATCGTTATGTTTTAAATGAATTATTTTTATTGTATTAACCCCTTAAAATAAAAGTTTTACAAGTTAATTCAAAAATTCTCGATCAGCTTCTATCGATATTATCGATACAACCCTTTAGTTTTGGACAACTCTTGTTCACGTTACCGAGCGTGTACAGTAACTCGATCGAGTGTGTGCGACTCTTCGGTCCCTCTATTATTTTATGACTCAGTGTGGGATTAACTTAACTTACTGTAAAGGGTGAAAGGGGCCGCCTTGCCCTGGGAAATTTCATTGATGAACCGCATCGAGAGCGGGCGAATCGAATTCCCACGCACCCACAGACATCGAAATCCACATTAAGAGTACATATCCACCTCGAAGTGGCATGGCAGCATTAACATCATCATCGGGCCGACTTGATTGATGCCCCCATCCAGCCGAGTCCATCCTTCGGCACCATTTCCCTGCCCCATTTACATTTTATGCTGTGAATATTACGCATATTACGTGTTGTAATTACACCCGAGTCTGGTGGCCCCGAAAAAAGGGGCGCTTATTGTGTCAAAATGTTGATTACGAAACGTGCCCGGTCGCCTGATGTATCCGCAAGATGTGTGTATCCACAAGATGCGTCACAGGGAAAGGCAACGGGCACGGGAACCTCAGCCTCGGATTGCAATCAGATAAGTGGCCGTTTATACAATTGCCTGACAAGTTTTGCCAGCTAGCACACATTATTATTTGCCCCGAGTCTGGTATCTGCTGGATACTTTAGGTGTGGCACACACACCCAACGAACTCGGGCGAGCGAGCACACAAACACGGAGCCGGAGATAAATTAGAACTTGAAACAAATAAATCGAAAGAGATTAGGCCAGGCAGCTTTGAGAAAGGAATTTAGAGTCGAAAAAACACACAAAACTAATTAATAAATTCCCCTAAGCCGGCCCTGCGAGTCGAAAGCAAATGTCGCGCACAGTGGGGCACAGCGAACCTTTGGCGCCTCCGTGGCCTGGAATTTGTACACAGCGAGAAATATTAATAAAATATAAATGCATTGAAATCTACTTTCAAGCCATGAACAAGTTTTAGGAAACTTATAATTTTCTCTCCGTGTGCCACTGTTCATAATTGATGGTAGCTGTCGGTGGTGCTCGGTTCAATTTGGATTAGTTTTGGAGTGGGAGTTCCACTGGAGGAGTCTTGAGTGACGGGCCAGGTCATCGCCTAGACTGTCCCTCTATGACTTGCAGTTGCTGGCCGCCATTGTTGTAACTTTAATTAAATTGCACTAATTGTTTGGTATTATAATGGATACCCAACACCGACAGAGCAGGCACCCGGACAGCGGCTGCAATTAGCCATTCAAGGCGAGCGAAAGGCGTTCCCCGGCCGCCGCACAGTGGGCCAAATAAGTCATGTTTTATGGCAAATAAATTCAGATTGCTGCGACGGAGAATGCAATTAAAAGAGCTGGTGATATTTGCATTTAATAGAGCTACTTTTTGCGAGCGGACGCCCCACGGTTGCCTAAAAAGCAATTCCCGCAATGAGCAACATGTTGCTGCTGCTGCCGTGCGTACGACCAACATTCGGGCTGTAAAAAGCAAGCCAAGCAGCAGCAAGCAGCAGCAAGCAAAAGCAGCAAGCAGCGTGGCATAATTGCCAGTTCGAATGCACGTTAATTAACCTCTTTTTCATGTTGTGCCCGGGTTTTCTTTGGCCAGTGTTGCCTTTGGTGCTGCTGTTGCCGCTGTTGCCGAGTCTTAAACGTTGCCAATCAGCCAGAAGGATGCCCGGCCAGTTTCCTGTGCCACCTGATACCATTTCATATTTTCAGCGCTGTTGTTTTTACTTTTTTAGCCTTATTTTTTTTTGGACCCACCAGCAAGAGCCCGAGCAACAGGAGCTGGTGGAGCTGGAGGTACTGCCTCATAACTGCACATTTTCATTGCTGGCCATTTATTTTGTTTCATTGCTGCAGTGCAGCCTCGTAGTGGGCACAGCCCCAGTTGCAGTCGCTATTGATTGCATGCTCCGCGCTCGTATAATGACAGTTTCAAGTTCTAAGCCAAAACGGCAAGTCAACTTGAGATGAAAGCAGCCATCCAGGCATTCAGCCATCGTCAACATCTAGGCCCCAGCCTCATCTCCTCATCATCTGGAGTCCAAGCATGTCCGAGTTGTTCTAGATTTCTTCGTGTTGTTGTTGCTGCTGCTGCCGAGTCGCTGCTCAGTGTAATTACAAATAAGCGAGGGGAACAGTAACAACAACAAAAAGGAGGCAGAGGCAGCAGGAGGAATTTCTAGGCTGCTCCTTTGGGCGCTAGTTGAAGTGTCTTTTTTTCTGGTCCGCTCCTTTTATTTTCTTGGGCTGCGGTCGCTGGACAAGTTTTGAGTGGATGCTGTTGCTGCTGTTGCAAGTTGATGTTGCTGTTTGCTGTTGCTGTTGCTGCTGTTGATGCTGCTGCGTCTTAATTGCGCAAATTAGAACGCATGGCAGCTGCAACACAAACTGGGATCCGAAAGAGAGAGAGCTGGGTGTTGCCATGGACAGAATGATGGGCTTCTCCTGCGGTCGCTTATTAAAAGCATTAAAGTCTATTATTACAGTAAGAACCACAAGCAGGAGTCATTGCTCCCTCAAGTTGTTAACCAGAAATGCATCGAATGAACATTAAGCCGGCAAATATGACAACATTTTAGGTACAGAGACGAGAACCAGAAGATATAGCTGCTGCTGCTGCAAAGGCAACAGGCAACAGGCAACAGGCGACTGGCAATGTGCAACATGACCTCTTAACTCCCCAGCTAATGCCATAATTCTGCATGAAATTGAAGCTGAGCACACGTATGGATTTCCAATCAATGGGGAACTATACACAGTTCACAGGTCCAGGCTTGAACGTGTTTAAAGCGGACCTTGTAAGTGTTACTTTCAGTAAAACATCTCAGTGGGTTTTCGGTCATTATAAATTTAAAATTTGATTTCACCAAAAAATAACGTAAAGGAAAGCCGAAGAAGGAGCATTACTCGGATTTAAATTTAATTTTTAAGAGAAAATTCAAAGCTTGTTCATTACAAGATCAGAGAATATATAGTTTTGCAATGAAAAGGAATCAATAAAACTAAATTTGAAGATGAAACTCTGCAAATGAATATGAATAAGCTAAAAAAATATATTTTTTCAAGAGTTCTGGAGTTCCTAAGCTCAGCCTGTTTAATCATTACCCCGAATGGCTTAATAATAATATATTTTACATCCCCCCATATATAAGTCGTACTCACTTCTTGCCGCTCTCCAGGAAGACATCCAATTCGGCGGACATTTTGCAGCAGAGCGCCTTGCGAAAGTGGCCCTGCGAGCATTTCGTGTTGATGAGATGGCCCTCTGAAAATAAGGGGAGAGAGGAGAAACGGCTGATAAAGATTGGTAATTAAGCTGGCCAACAGGGAACAGAAGGGCCCACTTCTATGTTAATTAACTAAATGGCCGGGTAACTTTGGGCCCAGAACAGTAGCTTGTTAGTCGAGAATGCCGCTCATATCCAGCGGATACATTTTGTATCGTTTGACAGCTGCCGCCGCCGTCGCAGCCGCCTCAGATAAAGATGCAGGCGGCAGTGCGGGGAATAAAAAGTGAAAAAAAGCAAACGAACGAATAAAAAATAAAATAAAAAAAGAGTGAAAAAGCAGAGCAACGCACAAAAACTTTTGCGCCTTAATTGGATGAAAATTGTTGAAATATTTAAACACAAGACAACGGGGCCGGGAACTCTTATCCTTTGTCCAGCTCCAGCTCCAAGTCCGCACATAACTCAAAATCCCCTAGCGTGTTTAGCCGAATCCTTTTGGCCAGCTATGGGGCCTAATCAAAATACCAAGAGGAGTCTGTGTGTGAAACTTGAGATCGTCTCCGCTCTGCTCTTCTTGGTTCTGGGTTCTGGGTACTCGGTTCTTGGTTCCTGGTTTTGGATTCTGTTCAGGGCCTGGCTCTCCGTTCGGTGTTTGCCGGAGTATGCAAAAATGAAATACAATTTTTTGTGGAGCGAAATTGAAATTTGAACTTTTTTTAATTAAAGTCCGAAGGCTGAAAATCGAAGCGCAGGCCGAGCTGCAATTCAATTAAAATGCGGGTGAGTGATGAAGCTACCCCGCTCGCTGTTTACCTCGCTCTCTTTGGAGATGTGGAATTTATAAACTTTAATCGGTTTTCGGCGGCTGGCCCCAGACAGTGGCCAATATTAGGCGGTGCTGGGGGCGTGGCACTCGGCTGATGTGAAACTAAATTGAGAACGGACCACGAAAGGGATCGCTTATGGAGACTGGCGATCTCGAAAGGTAAGAGGTCGGCCAGGTAAGAGGCTCCTCTTCTTTTGTGATAAATTCGTTGCTGCTCTTCCCCCGCTTTTGGAAATATAATTTTTGGGCAAAAATCGGACGGGTCAGGTAGATAAGTAATGGCTTCCTCTACTCACTTGTCTTCTCCTGGTAGTGGTGATCATCCGTGTCCGTGAAGAACCAGGTCTGCAAAGAATCAAGGCAATCAAAGTTAGATATTTGCATAAGTGTCTGTCTGCCTCTATGTGGTTCATGTAAATTACAAGAAATCGTATCATGGGAATCTTCCGGAGCCGACGCTCTTTCGAGCCTACTTTTCAGCCGCATAATTATTCGAAGACAAAAAACGCGTTTGGTCAGCTTACAAGCCATCAGATAAGAAAATTCCCACACACCCTGACGTCTTCGAAAGCGGTCCAAGAAATAACTCAAGCAAAAAGCCAACAAAAGAAGCTCGGACTCCGCTTTTTATGCATCGCTGACTGCGGTAGGGTTCTGAATTCTCAGGAGGTACTATATAGTTAATGGGTGGCATTTTCTCATTAGTGGCTTTCGCTATTATTTTAGGGATGTATATATATTAAGAGGAAAACCCTGATATATGTTGTAACAATACCTTGTTTGACATTATATCAGAACTTAATCTGAACAAACGAACTTCTAAATATATTTTAAATATCGATTATATCGATAAAATATCGAAAACCTTAAAATGGCTTTTAATTTATATTATTTAAATATATTTCATATTATCAAAAGAATATCTATTTATATTTTTAACTAACCCATCTTGTTCCTTTTACTAGAAGTTATCTAAATTTAAAATTTAAGTCGATATGTTATCGATGTACCGTTATTTATTCAACCATCCCTAGCAGATTTTTCTCATTAGTAGCTTTCACCAAAAGCCGCCGCATAATCTATTTCGCGACATTCCCCCGGGCTAAGTTTCACATCTATCTCTTGGCCCTAATAAATTTGTTAGCCGAACAACTCAATTGGCCGGGGCCTTAATAACTTTTTGCCTTTGCCTTTGCCTTTGTGTCAAATCAGGCGAAAATCGTTTTAAGGCTTTGACAACTACACGAACGGCGTTGTTAGCCGTGTTGCTGTTGGCCATGTTGCTGAGTTGCTGGTTGTTGTTGCTGTTGCTGTTGTTAGTACTGTTGCTGGTGCTGGAAGTAAGAGGCAATGGCAACAACTTGGGCAAACAATACGCCCGCTCCGCAAGCATTTTGAGCAACGACTTGTAACAGTTAGAAAGTCAACGTTTGCCAGCAGTTCGCCTGCAGTTGGAGTTCTTTAAACACAACAGCAACACCAGGCACACCAGCAACACGAGCACGCCAGAAAAAAGCAAAGCAACAGCAACAGCAGTAGAAGCAAACTTTTCAACGTCTCCTCGTCTCTTGAATTTTCATGGATTTTTACGAGATTTTTTTCCAGCTCACTTTTTCCACTTTTTCTTGGAGTCTTTGGGATGGGATGTGCTCCGCCGCTTTGGGGCGAAAAATGTTAACACCATGTTGCCAGCTTGTTGTTGCCGCTGCTCCTATTGTTGCTGTTGCTGTTGCCGCTGATGTTGCTGCTGCTTCAGATGCTGATGCTGCAGTTGCAGTCCGCACTTGACTAGCTTTTAATTTATGTGACTGCTCCAACTGTTGACAAACAGCATTACAACGTGTTTCGCAAATTTATGGCGAAACTTGGCCACTCTGATGGAACTGTCCCATAAATAGAGTTCTTTAGAACGCCGAGTTAATTGAAAGCAGCGATTGGAAAAGCAGAGACTCTCAAAATCAGGGAGTATGCCGCGAGAGTGCAGACTTTTACTTCGATAAATGGGTAAATAAAACCAGAATTTAGAAATTTGGGAGTAAAGTGTATAAGAAAATAGCTGAATGAAGGTCAGTCCATAGTATAACTTATCGAAGAAAAGTAAGTAATATTTTTTGTATGTTATGGTCAACAAATGAGACTAAATAAAATTTATAAAAATTTAATACAAGGTGGAGGAAAATTTGGCCAAATAGAACCACAATTTGAAAGATTGAAATGGATCTATGAAAGTATTAAGCATTGCATTCGTTTGAAACTTATAGGCCTACATATGTTTAATATTTTTCATCTGTATTTTCTCCTGTTATAAAATATCCATCTAAAGTTCATAAATCTGTCCAACACTAGGGAGCTGAAAATCTGGGCAGCTTGACTGGATTTCCATGGCGTGGCATGCACTCAATCGGAACGAAGCGATTGCCACAACAATTCGTTATGTTTTCGGCGCCCGAGAGGGAAAAAGCCAGGCAAAAAAGGCGGCCGAGGAAAAGCACAAGCCAACAAAAACCCACCAGCTGGCCGCCAACTCTGGCTCCAACTGCAACTCCACTTGGCTAACTGAGTAGTGTGTTGGCCAGAAAAACAAAACAAAACCGAGCGAAAACCGGCAACAAGCGAGGCACATTTTCAATGGCGTCTGCGACTCTAACTGCAGCTGCAGGCCAAAGGCAACTGTGGCCAACCATTTGGCCGAAACCATTCAAGTATTTCAGTATTTTTGGCCATTGGCTGTTGGCGTTTTCCGCTTGTGCAGTGTAAAATTTAATGCCCACCCTTGTGATCCCCGATACCCTGCTGCATTTTCACCTGGAAGCACGTGGGGTGCGGTCAGCTAGCCGCGCATTTCGTCTGCGGCTGCAGCTGGCCTTACATCTAGACCAGGTACAGCTCCAAAGACCCCGACAACCGGCTCCCGGCTCCCTGCTCTCTGCTCCACAAACCCCTAACTCCACCGCCAACACCACCGCTCCTGACAAACCGCAACGGAACGGCGAAACGGCGGCTTTGTCTGCATTTTTCTGCATTGGCCAGGCCCAAACGAAAAGCGGCCGAAGCTATAATCTATGAGCAAGGGGGCGTGGGCAATGGGATATGCTTTCCAAAAATTGTGTCCAATGCAGCTCTTCGAGCCCAGTGAAAGTTGCCAAAATGAATAGTCTCGAGATGTGACTAATTTCGTCAAGACTTCCAATAAACCTGCCGCCAGATAACTTTATTGATCGACTTAAGGAAGTTACCCATTACTGAACCAATAAAAAACCCATCAAAGTTAGTTGGCTGCATTTTTTATGGCAAATTAAGTTTTCTTATGCACTTGCAGTGGCAATAAAATTGAGACAAAGTGAAGAAAAATCAAGAAATAATGATTATTCATTCAACTATTTTGCTTTAAAAAAGAAGTAAGTTCTTCTTTGTCTTCAATTATAAATTAATAACCCTTGAGACAGAAATGGTACTAAATTATGATAGGAAAATGTATCACAAATAAATTTTCCTGCGCCAAGAAGGAATTATAATTATAACTTATTAACCTCCATAATTTTAATAAATGCAAATGTAAAATCTTTAAATTATTATAAGCGCTTCAAGATCATAAAGTCAAGCAAAGAAATCTTAAGTTCCCCTATTTGATGTATCCTCCCTTTAAAGCCAAAAAAAGAGCAATTTAAAATATATAAATTATTGTTAAAGATGACATGCCCCTTTCTAGAAGTAAGTGCTTCCCATAACTATAGGCTCATCAGCGCTGGGGCGCACGCATCGCTCAATTCAGGAAGCGACCACAAGATCTGGGCGTTTCGCATTCTGCGTAATCTTCTCCAGCTATTCGTATACGAAACCACAAAGGCTGAGATTTTAATTATGGGTTTTTGGGCATTCTCTGTGTGTGTTTGTTTCTCCCCCGAAAGACCTGCCCCTGACCGCCCTGTCTTCACCTGGGAATTGAAGTCGCCTCGGGGCACCTGGAATACACGAGTGTTAAATGCTCGCCAGAGAAACAAGCAAATGAATCAATTACGTGATTTACTGAACTCTCGGATTGATTTGGGAATAGAGAGCGGGTTGTTCGTGGTGGTGTACTCATAGGTATTCCCCCCTCGGCAGCCAATTGATGCGATGCCAAAGTGATTAAGAGCCAATCAAGCGGGACATTCTGAAATCGAATTCTGGGCGGATAAACAGAACGGCGGACATCATATGCACAGTGCAAATATGAACTGAATACGAGCCAGCCATTAAAAGGGAAGTGCCATGCGGGCTCCGAGGGATTAAAAGTCGGGATGAGGTGGATGTGGACCGATGCATGTGGCATGTTGGTTGATGGTTCTCTGACGAAATTGTGTCGCCGCCAGCGAAAAGCAGCAACAATTGAAATTCCAATTTATTGCGAATTGAATTCAATTGAAGAGCATTGAGAGCACAACTCAAACAGAGCAAAGGCCGCCGCAAAAGTTCAGGCACGGGCTGTTACTATATGATAAAGCTAAAATGGGATATAAATGCGGTGCATACAGTGCGATACAGTGGTGTAAAGCCTAAGAAATCGAGGGAAATGTGAAGAATATTATTATATTAAATTCATTGAGTCTTATGGTGGAAGCTATTTGGAGAAGTTAATACCTAGCCGAAAATAATGTAATATGTCATTCTTTAACGAAGGAGCCCTTTTCTAAATAATAAAATATTAAATAATATTATTTTCATTAAAACACATTTTTGAAATATGTATAAATAGGCTTAAGTAAATTAAATGTTTTTGAAATATTTAATAAATATCATACATTTTAAGTTAATCAAAATGGAAACTTAACTTCAGTGGAATTTGTTATTATTTTCTTTGTTAATTTGTTTGATTAATGAATGATTTGCCTGTTTATTAATTTTAAAGTGAAATTTAATTAGATTTTTTGTATTCTTTGTATACTAAAGCTCACTGTACTAAATAAACATCTGTTGAATTGTGTTGTATCTTGTGCGTTGGCGGCACACTTTCGGTAGCGGACTATTGTCATTAATTGGGCTTTAATTGGCATTGCATGCTCATGCACATGAATCCGGGGAAGGCAAATCAAAAGCTCGAGCAACGAGATCGGACCAAGTGTCGTTTTTGTTTTGTTTTTTTCCTTTTGTGTCTTGTGTTTTGAGCAGCTGACGCAACCAGATACGATACACCCCGAAAAAAATGTCTATATCGCCATAGAAACTACGCCATATGCCAATTAAAGAAGCTTCGGGGATTTATATCTAGATTATCAAAGAATTGTTAAAATAAGAAAAGATTGGCTAGCAAAGGGTATGTTTAATCTAGTCAACAGAAGTTCCCAAATTAAACCTTTTTACTTAAATATTTCAAAAAACAGAGATTTCTTACCTATTAAAAATATCTTTGGTGTTCAGATGCTATTTTAATGTAACCATTATAATAATAGGCTCAAAATATAATTTACGATATTGAAGCAAAATTGTATATAAACTGCTATGCCTTAGCATTATTTAGGGTATTAATTTTCTTAGCGTTTTAAAATATTTTTGACAATTAATTCTATTAATATGTAATACCCATAGGTATTTGGGTTATTTGGGTTATTGCAATCATTTTTCCAAATATTTTTCAAGGTGTACAGTACGTTTTGGTGTACTAAGAGTACATTTGGTGGGCTCCGGCTGTTGCCCATTTAGTGATTCATCACTGGGGCCCCGGCTGGGACTGGCTGTCAACGTCCAGAATGCCCAGAAACAGAGCCCCGAACAGAGGACTGGGAACGGAAAGCCAAGAGCCAAGAACCGAGAGCTAAGTGATTCAGACAGCCGAGCGGAGAAATGCCGGCAAAGGAGCCGGAGCCGGAGTTAATGAGATTTAAGCCGCAACTGTGGGACATGGCGCGTTATGAATTTAATAGCCCCAACTGGGGACTTGTCTAACAGAGTTTTACGACATTGTTTTTCCAGGGACCGACCGCGAGCACCAAGTACATGTGGGCCTAATAAAACGCGACAAGCTTTGGGCATTTTGGCCACAACGAAATCTGGTTTTCCTCAGAACCAAGGAAACTGGTTAGCCGCCAAGCAGGCGGATCAATCAAACAATAAGTCAGGCAGGCAAAAGCAAGGCTAAGCCTCAGTGAAGCTTCATTAAAAGTAAATAGTAAGCCAAGACAAGAAGGAAATAAAAACAAGCAAGATAGCCACCCACAGGAACACTCCATGGACAAGCCGTCAAGTCCGAGTTCGGAGGAGATCCCAGCGAGCTGACATTTGACATGCGTCCGCAGACTTTCGACTGCCACTGCTGCATGCAAATCGCCGAATCGCCGAATGCAAAACCTGCTCGAATACGGTAGCCCAAGTCAGTTCAGGCCAGGTCGCCGCAAAGTATCCAAGTGGAAAAAGGGGGAAAAATAATAAAAATCCAAAACCGAATGCAAAATGCAAGGCGATTTCCCCCTCTAAGCCTCGTCGAGCATTCAATCAAAGTCGAGCTGCAGCCGCGACTCTCCAGTTTTGGCCAAAACTGTTTACAGTAATTTATGCTCATTTGTAAGCATGAAAAATTTGAATCATTCATCAAACGTCCGACAAACCAAGTGGGGAAAGAGTAGGGGAGCCCCGGTACCTTGTCAAGTACCAGATCTCTTGATCTATAATGGCAAACGCAGTTGGTGTTCGTTTGGGGCTTGTGAGTGACAGCATGACCTCCAAAAGATTTCGCTTAGATACTTATTTGTAGACTTGAGGCACTCCTAGTTTCAAAAATAGTTTTTAGCTTTTCTGGGAAGCTACCTAAATAAAATTTAATTAACTATAACCCTAAGAAAAATGAACTTTAGAATAACTTGTATCAAAACATTTGTTTTGCTTATTTTTTCGATTTACTCAGAGTTTGGAGTTTGCACGACAACCTCCTCCCCAATATCTTAATGCTATTTGCAAGAATTTAAATACCCTATTAGTTTTTGCAAGTTATTCATTAGGAAGAAAGACTCCATTAAAATAAAATAAGATGGAAGAGATTGCTCAGGTTTTTATATAAAAACTTAATAAGTATTCAAATTACCCAAGTATATACAAAACAAATGTTTCTGTTACTTATTTGTAAGTTAATTAATTCCTTCTTCTTCTCAGTACTAATTGCAGCCTGAAGGAGTTTTCTTGTCAACAAAGGAATGCCTTCTTCTTACGAAACCCAGAGTTCCAACTCTTCTCGAAAAAAAAAACAAGTTGAGCATCAATTCAACATCGGGTTCGCCAAGTCAGGCTTTGCCCTTTTATGGGCGCTGTCTTGACAACAACAAACCAAACATTAATCAACAGCAACAATAGCAACAACATCGGCCAACAATAACAACTGATAGACAACAACAACATGCAATTACAACAAATTGTTTTCAAATACTGAAGAGCCAATCAAATCGAACGCAACTCGAAGTTGTTGCCTGTCGCTGCTCCACATTGCTGTTAACCACACAACAAATGACGTGCAACAGCAGCAGCAGCAGCAGCAACATGAGAGTTTCCATCACCGAGTTTTCCATCAAAATAATTGGCCAGTGGAAAAGAAAAGAAAAGAAAAGAAAAGCCAAAGAGTAAAAGATGAGGACCAGGCCAATTGTTGCCCGGCGATATGTTGCTGGGGGGAAATGTTGCCAGTTGCTGGTGGCTGGTTGCTGGTTGCTGCAAGTGCAGGAGCAACTTTAGCGGCCGAAAGCCAAACTGAGCTCGTTGCCGTCGAATGTTGTTCCACGTTTAGTGTGGAAATTGCTGCTCTATATGGTCGCCTGCCAATCGATACCGATAACGATAGCCGCTTCCAGCTAAAAGGCCTCCTTTCCTCTCCTCCAGCTCCTGAACTCCTGAGGGGTTTGCAAATATGACAGCCAGGAAAATCCAAAAAAAAAGAGAACTCAAGCCCCGTGGAAACGTGCTCGTCAAGCATTTTTACAATTTTCGAAAAAGGTACCATACACGGGGAGCACTCTGTCATGTCCCTCTGGGGTTATTTATTTGTGTTTTTTGTTTTTCTCGATTTTGGTTTTGTTTTCCTGCGGCTGTGTGTTGTGACTGGCCGATGTAGCTGTTGGTGCTGGGCCTGCGACGAGTGCAGTTTTGTGTAAACAATAACAAAACACATTTGTGACGCGTGATTTTGCATAAGTTGGCACTGCGAGCAGCGTCAGCAACTGCCGGCAATAACCACAAATAAATACGAGTATCCTTTCACCAGACAAAAGGCCCCATTGAGCCGACGGAATTCGATTTAATTTCAAAGTTTAGCACTCAATGAAATCATAAACTCAAATCGTTTAGGTATTTTCAGCCAAAATCAAAGGCCATTAACTACCAGCTAAGCCCCAAATGGATGAAGACATTTTTATGGCCAATTAAGAGTTCGCCAAATACGAAACAGAAATCATAAATACCCCGATGAGCAGCCCGCAATGAAATTAAGCCACTAAATCGAATCGAATCAGCTTTAAAACTCATTATGCAAATTAGCCAAGACCCATGAGCCAAACCCCTGAAGCCAGAGTTGCCGAATCTCCAGGTGAAGATCTCGGCCAACCTTTGCAGCTCTCGGGCTCACCCCACTTAGCCAATTGTCGCCCACCCAAAAGACCCGCCAGGAAATTAGCTCCGACTAATCGCAGATCGATCCGTTGGATCGTCAGATCGATTGGGAAACCCACCTGATCGCGGGCCAGCTGGAACCAGGTCTTGATGATCAGCGCCAGCCGCGTGTCGTGATAGTTCTTCGTCGTCTTCACGCTGATGAAAATGTCATCCAGCTCGGTGACCGGCGGCTGGGGCGTCGCGGTCACCGCTCGCTGGGAGAGATCGTGGAGCAGCTCCCCGTTCCGGCTCCTCCGCGCCAGTTCCGTCAGCAGCGTGGCCGTGGGCCGCTCGCTGACCTCGATGTCGCTAAAGTTGAAGCTCCGGATATCCTTCCGGATGATCACCGTGGTGGGTGAGGCGGCCGGAGCACCTGCTCCTCCCGGCTGTGTGGGCGTCGACGACTGCACATATTCCTGGAGCAGCTGGTCGCGATGTGTGGCCACGGGTTCACTGGCCAAGCCGCCATCCACCACCTGGCTGTGCGGCACCTGCAGAGATAGAAGATTTCGTTAGTGTTTGATTTATTACTTGAAGAAATTGGGGCCTTTAACATATTAAACAAATTATGTCAGTTTAAAAAGGAGTTTAAAATAAATATTTCTAAAAACAAGCCAAATATTAAATATCCCTTATTATTATTATTATTATTATTTGATTTATTGACTTACATCCTAGCACAACAAGATTAACTTTTCTTCAGAGTACTAGTCATACCTTAATTAATTTGAATTTAAGTAGAAAACATAACTCTAAAGTTAAGAAATAAAAGAGTAGAAAATTTATTCGTGATTGCTGTAAACTATGAAACAGCTTTTAATTAAAAATTACTTCAAATTATACTTGTGACATAAATTTGTAATTATTGTATTTCCTATTTTTACCCATAGATACTTTTAGAATGTAAAATATGGTATATCCCTTTTCCTAAGTAATATGAGTCCTCTATTATTTTTTAAAAACGATATTTTTCTCTCAGTGTTATCCCGGTGGAATATAAAGAGTGGCGGGGGGCTAATGTAAATTTGTTGTTTAAATCGCACGTAGGGCAATAAAAAGATGAAGACGCCCTCGCGCTAGCCAAGACACTCAGACTCGGAACTCGAACTGAGGGAACTCCCACTCCTCCAGCTGAGCTCCGCTCACCTCACCTCGACTTGGGGCATTTTCACCTGGCAAACAAAGGCGAACTTCAATGGCAAACAACAATGGCAAACAAATGAGAGGCAGCAGGCAGAATAAACAACAGCAACACCGCCATAAATGCTGAGTAAGAGCAAACAAACCGGGATCGGGATCGGGATAGGGATTGGGATTGGAACTGGGATCGGGACTGGAACTGGCATAGGGATCCGAAGGGGCACTGAGATTGCTTTGAGTCCGGAGTGAACTCAACTGCTTGATTAATTTCCACTGATAACAGGTTCATTTGCTTTTGTTGTCGGCGATTCTTCAATTGCTCTTCTTCGCAGCGGAGATTTCCCCAGCGCTTTTTAATGGCCCGTCCCCGGAATGGGGACAGGTGGGGAGGAGTGGATTGCTCTGATTGAGGCGGAGATAATGGTTGCTGGGAAGCCGCTCGAATAGATAATACCCTGGGATAAAGAAAGCCCAATTGTGACACTCTCTTTGTGCACAGAAAATAAATCTTGAGTCCTTAAATCCAGATTTAAAATGAATGTTGTTTATTACTGTGTAAGTTTACCAACTCTAAAATACAAATAATACCTTCACAGGGAGTTGTAAGTAACCAGATATTATTTAACACCAAATGATCTTCAAATGGTATATTTCATTCCGATTTCCATTTCAAATTGTCTTCCTTTCTGTGTATGCAAATCGGATAGCCACTTCCGCTATAAATCTAGCACCAACTTCCCTCTTTTGTCCCCTAAATTTCTCTTTCTCGCTCCGAATGGAGAATAGAGAATATATATAGAGCCCCGCTGGCTTATATTGCTTCACACGATATTGTCTCTTCGATAGCGGGCCACAAAGTGGGGCTCATAGAATTTTATTGCCGCACGATCGACAGCCAAACGGCGTTCAATATAATGGCAGCTCCCTAATGAGGAAATGGGAATGGGATGCGGCGATGAGATGTCAGTGGCAGGTGTAAACTGCTGGGAACTGCCGAGGCTGCGGCAATTAAAAAGTTGAAATATTAATTTGGCCGCCGCAGAAATTGCGAGTATGGGAAATCATTCGCCGATTTGGCCAAGAAAGATAGCGAAGAAGTCGTGACTTGAGTGAGGGATTCAGCAAAACACTGAAAACTGAAAACTGAAAACGGAAAACTGAAAAGAGTGAAAGCCGCCAAGCGGGCTTATATAAGTTCGACGGTGAACGCCTCTTTCAATTAAGCTGGCTCCGCAAATTCAAGGTTCGGATTGGATTAGAATGTGAGCCAGTTCCCAATCCGCGACATGATGCAAGTGGAATGCCCGTACTAGTATGCAAATCAAGTACACGGACTACGAACTACAAACAGCCATGCTTTGTGACACTTTTGTGGGATTTGCGAATTACTCGAACGTGATGGAACTGAGCAAGCATAGATACAAATACAGCGACTGGCGATGCGGATTCAGATTGGGATGGAGATAGAGATACAGATACATGTGCCCATATTTGCAGGCCGCCTGCGCACTCCGCCAGAAAAAAGATACAAAATATATACACGGAGGAAAATATATTTAATTCTATCTGCAGATCACTTTTAGCTTCCATTTCAAGGTAATTTCTAAATCAATTTTTCTAAATCAATTAATTAGCTTTCGTTCCTCCAAAAATCTTAATAATTCAATTACAATTACTTCTTAATAAGGTCTAAAAGATATTTCTAGTTTATAATTATTATCTCTCTATCTGCTGCTCTGTTCTTTTCCCTGCGTGTAATAAACTACAAGATACAAGTACCGGGGCGAAAGGCAGTCCGATAGATACAAGGCGAGGCCAATCGCCAAAACAAATTTAACACGCTCGCACAATCGCTGCCCCCCACCACGCCCACTCTCCAATGACTAATGCTTCATTAGCCGCGTGATTAATATGTTTATAAACATTTCCCTGTCAATTAATAACGAGCAAAAGAATCGGACGGCGGGCGGCGGGCGGCGGGCGGCGGGCGGCGGGCGGCGAGGTGCGAGCGAGTGATATGAAAGGGCGCCAAATGGCATCTACTCCAGCGACCTGTGCGGTGATTAATTGAGTTAAACTCTGGTCCCATAACGGAAAGCATAAATCAGCCGAAGCCGAGGCCCCAAACCGAAATACGAAATCAAAAATCAAAGGCATTCCCCACACAGAAATGCAATCAGAAGACGCGACTCCAGCTGGGCGAGCGGGAAAATCTTCATTAAATGCTGTTTAACAATATTATCCGAGAGATACGGATCTAAGATAAGATGCCCACAAGCAGCCAGCCAGCCAGCCAACCAGCCAACCAGCCAGGCTCAATTAAGCGACCACCAAAAGATACCGAGATGCTCGGCTTGGATACTCGGGAGCCCAGCTGCAGATACTCCTTTTATCAGGCGCCTTCTGCAGCTTAATGTCGTCAACTTTTTCGGGCCGATTATATGAACAAGGAACCGGGAGCAGGTTGGAGCAGGGAGCAGGGAGCAGGGAAAGGGAGCTGCAGTCGGAGCTGAAGTGGCAGCTCCAGCTGCAGCCGGTTGGCCATGGGAAGCGCAGGCACCTGCTCTTGGCCTGGCCAAAAACAGGAATCACCTCGTCACTGCAGGCTTTGTCTTTTGGGAAGGCTTCTTGCGGCTGTTGCCTTCCTGAAGCTGATTTGCATGCTCCTCAACTCAAGAGTTTGTTAATGCTATTATGTATTTACCCTGCACTTGGAAAAACAACAAGGGAGTTAAAAACAATAAGGTTATCACCTTATGTTAGCATCTGCATAACCGGAGATGTTTTCATGCTAAGCAAATTTATCTTTTAAAATTGCCTTTATTTATTGGGTTTAATTGGTTTTCGTATTAAAATAGACATAGAAACTCTTCTTTTTCCTGAGAAATAATATTTTCTAGGGTAACCACACTTATTCTTTATTTGGTTTTAATTTCAATCGAATCTATTTAGTTTCTCACTTTTCCATGAATTTAAAATGCCGTGTAATTCAATTTCAAAAGGTAAATAGCAGTGATACATGGCTATATCTCTGTGTGTATCCACAACAACCAACGCGAATCAATCAGCGATGATGACCATTCGGCGCGCCACTTTAAACAAATTCATAAACAACCAAATCGTTTGACGATTATTATTCATTTCGTTTATGATTTATGCGTCAGCCACACGCGACATGGCGACCTGGCGACGTGAGCTGCAAACTGGACATGAGACATGGATACCAGGGAACTGGCAACTGGCAACTGGCAACTGCGACTTGGAGCTTGGAACTGGGTGTAGCTGGGTACCTATCCTGCCCTCCAGCTAATCTCGAAATTATTGCTTTATCAGCCGAATGCCAAACCCCAGTTTAGTGGCGTTGTGTCCAGTCAACTGTTCAACAGTTCGAGGAATTCGAACAAGCAAAGTCAACAAACAGCAACTTTTGCGCAACATTTAGGAACCAGAAAAAAAAAACAAAACAATATAATGCAAAAAAAAATGAAGAAAAATTAAGCAAATTGTACATTGCATGCAGTTTTGTGGTCGACAACAGCAACAATTAAGTGGGACAAGTCACAGACCTCCGATGGCTGAAAATGATGGAAGAACTTCAATTGAAAGAGCAGCCACCACCGGCAGGCAGTTGTCGGCAGTTTTTAATCCGGCTCAGCATTTTAGCATTTAGTAGAGCGATGTGTGTAGCACTAATTTCTGCCGAGTTTCCGGTTAGACCTCCAGACAAGAAATAAATAAAACAGCAAGAACAGAAGATCCGCAGCAACATCAACAACGTTGTCCGAATTAAAACAACATAAAGTTTTTAATTACTCCAGTGGCAGCAGCATGCGAAAATATTTCGGAGTAAGGGGCACACAAGCTGGCAGAAGTTGGGCAATTGAGTTGCAAATTGAGAAACAGGAAGGGGGTAGAGTGCGGGGATTACATGGATATTTCTACAGGATGCAGGAGCTGATTCAATTATGGACTCTCAACTGTGTGTTGCCACGGGGGAAGAACGCCTTAGCTATTCTGCAATCAAATCTGGGAAGCAGGCAAGTTATGACTATACAAAGGGGACTTTATGTGAATTTCTTCTGCTGATTTCTCAATTCTTTGTGACATAAATAAGTCATGACAAAGCTTACGATAAATACTTGCTAAACAATCAACAAATGATTCAAGATCCAAACACAATAAACATCAAGTGTCTTGCTCTAATTACACGGAATTTAGCTAAGGTAAAAAATATCTCAATCAAAGGTGCCAGAGGAATGCAGACCGAAATTCTTTACTGTTTTCAGTTGCAACTCGAGGTACTGTTGGCAAATTCCCACAGAACTCAACTATTTGTTATCTGTGATGCGACTGACAAGGGACGTCTCCTCCTTGGGATTTTGCTCCTCCTTGTGGCCTCACGTTCGTAATATTAGCACACAATATTTTATTACACAAAAATTTATGCAAAACCGAAGTAAAAAGGAGAACAATAATAAACGGGCAGACAAGACTGGGCTCAGAACCCTGACAGACCCTGGAATCGGGCAACTGAAAGCTTTGGCGACGCTCTGCCGACGGCAAAAAAAACTAAATAATACAGTAATGGAAGGCAGGGTCTTTAGGTCTCGAAATTCGGTATACTCTGCCGGCGAATTATTGGTCTTATTAAATAGGATATAGTGGTATTCCGGTTTAATTAAACTCAGCAGGATAGTGTAACTAGGTTAGTAAAGTAATACAGCAGGTGATTTAAGATTTACTTCATCCGAAAAACAGAACTATAGAAAATTACTAGGATATGGTAATTTTTAAGCAGGGACTCTAAAATAGAAAACCCGACATGAGAAAAGTTCAAGATCCTATATTCTTAAGTAACAGTAAACTTTTATAAGTTAGTAAGAGTTTATTTTATTGGACTGGATATATTTTTTTATCTAGTTTTCAGACTATTTAGTATATGTAGCTCTCAAGTTTCTGTGATTAGTTAGTTTCTGTATTCTCCCTATACCATATCTATCCTATCCTATACTCTAAGTCCCTTTAAATTCGATTTTAGTGCTTTACCAACTGCTGATCATGATTATAGGACCCCTCTTGACGAGGGTATAAAATCGCACAAAAACAAAAGTCAGAACCGAAACTGTTTTATATGCAAGGCAAGGGCGTAAAGGTTTTTAA
This sequence comes from Drosophila triauraria, assembly GCA_014170255.2. Classification (NCBI taxonomy): domain Eukaryota; kingdom Metazoa; phylum Arthropoda; class Insecta; order Diptera; family Drosophilidae; genus Drosophila; species Drosophila triauraria. Next base: position 3,490,347 of record CM024336.1, on the reverse strand, counting down.
CGGCCGGAGCCGGACGCCGAGTGCCGGACGCATGCGCAGCTGCAAACGTCGTTGATTTATGAAAGTGCAGGGAACCGAAGGAGCAGGAATCGGCGGCGGGGATCATGCAAATTGTGTGCGAGGCAAACTTATGCAGATCACCGCCGTCGCGTATGACAGTTTTCGCCGCGGTTCTCGGTCTCGGTCCCAGCGCCCACGCACTTGGATCGCACTGGATCTCCCACTGAACTCACTTGGATGCCCGGATATCCGTAGGCGCTCTGGTAGAGCAGCAGCGTCATGTAGACGACGGCCACGGCTAGCATCATGGCTTGCAGGATTCGCTTGAAACGTTGCGGCAGCGAGAGCACAGTCAGGCTCATCATACGCGTCGCACCACTACGCGCACATCGATGCGATCGCGTTATCGATATCGATCCGATCACTTTGGCTACGATTTCGGTATGGGCTTGCTTTTCGCAATTTTCGCAATCGCACTTTCCGTAACTTTTCGTACTTTTTCGGAGGGTTTCTGTGATTTTCGAACTCCACTTTTCAGCACGCGCGCCGCAGGTCTTGCTCGGTGCAAGGTTGTTGGAAAACTGGCGATCGCTGTGCGAGCCGAGCTCGCTTGGCGGCTCTCTTTGCCTTCCAGCTGAAATCGTAAACAAAACAGAAACCAGAAAGACCAGTACGGAGAAGCATGGGGGTTGGGATCGGGGAGAGAGCGAGATTAGGAGAGCGCCGAGCTGCTCCAATTGGAAGCGTGGGCCGCTGCAACTGCAATTTTCCAACGGGAGCAGGTTGGCGGGAAACAGTGCTGCCAGTTTAACAAAGTTCTGGTTAGAAAGAGAACTTTTTGACAACTTTTAGCGACTTGAAAATGAAATTCCAATTAATTATTTATTAGCTAAAAAAATTACACAGCTACAAATTTTAATTTGTTTTACATAATCATTCGATTCAAACTTAATTTAAACCCAAAAAAAATTCATATTTACTGTAATTCTACCAACAAATATGTTTAACACCGATCATCAGAAAACAATACTGGGTTGGCAAAAACGTTTAATATTTAAACAAATTTATATAACTATTAAAATTGTATATATATTAAATCATTTAATACAAACCCTACTAAAATTTATGTTTTATAGTAAAATGAAAACTAAAACCTCATGTTTATGTCTAAGAAATCAGTATTTATTAAATTGATGTGGAATTAAAATAAAACTAAATTGTGCTTAAAAATTTGATATAAATTTTTAAATAAATCTAGCTTAGTCAGACTCTTAAATTCCATCAGCCCTGTCGCGAGAGCGAGGCTCTCTGAAGCTCAGCTCAGCTCTCGCGATCTCCGGCTCTCTCTCGTTAGTTCCGCTTCGGCATGTGCCACAGTAGCTGCCGAAGGCGATCTTCGTGCTCGTGGCCGCCGATCGTCGATTGCCGATGGTCGATCACCGATCGCCGATCGTGAGTGTGGGTGTGGGTCAGGCTGCTGCTGCGCCCACTTCTGATCAGAACTCCCCATTCCAGACCGCAGCAGCCGACAGCCTTTGAAGGTCCCTTTCCCAACGTGTCCTTAAAGCCCAAACAAACATAGCTCAGTTGGGTTGGCAGCGCTCCAAATGCGGCGGTTCCTTGGCCATATTCCATGTCATATACATATCCCTATCCCCGTGGCTGAAACTCCCCGCGCACCACCCCTTAACCCGCCAGCGACGACAATTCCATTAAAAGTTGTACGTTGTCACTTTGCGTTAACTTATCTCTGGAGCATGTTGTGCGATCGCATTTTTATTGTCGCCATTGTCTCTTGCTGGCTCGCTCTTACTTGGTATCGCTCCTTCTCATTCTCCTTCTCTGCCCACACAGGGAAGCCAACGCAAAAACACACACTTGAATAAAACACTGAAAAAAGTGTATTAATCCCCAAGGAAAAACTTCAAGAGTTTTAAAAAACCTTTAACCAAATACTCCTCTCTGGGGGTGTACTCCATAATACCAATTCTATTAGAGGTATGCAAGAAATTACATAAAATTTCACTCTGTACTATTTTGTAGCACACTTTTAGACACAATTTTAATTGAATTAATCGAATTGATAAAATCGACACATCCATAAATTTTCATATGTGGAGATTGAGGAGTATAAAACCTTAACTTTTGACTGAAATCCCAGTTTAATGTTATTTTCAGGATTATAATCTTTTACAGAATTCTATTTATTTTATCCAATTCGATCCAATTACTTCAAATTTTAATTGAAATACATAATATGGTTTTTATACCTAAATTGGGAAATTAAAAATGTTCACACAAAATAGAAACCTGAGCTACTTTTGCTTTAATTTAATATGTATGAAGTCTGTTTTATTAAACTTAAAAGGGATCAATATGTTAATATTACCTTTCAAATTTATCCTAAATGTGTTCTAGTGGGGTTAATTCAAGTTCTGTTAAATTCAATAATTACTTCTGTAATTTCACTAATATTATTATAAAAATTCTTTGCCATATTTATTGCTCAGTGTGTTAACTGCATCCACATCTCACGTGCGTCGGCAGCGTTCTGCGACGTTTCTTTGTCGCTTGGATTTTGTGTAGCACTTGGCCTGCTCCCCACTTGACAATGCTTTGCATGCCGCACCATTCATCCCGCCCCGCACCTCCTCCGGCTGATGCCTCTCCGGTTCCTCTGCTCAGTCTGCTCCTCGCCAGCTTGTCATATTCCATGTTTGTGGCGGCGACAAAAGCTCTTGCGGCTGCCTCTGCCTTTGGCTCTGCCTCAGCCACTGCCTCGGCCGACGTCGCTGCCCGCACAATCAGCAACTCGGCATCTTGTTCGCTGTCCCTTTGTGCGCCTTTCGCCTGAATTGCATTAAACCGAGTCCCCATGGCACTGCGAGAAATTATCGATATCTGCCAGGTATAACAAGATATTATAATCCCTTAAAATGTATGATCATTCTTAAGATTTCTATCGAGCAAAATATAATTTTATTAGAAAAGAAATTCCAGTACTTAAATATGTTGTTTGCCTGCTCCTTCGCACAGGACTACAAGATTAGATTTAAGTTATTAAAAAAGTTTCAATTAATTAAGTATATTTATTTCTTTAACAAATAAAAATTATTTTTGTCAGTGCATCGACAGTGGCAACGGCTTCGCCGGCCAGGCCAACCTTGTTCTGCCACAGAAAAAGACATCGCTCGGCTCGATTTAACCGCCTCGCTGGTGGCTTCCCGCTGCCCGCCGCTCGCCACCCGCCGCCCACTCCCATTGCTCATTTTTAATGTGCAATTCCGTATGTACAGCTCGTAGCCATGGCCACCATCCTGCAGAGCCACCTCCCTGCCCGCCTAGTGTGTGTGTTTGCATAGCAGTGTGCTTGCTGGTTAGGCATGTGCCACCTCCAGCTCCAAGCTGCGGTCCCCAACTTCCCCCCCAACCACCAGCTTCATCAGCTGCAGCTCCAGCAGCAACTGCAGCTCCAAGTGCAGCTCCAGCTCGAGCCCAACCTAGTCTTATAAGCAAACGAGTGCAGCTCCGTTTATCGGCCGGCCTAACCTTGTTAGGATTGTAAAATGTAAACCGAAGGCGTTGCCGCAGACTCAGACCTCAACTCGGACTTACACTGGCAGGAAACTTATAAAAAATCAGTTAGGAAAAATATGTAAGCATCCATTAATAAAATATATTTTCTTGTTTTCTGAAAATAATGTAGAAACTTTAAGTATTTTGTGTGAGAAATCTAAAAGATTCGTGCAAATATCTAAGAGCCAACCAACTTCCTAAAGTGAAACCATCAAATTGAGGACAAAACTAAGTTAAGCTATCAAATATCTAGAGTATTATTCCAATACCGATATAAACTACATTACTTTACTCTCTCAATTCTCTTTCTTCAGGTGTAGTCTAGTCTATAGCTCGGCGAGTGATCGGCTGGCCATCCAGCTCCATCTCGCTTGGCTGGCACACGCTCAAGCTGCCTCCATCCGCGTCCACGTCCTCGGCCTCGTCCTCGCCCTCACCCTCGACCGCGGTCATCGTTAATCGAAAACGGGCTGCGCCGTCGCCTTGCGGTTACAAGTGTCGCCAGGCCAAAACGAACCGCAGATTGGAGTGCTGCTTTGGGGATCCGACCATGCGGAGCAGGGAGCAGGGATCCACGGAAGTGCCTCCCGGCAAGAGCGACCGACAACTGTGCGCGTGCGCAGAGCCGCCAACCTGGCAATGTGTTCATTTCGGACCAATATTTCGTTGGCTCGGCCAGAAATTATGCCCGGTAGTCATGCAGCCCCAGCAACTCATGCGGATCTACACAGGAATAAAGGGAAGTGTTGTTCCTTGTATAAAAAATTAAATCAAATGACAACTTAATATAATGTACACCATATATGTTAAATTATCAGTTGAGCTATTTAGGTTTTATTGATTTTAAAGTATTACTAGTTCCAATTAATCCCTTATTTCACTATGCCTTATATATACATATATCATATTCTTAAAGTTTTATTACACATGTATCACCACGTTTCAGATCATTTGTATTATTTATTTTCTGGAACTAATCACTAAAGTTGTATAATAGGAATGTAGCCTTTACTCTTTTGGGCTTGCATAAGAACTTAAACTGTAAATTTTCACACCTGTTTTACCTGATCTGGTAATAAATTCTTTATTAAAAAAACTAGTTTTCATATTATTTAGATTTTAAGACTGTATTTCTTGCTGTGCAGTAGCAAATCGCTGGGGGAGCGAAATTAAAGCGAGCATTTGACTGACGGACTGACGCAGTCCTCAGTCTCCGGCCAAAGTGAGTGACTAGTTGACTGCCAGACACGCGGCTTGATTGCGCGCCTTGTCCACGTCCACGTCCACGTCCATGTCCACGTCCGCGACTGCGTCCAGATTCCCATCCACGTCCACAACCGCATTCGACTCAAATGTCCGCGGAAATGGGAAACGGGAATGGGCTGGACCAGTACCTGCGAGAATCGGAATGGGCCTGGATATGGGCACTGACTGGGCTTAGAAATGGAGGCAAATCAGAGACACCAAGCGACCGACACCCAACCGCGACGCAGCGGTCACACATTCGTCATGGAGACTGCGCTGGCCTAGGCCAAAGACCACAGCTGGGGTCTCAAAACTAGCACTTATGTCTGTAACCATAAATTACAAACATTTTTACAATCCACCAGCTTAAATATGTAATTTTGTTTATGGACAACAGCAATAGATAATATCTGTAATCAGGCAGGTTGAACTACTTTTGGGTTAGCCCAGATTTGTTTTTTAAAATTACTTAAAATATAAACTTATTTTCTTGAAAGGATATTATTTCTAAGGTTGTAAACATTTTTTATAATCGAAAGAAGTTAATATAAATAAGTATATAAGTAAATACGTGGACCATAAATCTAATAGTTAATATTTTTGCGAGATAGCTTAAACAATTAATCTTAATGCGTACCTTATTGAGCAGATATTATATAAATTATTATTTAAAATAATAAAGGCCTTTATAATATATATCAGCAACTACTTTTCTGACCCCAGCTGTGAGTGCATCTCCGTCCGTGTAAACATGCACAATTCGCATTCGATTTTGATGCGTATTGATGGCTGCCCAACCAGCATGAGTGACGCTAAGCAGCCCGGAGATTAATGGTCCCAAATTAGTCAGTGTCACTTATTGGACCGTTGAGCTCTCCCTTTGACACCGCCAACGTAAAGGTGGAAACTGAAGGAAATGGGCAAGTCCGCGGCATTAGAAGGAGGCTTAAGCGAACCCATTAAGACCAAGCGCTGAAGTCAAAATAAAAGTCAATTACGAATCAACACAATGAGTTCGTACAATTGAAGGTACAAGATCACTGGGGGTCGGAGAAAAGCCCAAAAGCGGAGAGCCAAATAAAAATTAATTTCAACATTGTGTTTACAATATCATCGATCAATAACTGTCAACACAGCGGTTCGATTTTTTGAGGCTGCGATGCTCTACGTTTGGGATACATCAGATGGGATGAGAAAGGAAATATAAATAAATAAAAAAATAAAATAAAAATAAAATAATAAAATAAAATAAAGCAAACATATTTTCAGCGGTATTAAGCAAAGTCTGAACTTCAAATACAACAACTAAAGTTCATTACTGGCAGAACATTTTAAATAAGTTTTAAGTAAGAATTTATCAATAATAATACTTATTACCTAAGTAATACTTTGATAGAATTTCTGTACATTTAGCAAAATTTAATTATAATCCATAGAAGAGCACTCCTTATTCGTCTTAATTTCATCATTAAATCGCCTTCTTCTGCTGCATCCAAAATGTAATACAAATTACACTCGTTGTATTTATTTCTTTACCGATTCTTGGTGATTTTCGATTTAAAGATTGCGGGTCACAGCGCCATTGAGAGAGTGAAGAAGCGAGATGGAGACTGAAGACTGGGATCTGGGGGACCACCTGGTGTCCGCAGACCCCGCTAATTGCATTGTGGCCACGTAGGGCACAAAGGAAAGTTGCCAGGTGATGATATCAGCATGATCAAGCACTTAAGTAAGTACAAATGATGGCCCCCTTTTGAACAGTCCGCCCCTGCGCCCCTTTTCTAGTTGGATAGTAAGAAAAGTTTACAATTTGTCGATTCAACGCGCCATGAAATCGGCTTGGAACTTTGTTCAACTTTAATTAACCGATTTTTGCTGGATCCAAAGCGAGGAGGGGGCCTTGGACGGGGTAAAAGTCATAGAAATAAGTTAAATTACATTTAAGCCGATTAAAGTTGAGTTCAGCTCGGTTTCGGCAAAACGATTCGATTTGTCTCGTTTGGAAGGGCCAAGATCGGATGGCGGCAGATGGTTCCACTCACAAAGTTCATTAAAAGTGGCCAAGTTAATGTGCTGGGCAAACAGCAGAGACATAAAACCCGAACCGAGCACGAAAACCCCGAACCTGAACTCGTTCCACGCATACTTGAGCGATGATTTTTCCCAAAACCTAATTTTCAATTTACCAAAACAATTAACAACAAATTTTATTGGCTTTCAAGGCATGCAAACACTCCAAGTCGAAACAGTGAGCGCATCGTAAAAGCAACATATGTATCTCTCAGATACACAGAGTGCCGCTATTGATCCAGTGTGTTTGTCCAGTGCGGAGATTTGTTTGCCTTTCTGTTCTATTGAAAGGCTTGTGTATCTTTTAATTAACAGACCCGAAATGGGATCTATAAAACCGGTGTAACCGAATCCGCTCTACCTATTTGATTTGTTTGATTGCCAAATCGCATGGAGACAATTTCTAGCTGTGCTGTCGGTAAGCTATACTTTAAAGATAAATAGTGAAGCCTTTCAGGAAACCTAAAAGAAAAGAAAATAATATATTCATAAGGATTATTTCTTGAAAGAAATGAGAAATATGTTTCCTTGTGCAATAACTAATTATAATTTCAAGCTTCAGATCCTTGATAATTACACAATTAATTGACGTATAAAAAATTCTATATTAAGTAAACAAACATAAACCCTTTAAAATAATAAAGTTAATATAATTCATAACATATATTTTTAAAAGTATTTAATAGTTATAAATTGTTTAAATTAGTTTTAGAATGTTTAAGGCTTTAAAACAAATTTTTAAAACTTATTTTGCCTGAACTTTCCCTATGAATAGAAAAAGACAGCTTGGCAGCACTGGTTCCAAGACGTGGACCCCATCTGTAAATCTCTGGATTGGCAAAGTAGGTGCCAGCCAGCATGTTGTTTTGCATGTCAGCCCAAGATGCGATTCAATCCCACTCCAGACTCCAGAGAATCCAGGCTCCGCTCCGCCGAGGCTGCTCCACGTGAGCCTGTGCCACAATGTGCCATAAATTTATGACACTACTAAAAATAGTAGTGGTAAATGGTAGTCATGGTAGTCATGGCAGTCATGGAGCACGGAGCATGGTATCTCTGGGCATCGGGGCAACTGGGCATCGGGGCATCTTCGTGCTGTTATGGCGGCTGTTACATTATGTTGCCTTTGTTTCTGGTGCGCATTACACGCAGAACGAGAATTATATGCAAGTGAAAATGCCATTTAAAAGCAGATAAATAAACTTAATGCGAAGCAGCGCCGCGGGTTGGGCTGAATTGTGTCATTCCGGGGATATTTATGTTGGCTGTGCCAGCGTCCAGTATCCTGTGGTGCATCCAGGAGTAGCAAAAAGCAGCAGAGTCCTCCGACGGCTATCGCTCACCCACGTCGCTGCCTTGACCAGGTCTATCATTAGGCGCAGCCGAGAACCGTTAAGAGATTTCTACCTGTGGCCCCAAGGGAAAAAAATATAAAATAAAAAGAAGATATGTACCCTTGCGTGCCACAAACTAGCGTCTGGCTGAAAAAAAACTGCTCTCTCCCCTTAAATGCTGCGTTTGCGATGCGCAAAGGAAGCTATAAATAACAATTAATTGTATTATTAAACTAATTCGAAGACGCTGCTCTCGGAGGACGAAGGGCTGTCAGTCATGCGATCGCAGGGCCTGGCACATAAATTTTAGGTAGCCTCGCTGGCTAATTTACATTTTGCAGCTCGTCGACGTCGCGACGGAGCAAAAGTAAAAGTACTGCGCATTCGACGACGAACGTCGTTTCTAAAAAATTGTGCCCCACGGCCAAATAAGCTTGGACCGGGACCAGCAACCCAGCAACCCAGCAGAGCATCCCATCGTCTTGGGTCCAATCAATTATGGAATCAGTCAATGATCAGCAAGGAGCTGCCGTCGTCCGCCTGCACGCAACGGCCCAAAGGAGTCGATGGTCAACGGGCCCAAAAACACCATCGAATGTTGGCGCGAAAGTTGCGAAAACTTGCCCATAATGTCAACAATTAACGCCGAAACTGTTGTCCCATTTATATTCGAAAAACATGGGTGGAAGAAGGGAAAGTCGTACAGAGATGTAGCGAAACAGTTACTGTTTTGCATATTGCCATCTGTTCCTGTCTCTGCAATATATGTAGCAACCAAAAATCTTATAAAATACTTGGTAGTATATAGGCGATCCGGAACAAAATGACCTCAAGCGAGACCAATCCTAAGGCCTGCGAGCCAACAAAGACTTCATGCTCTTAAAAATAAAGGGTTTTACGTAATTGACATCAGTGTAGACGCCAGGATACTTGTCGCTGGCGCATCCGATGCCAAAGGACACGATGCCACAGACCTGATTGTTGTGCACCAATGGACCTCCGGAGTCGTAGGTGCAGGCATCACGCTTACCCGGCGCGGAGGCGCACATCATACTGTTCGTAATAGGGGCTGCAATGAAAGAAAATTGGTTAACAATTTGGAGATTTAAATAAATAAAAAATAAATAAAATATATAATAAAGGATATTATCCACTCACTCGACTGATTGTAGGCACTGCGACATGCCTTTTTTGTGACTATGGGCACTGTGGCCGAGCGCAAGAAGTGATCCGGTCCCTTGCCCGATGGACTGACCATACCAAATCCAGCGACGACCATGGACTCGCCGGCCGCAAGGTACTTCTCGCAAAGCTTTATCTTGTTGATTCCCTTGCCCTTCATGGGCTTATCCAGCAGCAGCACGGCCACGTCCATGTCCATGGTGGCCATCCTAAAGGCGGCGGCCCGGTTCATACGCCTTATCTGGCGGCGTTGTCCAGTGTCGCTGAGCCGGGACACGCCGCCATCGACAACCCAGTCCTCCATGTAGGGCCTGCTCTCGAAGCAGTGCGCCGCCGTAAGGACAAAGAGGTCATCGATGAGAGCTCCACCGCAAACGAAGCTGTTCTGGTACCGCAGCGCCACAAAATACCCGCCCAGCATCTCATTGGTAATTTTATCACCACCGATTACCCGATGACCGATGGACAAAACGGTGTCGTTCTTGTCCTGGCCAAGGACATCCATCCAATGCAGGGTGGCCGTTAACAGGCAGGACACCAAGAGTTGCTGGATAGCCATAGTCAAGATACGTTTACTGACTGATCGGCTATGAATTCCAGCCACAATTAAGTGGAAAGTGAGACCAATGGCACGGACTTAACAATTTAAAACTATTTTTTATGGTTAAATAAATTAACGCTTCGAAAGCAATTTCTTAATGGTCTGCTCAATATATGGTTTGACGAATTTGACATCCGTGTAGACACCGGGATAACGCCTGTTGGCACATCCAATGCCGAAGGATACTATGCCGCAGACTTCCTTCTTGTAAGCCAATGGACCTCCCGAGTCAAAGGTACAGGCATCCTTTGACCCCAAATCTGCAGCGCATACCATGGTCTCCGTTATGTGGGCCACTACAAAACGATCAGAATTTCGCCCAATATTATTCCAAACTATTATCACTCACCACTTGACCTGTATTTCTCGCGACACTTGCCCCTGTCAATAAACGGCACTGTGACCGTGCGTAGGTGACTCTCGATATGTTCGGAGTTTGGACTGGTCAGTCCCCATCCGGAGACAACCAAGTTCATGCCCGTCTTTAGCTCCCTCGTGCACAGCTGAAGTTTGCCTATATTCTTGCCAGTTATAGGCTTATCCAACAGGACGATCGCTACGTCCCAGTGCATATCAGTGGGGCGATATTGTGGAGACACAACAAAAGCCTTTATGTGACGCCGCTGCCCATGTTCGTTGAGGTTGGTGATCCCGCCATCAAGGAGCCAATCCTTCTTGACCTTACGGTCGGCAAAGCAGTGGGCTGCCGTAAGCACGATGCTGTCCCTGATCAGTGTGCCGCCGCAGACGAGTCCTCCTTGGTAGCGCATCGCAATCACGTAGCCCCCCAACTTCGCATTAGTTACCGCATTCCCGCCAATGACACGCATTTGGACACGGGGGAGCTGGTCATGGTGGTCATCCCGGCCCTGGTCCTCCGTCACACGCAGCACCTGAGGATCGGGGTCATCTTGGGCGGAAGCTACCACAGTGACAACAAGCAGGCAGCAGGTCAGGAGACGGTGCATATTAAACATATAATGGAAACAACAATCTTTCACCAGATCAGAGTTTCGGAGCGTAGTAAAACTACTTACGCGAGACCAAAGGCAGTTAATTGAGACATGAGCTGTTTTTAATCCTAGGTCAATTTCTTTATCTTTCATCTTCTTCTGTTAAGCGGTCCCAAATAAGTAGACACTGATTTTATTTAAAACGATCTCCGCTTTATATACGAGATTGGATTCTAATTTTACTCTATGACCTACGCAGACCGCACATCTGGTCGCCTTACCTTCTGAGATCCCACGCAGGGGTTCAGATTACGTTTATAATATTTGTCAAGTCTCCAAGAGGCCGCTATATTTAAAGATAGGCGCGCCTGCGCCTGCAGAGCACATCTGCATAGATTAGAATATATATATATATACCTATATATGTGTTCGCTCGTGAACATCTTCTTTATTGAGAAGCTTCCTCATGGCCTTTAATATGAAGGGCTTTACGAAGATGACATCCGTGTAGACGCCAGGATAACGGACACTGGCACAGCCGATGCCAAACGACACGATACCGCAGACTTCCTTCTTCTGGTACACTATCGGACTTCCAGAATCGTAGGTGCACGCATCCTTTTGGCCAAGTATTCCAGCGCAAAGCATACTGTCCGTTATGTCAGCTTCATAGAACAATAATATTATATTATATATATATAAAATATACTTATATTGTTCTTGAAACTTTTAAGTAATTAGACGTGCGAAAGATGTACTAATGTTAATGCGTTTAAGTATATTCAATTATTATACCCTTGCAGGGTATTATAATTTTGTCCAGGTGATGTCAGCATCACCAGCTGAGTCGATCAAGCCATGTCCTTCTGTCCGTCTGTCCGTTGCTACGCAAACTAGTCTCTCAGTTTTTGAGATATCTGGATGAAACTTTGCAGATAGTCTTCTTCCTATTGCAGTTACTATATACGTCGGAACGGCTGGAATCGGACCACTAGATCTTATAACTGTCATAGGAATGATCGGAAAATTAATGAAACAAAAGTCTGTTTTTCACCGAATTTTTATAAATATCGAGATATTTTCACATTAATTTCGCCATTATTCCTATGACAGCTATAGGATATAGCTGCAATTTCAGCCTGATAGCTCAAAAATTGAGAGACTAGTTCGCGTAGAAGCCGACATACAGACAGACAGACGGACATGGCTTGATCGACTCATCTGGTAATGCTGATCAAGAATATATATACTTTATGGGGTCGGATATGCCTCCTTCACTGTGTTGCAAATATAATGGCAAAATGTTAATACCCTCTCCAAGGGAATAAAAAGTAAAATAAATGAATATGAACAAAATGAACAAAATGTACAAAATGAACCAAACGAACAATATAAACAAAATTAACATAATTAAAAAAATTGAACAAAATGAACAAAAAGAAACAAAATGAACAATATGAACAAAATGAAAAAAAAACAAGAAAGAAAGCTAACTTCGGTAAACCGAAGTTTGTATACCCTTGCAGTCTGTCATTGGATCATTAAAAATCAATTCACTTAGGTTAAAGTTGAAAAAATATCGAAGTTTGTAAACATTTTACATCTTACATGTAGAATTTAAGATTTTACATGTAGAAATGTACATCTTACATGTAGAATTTAACATTTTCATATAAATCGACCGATCCCTCCTATGGCAGCTATATGATATAGTTGTCCGATCTAGAACTATAAAAAATGACTATATCTCGAAATTGATAGAAATTCGTTGAAAAACAGAGAAGTTGAATTTTTTTTACATTAATTTCGCCATCATTCCTATGGCAGCTTTAGGATATAGTGGTCCGTTTTCGGCCGTTCCGATATATATGTATACTGCGTGCTTAGGAAAAAAGACTATGCTGAAAATTTCAGCCCGATATCTCAAAAACAGATAGACTAGTTCGCGTAGAAACCGACAAACGGACAGACAGACAGACGGACATGGCTAGATCGACTCGGCTCATCAAGAATATATATACTTTATGGGGTCGGAGATGCCTCCTTCACTGCGTTGCAAATATCATGGCAAAATTATAATACCCTCTGCAAAAGTATAAAAACAAAATGAGCAAAATGAACAAATTAAAAAAATATGAACAAAATTAACAATAAGGATCAAAATGAATAAAACGAACAAAATGAACAAAATGAACAAAATGAACAGTATTAGCAATAGAACAAAATTTATAAACAACTGAAACAAAATTCAAAGTACTCACTCGATTGCCGGTAGGTATCGGCACATGCCATTCTGTCGATAACGGGCACATCAACCACGCGCAGAAGCGTCTGAGGGCCAAACTGCTGTGAACTGGTCATACCCCATCCGGCAACAGTCAGCACAGTGCCAGCCGGGAGTGGCGATGAGCATAGTTTGACCTTGCCGATGTTTTTCCCCGTCATGGGTGTTTTTAGCAACATCACGGCAACATCCATGTGCAATCCGTAATCGTCATAGTTACGCGGTCTGATTACCTCCTTCACCTTACGGCGCTCCCCCATTTCGTTGATAGTGGAAACGCCGCCGACGGCAGTCCAGTGCTCTACCCTCGTCCGACCTTGTATGCAGTGGGCCGCCGTCAGAACGATGCGATCGTGGATCAAAGCTCCTCCACAGGTGAACTCCCCGCTGTAGCGAAGCGCTATTAAGTAGCCGCCCAGTTTCGCATTGGTGGTCACATGGCCGCCGACGATACGGGTCTGGACAGCGCTAGGTATCACTAATTTTCCTAGCTTATCGACATCGACCTTGGTGTCCTCGGCCAAAATGACGAGCACCAGCAGGCAGCCGGAGAGGAGGCGTAATATGGCCATCGGAGAATATAAGCAAATAACTCCAGGCTGCCAGCAAATCTTTCCCAATCTACCCCAGTTGGCGGAGAGAATCCACTTAAGCGAATCCAATGAGAATTTTTATACCCGTCACCCATAGGGTACAAGGGTATTATAAGTTAGTGCCATTCGAGATTGTATGTAACAGGCAGAAGGAGAAATCTCCGACCCTATAAAGAATATATATTCTTGATCAGCGTCAGCAGCCGAGTCGATTTAGCCATGTCCGTCTGTCCGTCTGTCCGTCTGTCCGTCTGCCTGTCCGTGTGAAACAACAGATCTCAGAGACTATAAGAGCTAGAGTTACAAAATTTGGTGACAACATTGGCATCTGTTGCACGCAGATCAAGTTTGTTTTAAGATTTGGCCACTGCCACTTCCGCCCTCGAAAATCATAAAAAATGTTATATTAGCTATAAGCTGTATTAAAGTAAATAGATAGACTTAATAACTAGGCAATCGAGGACGTGTTCTATAAATTTGAGTAAAATCGGATGAGAAACATAGAAGTTATTTAACAATAACGTTTCTGTATATACTTCTTCTTCTTCTTGAGAGAGAAAGATACATTGAGAGCGCACGTACGTGTTGCTAAACATGTTCCTAGCAACATTTGTCTTCATTGGTCAACATTTTCTTTTTTTTTATGTTCATGTGCTATTCAATTTCACTCACAAAGCTTTGGGTACCGGGTATCTCACAGTCCGTCACACTCGGATGTAGCTTTCCCACTTGTTTTACATTAATTTCGCCATCATTCCTATGGCAGCTATTGGATATAGTGGTTCCGACATATATACTGCTTGCAAAATATAAATAAAATAATAAATTAATAAGACTAAGCTGACAATTTCTGCCTTATAGCTCAAAAACCAAGAGACTAGTTCGCATAGAATCCAAAAGACGGACAGACAGACGGCTATGGCTAGATCGACTCTTCTGGTAATGCTGATCAAGAATATACTTTATCGGGTCAGAGATGCCTTCTTCACTGTGTTGCAGATATCAGGCAAATTATAATACCTTCAGCAAGGGCATAAAAAATAACCTAAATGAATATGAATAAAATGTACCATATGAACAAAATAAACAAAATGAGCAAAACAAACAAAATGAACATAATGTACAAAATAAACCAAATGAATAAAATAAACAAAATAAACAATACAAAAAAAATGAACAAAGTTAACAAAATGAAAAAAATGAACAAATGTACAAAATGAACCAAATGAAAAAAATAAACAATACAAACAAAATTAACAAAATGAACAAAATGAACAAAATGAACAGAATGAAAAAATGAACAAAATGAACGGAATGTACAAAATGAATAAAATGAAACAAAATGAACAAAATTAAATAAAATGAAAAAATGGAATGGAATGGAATGGAATGAACAAAATGGAATGGAATGGAATGGAATGGAATGAACAAAATGAACAAAATGAACAAAATGAACAAAATGAACAAAATGGAATGGAATGAAATGAACAAAATGAACAAAATGAACAAAATGAACAAAATGATCAAAATGAACAAAATGAACAAAATGAACTGGACAAACTGAACAGAATGAACAAAATGAAAGAAAGAACAAAATGAACAAAGTAAAAAATGAACAAAATGAACAAAATGAACAGTATTAGCAATAGAACAATATTAATAAACAACTGAAACAAAATTCAAAGTACTCACTCGATGGCCGGTAGGTATCGGCACAATGCTTCCTGTCAATAATGGGCACATCAACCACTCTCAGAAGCGTCTGAGGGCCAAATTGCTGCGCATCGGTCATACCCCATCCGGCAACAGTCAGCACAGTGCCAGCCGGGAGTCGCGATGAGCATAGTTTGACCTTTCCGATGTTTTTCCCCGTCATTGGTGTTTTCAGCAACATCACGGCAACATCCATGTGCAGTCTGTAATTGTCATATATACGCGGTTTGATTACCTCCTTCACCTTACGGCGCTCCCCCAGTTCGTTGGTAGTGGAAACGCCGCCGACGGCAGTCCACTCCTCTATCCTCAGCCGACCTTGTAGGCAGTGGGCCGCCGTCAGGACGATGCGATCGTGGATCAAAGCTCCGCCGCAGGTGAACTCATCGTCGTAGCGCAGCGCTATTAAGTAACCGCCCAGTTTCGCATTGGTGGTCACTTTGCCGCCGACGATACGGGTCTGGACAGCGCTAGGCATCACTAATTTCTTTAGCTTATCGACATCGATCTTGGTGTCCTCGGCCAAAATGACGAGCACCAGCAGGCAGCCGGAGAGGAGGCGTAATATGGCCATCGGAGAATATAGGCAAATAACACCAGGCTGTCAGCAAATCTCTCTCTCGATCTACCCCTGTTGGCGAAAAGAATCCACTTAAGCGAATCCAATGAGAATTTTTTAAGACATGTCCGTTGGCAATTGACTTTAATTGCTGTTAATTTAAAAGTGTACGCAGCTGTCCGTGTGTGTTTCGGTTCGGAGTTATTAACTATGCAGCGTCCAGTAGCAGCTGGACTAGGAGAAGCTGAGAGGTCGGATCTCCTGGAGGAGCTTGCGGAGGTAGTACATCTGTCTGGCGTCTCGGTTTCGCACGTCCGTTGCACTCGGGTACATCGAGTTGATCAGCTGGTGCAGATCCGAGTAGATCTACATCGAAATCAAAAAAGTTAATTTATGGATAAAATTATATAAAAAGAATGATATTTTATTAAAATCAAAGTATAGTTTATGTTATAGTTATAGTTTTGTAGAAATTGCATACCCCAATGTTCCGCCAGGTGGGCTGATAGTGCAGCTTGATGGTATCCAGGTCATCCGAGCAGAGCTCCGAAACCTCCACGAAGGTCGAAGCTTCCGGCGTGACCCGGACGGTGACCTCGACACTGTCGAGAGCTTCCTTCATATTGCGCAGACAGAGCAAGATATCCCTGTCGGTCGCCAGACGGTTCCAGTCACTCCGCTTGAACTTCATCAGCTTGCAGTGCACGGTCATCGTGTCGTAGATGTGCAGTTCCGCCGCCAGATGCTTCTGGGAGAAGTAGCCTTGGTCGATGTAGAAACAAGCGTCCAGCTCCGCAAACACATTCAGGTTCATGTCCTGGAAGAGCTGATGTCGGCATTTGTAAAAATGTGGAATTTATTTTAAAATATCATTAATTAATGGAATACCTTGCGCAGCTCGACGAAATCTCTGACGGGCTTCTCGATATCCAGATACTTCTTCAGTTTGGCGACGTACTCCTTGGGCACATCAGTCGCATATCCTCGGATGCCATCCTTGCTGACGATGAAGACCACTCGCACATGGAAGGTGTCCAAGGTGAAGATGATCTCGTCGAGACTGCAAAACAAGTTGAAGAAAAGAAGTTGGAAGTTTGAATTGGGATTTAAGCCGAATAACTCTTACTTCTGCTCGTTCGCCTCCAGTTGCCAGTGACGGAATGGAAAGTGGCTGTAGCGTGGAAAGGCGAACCCAAAGTTGCCCAGGCGATCCGTCTTCACGGTCAAGATCATGCTCTCCTTGTTGAAGTCCGACTCCAGGATAAATTCGGTGGTCCAGTGGCTAACTTTGATGGTTACGGGTCGGCGAGGACCCTGGGATATCGGTGGGTTAATTAGCTTGGACTTTCGTGGCGTTTCGGCGAGTGTGGATTCGGACTCTCGGCCTTCTAACTCGAGTTCCTTATCTGAGTGCACCGCGGGGAGCTGGACGGGAATGAGGCTGTTGCCAAGCCCAGAACTGGCCGTTCGACGCGTATTGATCGTATTACGGGTAGCCCGAGTCGACACTTCCTTGGGTTCCTGGTAGTGACGTTTGAACCCTCTGACTGCGTGAGAAGATCTCGCCTGACCCGTTAATTTCTTGGGGCTGTCCTCGTACTGGCTCTTGATATCATCCAGGGTTTGGATCAAGCCATATAGGGAGGAATCGGTGATGCCGAAGTCGTCTCCCATCCTGGAAACACGCTCCTTCTCGATTTTGTCCAGTTTTTGTTCCTCCTCAAGTTGCGGAAACCTCGGATAAAGTCGCTCGGGATCAGCCTGATCTTCGTAGCTGAGAGTGAACTCCTTCATCTCTTCGGGTGAGTCGGCCAATTCGGCAAATCGTCGCCGGTAGATGGGTCCGGTGGCTTTTTTGGTGGCCTGCTCGTCCAGTTGCTCGTCCCTGAACTCCTTCGGAAACTTGAACGAGGAAATGATCCGTGGCATGCACAGTTTGTTTAGCAGGCTAGCCCTCCGGCTGCTTAGAGGTCCTAAATTCAGTTCAAAGTTCGCCACCAATTCACCACTGGACCTGTGAGCCTCCAAGGTGCTTTTCCGAATCATATCCACCGCCGTCAAACTGTAAATGTTGGCCGAGGATCGATTTCGTTGGTTTGGCTTTGCCTGGCTACTTATCAGTTTCTCGTCGGGCATGATTATGATCTTCTCAGGCTTACTCGATTTTCTCTTTGCGTCCTTTCCCGACTTGATGCTTTCAGTCTTCCGGAGGCGCTTCTTTTTGGACTTTTTGTCCGTCTCCTCCACCAAGATTTCTTCTTCAATCTCAGGATCCTCGATCTCCTCCTCGATAAACTGACAGACGAAAGGTTCACCCCAGAGGCACAAGTGCTCCGGCAGCTGGAAGGTGACAAAGTAAAATGGCAGCTCTTCCGGTTCCAAGTGCAGCTTTATCTCGGATTTAGTCCCTTCCGTGTCGATGTTTGTGTTGATGCGACTGGGTACTTGCGACTCAATGCTCATCCTGGGGAGGCGAGCCATTGTGGAATCCCTGGTCAGATCGAGCTGGTTTAAAAGCACTTGCAATATGCGTCCATCCTCGTGCAGCGTCAGATTCAGCTTCTGGAAGGCGGTTTGCTTGGGCTTTCGCACGAAGACCAGCGAAAAAACTCCACCCATGATGATGTAACGCCGCAGGTTGACCTATTCAAAGAGAAATGATACAATATCAAGCTATATCTAAGTAAAAAATGTCTGGAGCGGTGCATACCTCATAAGCCAGCAGGTCGATGTGGTTGGGATGGAAGTTTTCATTGAAGAAATTGGAGCACTCCCGCTTGGTCTGTTCAAGGAAAATCTTGTAGGGATCGGGAAACTTGCCTTCAGGTAGAGCCACCGGCATCTTTGGAGCCTTCGGGATGGGAGGTCCCTTCTCATTCTCACCCTGTCCTTTTCTCTTCTCCTTTGCCGCTACTGCGGCTTCAACTACGCTAAAGAGTAAGCCAATTTAAAATTTAATATTATATCGGTATATAGACTATTGGACCATTACAATATCGAGCTTGCTTTATTTAAAAGCCACCTAAGCACCATATTCCCTATCGACATTGTACTCACCTCATGGCTTGATTGTAGGCCTCCATCTGCGCTTCCATTTTCGCCATCATTTCCTCCTGTATATCCACCTGGGTCATCCACTCGCTCGTCAGGCTGTCCTCGATGTCCACGATGCCACAACTGGGTGCGGTCATGGTATCCACATTCAGCTCGTAGCTCTTGGCCAGGTGAGAGTAGGGATCGAAGAAGGTGTGCACACATCGCAGTGTCAGATTATCGCTGAGCACGCTGAGTGGCAGCTGAAGGGTCACTCCAGTGCATTTGAGATCGGAATACATTAGTGGCAGTCTTGGGAGCAAAAAAACATAAGAAAAGCGAAATAGATGAAAAGCTAGAGTAACTCACTTCAGATACTGAAAGCGAATGGGCACATCCTGCAGACCCCATATCTGGAAGTTAAAGTTCGCGGAGTTGTAGCAATAGTAGGACAACATACTGCCCTTATTGCTAAATTGGAAGATTCGAGGAGGGAGTTGCAGATCTTTGACTTCGACTAATAAAATCTTACGTCATATAGGCTTCAGGAGCGCAGATAACGCGGTAGGAAAGCTTGTCGAAGAAGGTCTCAATTTCCTCGTGCAGTTCGCCGGGTATCTAGATACGTTTCCTGGAACTATTTCTAATTACTCCACATCATAAATGTACAAAAATGTACCCACCTTTGTCAGCTCAAGGGCTCGCTGGGGCGGCATTTCAAGCAGCTCGATCTCGTTCCGCAGGACTCGTTCCACCCGCCTGTGGGTTTCCAGGATTCCCTGCACCGTGTCATCGTAGAGCTTGCCGATATTGGGCCTCAACGTTTCCTCCAGGTGCCGGCGGGTCATGTCCGTGCGATCGGGAGCATGCGACAGGATGCTTCGCTCGTTGACCGACAGCATCCAATTGATGTCTGCGGTGGCCGCCTGCTGCTCCTCGGTGCTCAGCTTGCGGACATAGTGTCGAACCTGGGCGGGATCCTCGGCGCGGGGCAGACCATCGCAGGCTAGGTAATCGTTCCACTTATCCAGCGCCATCTGCTTCGTCTGCAGCTGCGTGTACTCCTTATTGGCATCTGTGGAGGATACATTCCGTAATCACTGGACTATATAACCCGTACTCCGTACCGTTGATGAACCCCACGCTGATGCGGAGGTCCTGCAGACGCTGCATTAATCTTTGTTCGCGGGCCAACCACTCGTCCTCGTTAAGGAAGTCCACGGATCGCTCCACGACTTTCTCCTTTCTCTTAACCATTTTTTTATTTTTTATATTTTTTATATTTTTTTATTTTTTTTGTTTTTTTATACGTGTATGTGTATTTTGTGTATTTTGTGTATTGTGTGTGTTGTGTGTGTCACGTTGTGTGTTGTTTTGTTAATAAAAACTGACAGCAAAGGCATTTGGTACAAATTACTTTATTACGAGGATAGGAATCATTGTAATTTCTAGAGAAGCATTGGCAAATCCTAAGAGTAGCTTAATGGACGAATCTCACTCAAAATCTTCTGGATGTTGATGAAGAGCATGGCCGCTTTATTGTATCCCTCCTGGGCATGGGGGTTCATCGAATGAATGGCCTGATTCAAGTCCGTATAGTTCTGGGGGATGAATCAAAGATTAACTCTGGCCTTTTTAGCTAAAGTTAGCTACTTACGTTGAGGTTCCTCCAGGTTTCCTCGTACGAAAGCTTGACGACCTGAACGTCGTCCGAGCACAACTCACTGACCTTGACAAAGGTAGTCTTCTCAGGGGTAATTCTCACCGTGACCTCGGTGTAGTCCGAGGTGTCCTTAGCATCCTTCATGCCCATGATGAGGTCCCGACGCAATGCCAATCGATTCCAGCTGGATCGGTGGAACTTCATGGACTTACAGTGCAGGGCCATCGTATTGTAGGTGTGCATCTCAGTGGCCACATGCTTGATGGAGAAGTATCCATTCGAGATGTAGAAACTGGCATCGTTCTCGGCAAAGATGTTGATATTCTTATCCACGAGGGTCTGAAATGAGAACGCAAGCCTGGGTTATAAGGATTAAGGCCTCGGACCTCGACTCTACCTTGCGCAGCTCGCGAATGTCGGAAATGGGCTCTTTTATCTCCAGATATTTTACTGGATTGGCGGTATATCCCTTGCTCAGATCGGTCACATAGCCACGCACTCCCTGGGACGAGATGTAGAAGAAGATGCGCACGTGGAAGGTGTCCACGCTGAGAATGACCTCATCTGGACTGCTCAGGATTAGGATTAGGATTGACAAGGATCTTAGATCTGAGATATCGAAGCACTCACTTGTCCTCGTTCGGCTGGAGACTCCAATCGCCAAAGGGGAAGTGCTCGTAGCGCTTGAAGGCCAATCCGATCTTGCCCAGGCGGTCCGTCTTGAAGGTGAGTGTGTTGGTCACGGGGTCAACGCTCGCGTCGAAGACGTACCTGGTCGTCCAGTGATTCACCATTATTGTCTCCATGGAATCGGTATCGAACGCACTATCATGAATGTAACTTTTACTTCTAATTGCAGATAGCCCCTTGTTTAACTTTCGCGACACTCGTCGTTTGCTTGTCACTGACGTGGTACTCTTACGAACCTCCCTAGGTGCTATTGACACTCTATTTCCGGGTTCAAGGATCTTACCCTCCTTGGCAATGCTGTCCTTGGCGAAATTCAGCCTATCTGTGTTCTCAGTGCGTTCCCCCTTTTTTTCCTTTTTGACCGGCGTCGGATCTATCTGCAGAAGAAACTCCCTGGGCCTGTCCAAGTATTGCTGCTTGATCTTTTCGAGGGTTCTCACAACACCAAGCGCCGATCTAGTCTTGGTATAATCGGTGAACATGAAGGACTCCCGATATTGTATCGGCGCCACAATCGGAAAGTGGGGGAACACCCTCTCCGGATGATCCTGCACTCTATAGTCGAAGGCGGCCGACGGGAGAGCTTCCGCCGATACTTGGGCGATGTCGGTACGTTTGACCAAGCGAGTTGGCTTCGCTTTGCTGACTGACAATTCATGTGCTTCCTCATTGAACTCCTGGGGGAACTTGAAAGAGGAGATAGTACGGGGAAGGCAGTGAGTCTCCAGGTTCCTGATCTCCAACTTATCCAGGACTTTGTCCACCGAAAAGTCTTCGTCTATGATCTGCTTAGAATCCAGTAGTCCCATTTCGCTATGTCGCAGAACCGACTTGAGGGTTGGCGCAAATTGATTAGCCAGGAACGATACAGTTTTGCCGAGCTCCAAGGAGCTCTGAGACGACATCCGAACATAATCGACAAAGTTGCGCCCAATACTACTAATGCTCTTCCTTGGACATTCCTGTGGCTCGTTCAGGAAGTGACACACCTCTGGCTTGCCCCACTTGCACAGATCCGGCGGCAGCTTAATGGTGACAATAAAGAACGGCAGCTCGTTATCCCCCAGTTTTACTTTACCCTCGATCAGCTTGGTCGCCCTGGTGAACTCGGAGATCCGTGACACCCGACTGGGATCAGACGGCCCGTCTTCTTTTGAAACCACATCGCGAATGATGTGCGACACGCGTTTATCATGGTGCAAAACTATGTTGAATGTCTGGAACTGCGTCTGACCAGTCCGCTCCACAAACATGAGGGAATAGATCCCCCCGACCATGATGTGCTGCCTGAGGTTTACCTAAGAGAGTCTTGGATATATTATTGAGGTCTTTAGAATAAGGTGCGTTTTTTTGTGGTTTTCTGGTCTCAGTAAAAAATAATCCCATAGTATAATATAGTTTTAGTTCTAGTTAAATGCTATAGAAAAGAAACTGATAAATAAAAAAAGGAATATTATCAAGGTTGAAGTTCCTTTTGTTAGGCTTCAGCTACTTAACTCTCTCTCTTTATAAAAATTACCCAGCATTTTACCAAAGACCAATATAATCACTAAGATGCCGAACGGCCATACATTAGACTTGCAATATGAAAGCCATTTTTCTGCTAGCGATGAAAATCGTGCTTTCTCCGCTCGCAGAAAGTTGAACAAAATTTCAGGAGAGCCTGGAGCCAACACGAAAAATCGTATGGCGTTACCCATCTTATAGACTCTAACGTCTTTGATTGTACCCACCTCGTATGGCGACAGGTTCAAGTGCTTCGGATGGTAGAAGTTTTCCATAAATGACTTGTACTGAGCTGCCTCGCGGGCAATGAACTCATCGTAGACTTCGGGATACATGCCCGGCGGAATGAGGGGCACCTCCTTGGGTGCCTTCGGAATGAATATCTTTACTTGCTTGTCAGCGCTCTTATCTACCCTGGCAGCTTGATCGGTGCGCTCGACAATCAACGCCATCATGTCCTCGTACTCCTCGCGCTTACGTTGCATCGTTATTAGGACTTCCGTTTGGATGTCCTGCTGCATCTGCCACTCGCCGATCACAGACTTCTCCATATCGATGATCCCGGAATTGGGTATGCAATCTACGTCGATCCCCACGTTCTCGTAGCTCTTGGCATCCTCCGTGCTGTGGTCGAAGCTTGTGTGGATACAGCGGAGTGTTAGGCAGTCGGTAAGAACACTCAGCGGCATCTGGACATGGACGCCCGTGGCTGGGAGGTCAGCCATCATCACTGGAACTCTGGGGGGAGCGATAAGACAAGGTACACCACACCCTTTTCAACGAAAAACTTACTCCATTTGGGTGAAGATTATGGGAACGTTGAGGAGACCCCAGAGGTCCATGAGCCATGGCTCACACGAATGACTCCAGTTAGCCACTTTTCCATCGACCGACCTGATTAATTCCTTTGCTGGACAGTTTAAATTTAAAGCAACTAATTTATTGTCTTACTGCATGTACGCCTTTTGCATGGCCAATATTCGATAAGTGAGCCGATCAAATAAGCTTTCGATCTCCAGTTGGATGTCCCCATAGACCTGTGATCAGATCCCTTGATTATATGCCCTCGATCCAACATCCTTGCCGCACTCACGTTCATTATATCAACCTGTTTTTCCGCATCTAATTTCTCCATTTCCGTCTCGTTGCCCATCAGGACATCCACCTGTCGCAGCACTTCCAGGCAGTTCCTTATACTCACCTCGAAATAAGGTCCTGGACAATTTTTAGTCTTGTTCTCCAGCACCCTGCGCGTTAGGTCCTTCTGGAAAACGTTTTGAGTTAGGACACTGCGCTCGTCCACGGCCAGCGTCCAGTCCACGGAGTTTATGGCCTCGAGGTCCTCGAAATGCCGCAATTTAGACAGAAAAGTTCTGATCTGGGCGGGTACCTTGGGTCTGGGCAGGCTATCACATCGCAGATACTGCTCCCAGTTCTCCTTCTCCGCACGCTCTCTCTCCAGCTTCATGAACTGCTTGATCGCACCTGAATGATTTTAGCTGATTAAGATGCAATCATCGTTAATTAGGTCCTACATACTCTTGAAATTGGAACATGTGGTCGCAATATCCTGCAGCCGGGCTAAGTATATTTTTTGCCTCTCCTCCTGCTGAGCCTCACTTAGCAGGTTACTTTCCGGTTTATTATCAATGGAATTACGCAGCCTCTTCACCATTTTGCCAATTCTTTTGTTTAATTATCCTCTCTAACAGCAATTGTACTATTTATGTATTTATTTATTTTTGTATGTTTTTTTATATATTTAAATATTTATTTTTTTGTGTAAATGTATGTATTTGGTTCTGTATATTTGTGTAGTTATGTGGTTGAGTATATGTTTGCGAATGACGGCTAAAGCCAGGATTGTCATGTTTAGAATTTAAAAATTAGTTTCCCATTTTCAGAGTTGTCTCTTAAAATATCATTTTAGCCACTTAGACCAACTGGTAATAATTATTTCTGATAGAGCGATTTTTATTGCATTACGAGAGTAGACAAGCATGTATATGTATTTATAAAATATACAATTCCTAGGAAAAGCTCAAGACCCTCAGTTCTTGCAGCATTCGAGTGACGTAATGTAGCAGAACCGAGTCCTTATTACGCAATTCGGTTGCGTTAAGAACCATGGAGTTGATGGCCTGATGCAGATCCGTAAAATGCTGCAAGGATATGGTAATCCATGAACCTCTTTCAATCGTTTAAAGCTAGTCAGGATAACTTACGCTGATATTACGCCAAGTCTCCGTGTAGGAGAGCACAATTACATCCACCTGATCCGAGCAATTCTCAGAGATCTGCACAAAGGTCGTCTTCTCCGGAGTGATGCGAAGGGTGACCTCGGAGTAGTCCGAAGTGTCCTTGGCCAGCTTCATGTTCATGATGATGTCGCGACGCGAGGACAATCGGTTCCAGCTGGATCGATAGAACTTCATGAGCTTGCAGTGGAGGGCCATGATACTGTAGGTGTGCTGCTCGGCGGCCACGTGCTTCATCGAGAAGTATCCGTTTTCTATGTAGAAGCTGGCATCGTGCTCGGCAAATATATTAATGTTCTTGCTTATGAATAGCTAGGGAAAGAGATAGCATAAGAGAAGCTATATCTTCTGGTACTTTTACTTACCTGACGCATTTGACCAAAGTCGGAGATGGGCTCCTTAATCTCCAGGTATTTTACGGGCTTGGCAGTATATCCCTTGCTCAGATCGGTCACATAGCCACGCACTCCCTGGGTTGTGATGTAGAAGAAGATGCGCACATGGAAGGTGTCCACGGTGAGAATGAGCTCATCAGGACTGGGGGTTACACAGAAAAATGTATGAACCAGACAATGAGGGACAATTTATATGATATATAAATATAGTATAT
The DNA here is from genome assembly GCA_014170255.2 of Drosophila triauraria. Taxonomy (NCBI): domain Eukaryota; kingdom Metazoa; phylum Arthropoda; class Insecta; order Diptera; family Drosophilidae; genus Drosophila; species Drosophila triauraria. The sequence goes on along the minus strand of CM024336.1, from coordinate 3,464,477 downwards.
ATAGTATATTTATATACCATTTATAGAAAGTGTATCCATGAGGGTATTAACATAATGATAATATTTACTTAAATGTAGCTCCAGGACCTTGAACGATAATGTTGATGACTTACTTCTCCTCATTTGGCTGCAGAGACCAATCACGAAAGGGAAAGTGTTCATAGCGCTTGAAGGCTAATCCAAAGATTCCCAAACGGTCCGTTTTGAAGGTGAGTCTGTGGGACGCGCGGTCAAGCCTGACATCCATAATGTACCTCTTGGTCCAGTGGGTCACGTCCCTCATGTGGATGGATTTTTCCGACAGGTAACTCATTTGGGACTTGCTGGTCATCTGGCTCCTTCTGTCGGCACGTTTGTGCGCCTTGCTCGAAGGAGGCTTCTCTGCTGGCTTCTCTATGATTTCGGGCTGCTGCTTTTCCTCCGACACAGCGACACCCTTGGCACTCTTCTGTGACTTTTTCTCAACAGCATCCGGCTGAGACAACAGTTGATTGGGCTTCACCAAGTACTTTGACTTGATGGTGTCCAGCGTCTTCAATACTCCTAGTGCAGTTGGCTCGAACAGGGATCCCGGTAACTGACCCTCTTCGTCGTCCAGGTCGGCATATAGTATCGGATCCACATTCGGAAAGAAGGGAAACATGCGCTCCGGGGTGTTAGCTTGATCCTCGTAGGTGTAGTCCAGTGTCACCACTTGCTGGACCTGAGTCTCCTCCGCTTCTGGCCTTTTGACCAATCTACTCATGCCCGTCTTGGGTACGTCCCCCTCCCTGATCTCATCGAGCACATCGCGAGGCATCTTGAAGGACGAGATGATCCGCGGCAGGCAGTAGCGCTCGAGGTTCCTGGTCTCGATGTGGTTGAGCGACTTCTTCAGCGGAAAATCCTCCAGGGAAGCCTCGTTTAGCATAGTGAGCTCATACTTACTCTGCCTAAGCATCGTCCGCAAGGTGGGCCGAAATATATTCGAGGTGTCAACCGAAGCCCGGCTGAATCGGATAATGGATTGACTCATTCTCTCGCTGATGTACGAAGCCTCCTTGAATAGGCCAGCGGAGGCGTAATACTCGGATCCAGAGCGTTTGTAGCCGCCGAAATCGGAGTCGACCGGCTCCTGCTCGGTGATAAACTGACACACCTCCGGCTCACTCCACTTGCACAGATCGGCGGGCAACTGCAGCGTGACGATGAAGTACGGCAGCTCGTCGTCATCCAACTTGATCTTGGTGCCGCGATAGGTTTCCCGGGTCTTCCGCCTTATCGTCGAGCGGCCTCGGGAGGACTCCACTTGGGCCTTCAGCTCGGGCATGGTGTGCAGGATGCGGCCATCCTCGTGCAGAATGATATTGAACTTCTGAAACTGGGTTTGGTCGGGCCTTCGAATGAACATGACGGCATAGATGCCACCGAGTATAATGCACTCACGGAGATTAATCTGAACAGAAGCAGAGATAGGTAATGGAGACTTATAGATATTACAGCAACCCACCTCGAACTCGCGCATGTCCAGGTGCCTCGGATGATAGACCTCGTCGAGGTATCCCGCGTACTGACTATCCTCCATTCGGATGAAATCGTTGTAGATGTCCGGAACCATACCCGGCGGAACCGCCGGGGGCTCTTTTGGTGCCTTTGGTATTGCGATATTGACTTTTTCGCCATCACCTTGCTTGGCCGCCCTGGCCGCTTGCTCCGTCTTCTCGGCGATAAGCACCATCATTTCCTCGTACTCCTGCCGCCTGTTGATCATCAGAGTCAACGTCTCGAACTGAATGTCCTGCTGCAGCGCCCACTCGTTCGCTACCGACTCCTGCATATCGGCAATCCCGGCATTAGGATAGTTCACCGACTGAGTGACCGCCGGCTCGTAGCTCTTAGCGTTCTGGGAGATAATGTCAAACTCGGTGTGCACACTGCGAAGGGTGAGGCAATCCTTGAGCACAGACGTCGGTATCTGAACCTCAACCCCCGAGGCTTTCATTTCGGCCAACATAACCGGCAGTCTAAGGATTAGGCGGTGATTATAGCCATTCGAATAGATCGTAGGCCCTGCCATTCGAAATGCTTACTCCAATTGATCGAAGCGTATGGGCACGTTTAGCAGACCCCACAAATCCAGTTCCCACGGCTTACACTTGTAGCTCCAGGTTGCCGTTATGCCATCATCAGTGCTGTGATGGAACAGTTTTTAAATTCTGCCAACAAAAATGTATTATATATTATAAATAAAAGTGGAAATTATCTGTTATTCAAGTAAAATGTAAAAAAATCAGGGCCTAACACAACATTTTAGGGTTATTATTTTGAAAATTAAGAAGTGCTATATATAGTTCACTCTAGAACTAACCCCAATCCACAATTTTGCACACAATGATTTTTTGATTTGCCTGAATGGAGCATTTGGTAGACTGCTAAACTAAAGTGCTGAATAGATAAGGTTCGAGTCCGAGTCGAGCCGTAACAATTGTGTTTTAAAAATGTGTGAGTCTGTCTTATATAACTGATATAATTATATACATACAATTAAACTTTACATTTTAAATTATAGAAGAAATGTAAAATTAAGTCAGAATTTCCTAAGCTCAAAAAATATAACCCCATTTTCAAAAAATTCGTTATTGAAAACAAGAAAACTTCTTCTTTAATCAAGAATACTCATATACAGAAGACCGTTCTCAAAATGAGAATGCTTTGTCTTGTATCTGGTATTTTGGTTCTTGACCTGCTTTTGGGAAGAAAAATACCATAACATTGAGAATCGTTTTCTCCCTCAGTGTAAGTATGCTAAAAAATTCTAAGCCCTCTAGAGCTGTGAGTAGACATACGCTCCTGCTTTTAATGTGTACACTCAAGCATTGAAGCCATTCAATTTTTAGATTTCTACGCTCTGAACTTTGTGAGGGCAGAGATAGCACGATCTTTGACGCCAGCAGAAAAATCGGTTCTATATTGCAAATCAAATGCATGACCGTTTGGCAACCTAGTGATTATGTTGGGCTTTGTTAAATCCTATGAAAACATACTTACTTCATATAAGCACCTTGCATTTTCAACACCCGATACGTCAGGCGATTTAGGAGTTCTTCAATCTCATGCTGGACTTCGGTGTAAACCTGCAACATATCAATTACTTTTATTGCTATTCTAGATTCCAACCAGCAAGTCACCAACATCCATGATGTCGTACTGCTGCTTCTTAGTCATTCGCGCCAGTTCCGCCTCGTTGTCCAGCATGACGTCCATCTGCTTCAGGGTGTCAAGACACATCTGTACATTGTTGTCGTAGTATGTTCCGGGATTGTCCTTCGTGAGCTTCATGAGGGGGCGCGTCCGGTCCACCCGAAAGATATTCTGGTTCAAGATCGATCGTTCGTCCACTGCCAAGGTCCAGTCAATGGAGGAGTTGGTCTCGATCTCGTCGTAGTGCCGCATCTTGGCAATAAACGTTCGGACCTCGACGGGAAGGTAGGGACGAGGCAGACCATCGCAGCGCAGGAAGTGTTCCCAGTGTTCCCTAGCCGCTCGGGCGACCTCCTGATCACGGAAGTCCCTGTTGGCACCTGCACATCAAGGATTTATATTTAATAGTAAAAAGATTTCTTGATCCAGCGTTTACTCTTTATCAATTCCGCGCTGACTGTGACATCGGCCAGGCGGGACAAGTACTTGATTTCCCGGTCCCTAGCCTCACTGTCGGGGATCAGGTTCCACTTGGGAATCGGATCCACCACCACCTTGGCCTTGCTAGCGGGCTCCTTTACCATTCTTAAAGTTTATTTATTTGAGTTATGTTTTTTGTGGTATTTATAATTAAATCTTGGCATGTACTGACTCATCACATCTGCCAACTAGATTATATATATATTGCTCAAGGGTACTTTTTCAACGACTTTTAATTTAAATACAGGATTATTGATTTAATTTTATTTTAGTTACAAATCAAAGCAAAAAGTAAGCTTAAAAATTCAGTTAGGAAAGCAGCAGAACTATTTCGGAGATTTTCAATATTTCCTTCGCTGGCTGTCATCCAGAAAATGGAAAACCATAATCTAATGCCAAACTTTGGCCACAACTCAGCCAACTAGGTGGGAGCGGTTGTCCAGGCCAGCAGCCACACCCACACCCACTCCCGCCCCACACGAATCCCGGAGATTTATCTTGGCCTTTTCGCCTGCATTCGTGCCAAGAAAATAGTCGGACTCTTCGACGGCCATATCAACCTGAGAGGAGAAAGTGTAGATGCCAAGCCGGGGATAAGCCCCCAGTCAAGTCGAGTTGGAGTCTGAAAAGCTGAAAGGCGAGAGACCAAAGACAATAGCTCGTTTCCAATAAATTGATTAAATTTTATGTAGCATTGTGTGTGCTGTGTGTGTGTGCCTTTCAGGCTCCATTTACATACGAAGAGCATGTTACGTGGCCATGTCTGATCGATTACATTGATGAATGAATTTCAACAAGCCATCGCATTATTGGACGTCAACGAGGAGGACAATGACGATGTCCCCGCTCTCCAAGCTTCAAGCTCCGGACCCCGAACGCCGGACTCCTACACAGATCAACTCTTGTCAAAGGCAGCATTCCAGGCTCAGAGTCTGCACCGAAATAAATTCAGGTCGGCTTTAAATTAAAATTTAAAAAAAGGAATGGATTCAATAATAACTATTTATGTAATTATTGTTTAGTTTGAGGAATTTTTTTATTTAAAGAAAAATACAAGCTTGGGAATAAATGAAACATAAATAAACAGAATATTTAAAGAATAAATATTTAAGTCCCTTCCTTGTCTTTGATCAAAGATTAAATAAAAGTCTGAGATATTGTTCCTCTCGTTGTCTAAGGTTTCTTGAGATCTTAGTAAGAAAAACCCTTTTATAGAAAACATTTTTCAGATACGCGATTTTATAAAAGGTTTTAAAATGTAAAAAACAACAACATTTACAAACTGTATTAAATTACAACATTTTTTTTTTGCCCGTGTAGATATATCTGTCTGCGGCTCTGGCGAAATTTATTTGTTGCAAGTTGTCTTTTAAATAAATTCGTTGTCAAACGTTGATCCCCGTCGTGGCCACATTACATCCATCAGTTGGCCAGGCATTTGGCCTGTAATAAGTCAAATGGCTCCGAGCTTTCGAATCCCGGCTCCTGGCTCCAAGCTTCGAATTCAATTTAATGAACTTGACTTGACTTGGCCAAATTGTTTTACATTTCATCGGAATGGCCGTTGGAGGCCCATTAGGAGCCAATAGTTTTGACACCTTTACCTTTAAGTAGGGGCCCCAATCAATATCAATCGATCCGATCCGATCCCCTCCCCTGATTTTCCATAACGAGCTGAGTTTGGGAAAATGACGAGCAAATAGCTCGACTGGCATGCAATCATTCAATTATAATTTGCAAGCAATGAACAAGAAGCGCGAGATCCGTCCAGATCCAAGTCGATGTCCATGTTCGTCCAGTCCGAGCATATAATGACGATTTCCTAGCCGGCAATTGGATGACTTGCCACGTAGCTGGATGGATTGTTGCAACTTCCAGCTAGCAGCGACTGCAACTAGCGAGCTAACGAGTTCAGCCAGCAATTTCGTCCCCAATCGAATCCAATCCGCGGCGATCCGAAATTGCCAGCGAGCGCACAACTAAATCGAATTGGAAGAGCCAGTCAGCGTCAGCATCCAACATTCAGCATCCAGCATCCAGCTCCAGGCAAAAATAATTGACATCTGTATAAGTCTGCCAGTTGAGCTGCAGCTTCAATGCAGTTCGCGGCAGTGGATAACAAGTGGCCGAGTTGTCTAGTCCGCGAGTTTGTCTTTGTCCCTCTGTCTGACTGTCTGTCTATTTTTCACCTGCACTCCGATTGCATTTCAGCTCTGATAAATTACACCAAAAGTAAAGCAAACGTACACGGAGAGAAAGGCAGACAAATAAGGTTTAATTTTCGTTTATTTTGTAAAGCTGATGAAGTTGAATTACTAAAATAGTAGCTATTTATAAATATTCAAATAACATAAACTATAATTTAATTATAATAATTATTTTCTTTAAGATTTAAATGCATCTTTCCTTCTCCTCTTAAAGTAAAAAGTTTAATTGGACACGTTTTTGATTTATTAGTTTTGTACTACAGTTTTTCTTTTTTATTTAAAACAAACTCTAAACAATTTAACGCCATATTTATAGCTGCTGGTTCTTAGCAGCCTTTCCAATTTTCAATAGGAGATTTATCCGGCTGAATATCTAGTTAGTTGTAAATAAATAAACGAATAAATGTTTACTTTAAAATGCATCGAACATTTATTAATATATATCTTTAAAAGAGTGGTGTGCAGGTAATTGGAATTGCATTTATGTGAGTAAGAAATATATATGAGAAAATAAAATACCATGATTTTTTTTTTTTAATTCCATTCCAATAAAAATGATTTGAATTTGACGATATACAGTCTGAAAAAACTCAATAAATAGCTTTTAACATGTTTTTAAGTACTACCTAACTATAACAGCCAACACTTAAAAGTTTCTTTTAAATCGACACCTTCTTATTTTAAAATGCCTAAGAAAGTTAATAAAAATGTTAGGTAGACATTCCTTAAATAGAAATCCATTTTTAAAAACAAAACTATCTAATTGATGACCAATTTTGGTGACATTTTTTCCGTGCACAGCTGTCTTTGGGGCAGACACTTCGGGAAAGTGCCAGCTAATGATTCTCGTCGACGCTCCATTGGCGACCAGTGGGAATCAGTGGACTCAATGGTCTCAGTCGACCAGAGCACCAGTGGACTCAATGGACTCAGTGCACCAGTGGTTTCAGTGGACAGACCTTATCTAAAAAAGGCGGCGCTTTCTAATCGGTGGCCGGCAACATGTTGGCATGTAAATGTTGACAGCAACATGTTTACCGTTCGCCTCTGTTTAAGTTGGTAAAACTCGGTTTCCTCACCCCGGTCCCCGGTCGCCTTCCCCATCCCCTACCATCAAATCGCGTTTTAACAATGTGGAAACTTTTGGCATTTACATGAGAATTGTAAGCGCAAACATTTGGGTTTTTTGTTTGGCATCTCTCTGCCTTCCTGCTCACAATATGAGCATAGAATTTGTCCGGCAAAAAACTAAGATGCATTCGTTGCCATTGCCGTTGCCGTAGCGGCTGCTGTAGCTGCTGCAGCTGCCATTGTTGTCCGTCTTGATGGTTGAGCAACAAATTGAGTCTAATTAATTTTCAGCAAACGGCAAAGACCGAATACATTGTCTCCCCTCAATACCCTACCCTAGGTTGGGGCTAATTAACATTGTCAATAGACCAGAAGTTGGGACGGCTTCTCTAACTCTAAGCATACACAGAGAGCAGCTTAAGCATATGTACTGCTTGAAGTGGAAATAAATATAAATAAAATAAATAAATACATTGTATTAAATTTGTAAATTTTATCTTAAATATATTATAAAATAAGAAAGAAGGCTATCTTCGGAAAGATCTTTTTTATATAGTCGTCTGATTTAATAAAGAATTTTAGATGTAGCTATAAGCTAACAGACTAACAGACAGACTAACGAGCAGACTGATGGATAAAAACAGGATAAAGACAGAGTCACGGAAAGAGTGACGGACAGACTGACAGACAGAGTGACGGTTAGACTAACGGACAGACAGACTAACAGACAGACTAACGGACAGACTAACGGGCGGACAGACTAACGGACAGACTAACGGACAGACTTACGGACAGACTAACGGACAGACAGACGGACAGAGTGCTGCCAGACAGACGGACAGAGTAACGGACAGACTAACGGAGAGGCTAACGGACAGATTGATGGACTAAGAGCCAATTATTTTATGTCAGTTTTTTACAGACTGCCATACGGACAGACAAACGGACGGATATGGGGACATGGCTAAATCGAGTCAACTGTTGATGCTAATCAACATACACATTATAGAGAAGCTAATATCTCTTTTCTTGCTTTACAAACTTCTGTCTTAAATTATAATTTCTATGAGTATAAATAGACTGAATAGAATAAATCCTTCCTGATATTATTTAATATATTAAAATTATATTTTCTAGGAAAGAGCATTACATCTTCGTTCTTTCACTAATTTCGCTGAAGGCCCTTGGTTCGTCATCTTAACGGTAGATGAATGTTCGAACAATGCACATGGAAAGGCAACCACAGCGGCTGCAGATGAAAATAAATACTTGAGTTCTCTTAAAATCTATGCAAAGCAACATCAAAAGCCCAAACGGGCATTCAGTTAGTTAATGCCTTAGATATGCAAATCACAGAACTCTCTGGCCGGAGAAGCCCGGCTTCCAGTTGATTGGTTAAGCTGGGCCTGCCTCTGCTTAATTGTTGCATCTCAAGTTGGGCTCTTTCCGTGGAAGATATTTCCATAAAATGCGAGCTACCGTCAAAGGAAAGTGAGCGTGGAAAGTGGAAATCCGTTTATGATCATTTTATAAATTTTTTGTTTGTAGGTCTCTGTGTCAGCGGAGGTCGCTTTCGGTGGGAACTCGACGCCGAATCGAATGAAAACGGAGTGGAACAGTTGCCAACGCGCCAAATTGACTTCTCGTGTCGAGAGCGCCGCGCATGCCACACCCAAGGACCGTGTGCAGTTCGGGGCACGGAGTGGCTATCGCCTGACAGCCGGCAATCCCCAATCCCCCGGCCGGATAGCAGGCAGACCAGACCTCCTCACCGATGATACGCCAATGGGCTGATGGCCAACGCCGGTGGCGAAAACTCAGCACTCGCCTTGGCTTATCACTCGACAGGCGACGCTGACAGGCGGCAATTTGCATGGCGACCGCGGGGATCACAGAACTCATTACGAATGCGACAATCGCCAGTTGCCGGTTTGCTGGTTTGTAAGTAGCCGCGTTTCCAGGGTAACACACTTTTAAAAAATGTATGGGTTAATTAACCAATCAAGCTTTGTAAATATTATAAATATTCTCTTTCTCTGATAGGTAATCTTTACAGGTTTTAATCACTTGGCAGAGCTAATTTCTAATCATATACATATATTATAGTTAAATATTCTTACTAGCTTATATACTTAGAATAAGTCAACACTAATGTTTCAAATTAATAAATTTAAATTTATGTTTCCATGTTAGTTAGCTTAACTCTTAAATAACCAAAGAAAGATCTTCTAGCCCCAAAAAAGATTTTAAAATAAAAGATTTTTCACTTAGAATAGAAAAAAATTAAATAAAATACGTATTCCAATTAATAAAATATAATAATTGCTTTAAACATACATTGTCCGTGTTTGTCTCAAGAAACTATTGTTAGTATCATTATCGGTAATATCATTATTTCTTTGCATAAAAATTATACATTTGTTTATGCTATTATAGAGTTCGAAAGTGTAATTGTTATATTTTCCAAAAAAATTAACATGTTCTACATTCTACAACGATTCCATGATTTTATTGATTTTCTTATTACACAATTAAAGTATTAAAACTAGTTTCTCATAAAATAACTTAATTTCTCATTAATTTCCTACATAATGCATTTACATAAAAGCATTTTTCTATAAGAAATAAAACCTAACGTTACGCATCTTTAAAATTATTATAAAATGTTAAAATAAAATAAAACATTTTTTGTAAATGCTAAACCCAAAGCCTAGTTTAAGCCCTCGCTTTATTTTTCGAGTGCAGTCTTTGGGGCAGGGGCAACAAGTTGCAGTGGGCAAAAGCTGTTGCCAGTTGCAGTTGCAGTCAGACTATCTGCCGCAGTCTAATTGGCAAACTTATGGCACTCTCGCCGAGCCGATACCGCTTCGATTGGCGGGGCGTATGAGTAATGTCAGGTCATCATTGTAGCGGCAAGACTCGGCTGCTGCTGCTGCTGCTGCAGCTGCATTCCTAAATGAAATGCAAATGCAAATTTTAAGTGCCCCGTGCAGCTGGAAGTGCAGTCGAAGTCGAAACTGGAACTCTGGCCCGAACTGGATCTGGGACTGGACTGGGCGTGGATAAGAGAGGGGCGAGGGTCGATCGACGAGCGACTAGGCGGCGGTGTTATCACCATGACGTGGCCGTATTGGCTTAAAATAAATGTTATTATTTCGATAAGTTGGCGTGTTTTGCGGCTGTGCCCACATTTAATTATGCCGCAAACCGGACAGCGAAAACCAAAATCAATATCGCTTCGTGCCGACTTTTTAATGAACAATTGTCGGGGCACACAATTTTAGCACATTGTAAATAAGCAATTGAATTGGCGCTGGAGTCGAGTGGCGCTGGCCCGAAGTGAGTGGCTCGAGTCCGCTGATATCTGGGCTCTGATCCCAAAAGCCGCCCGGCTCCCATTTGGACTGCATTTCGCAGACCGTTCGCTTTAATCAAATTCACATTAACAACAGCGCACAGCACACAGGCTGCAACTGCAACTGCAACAACTGCAACAGCGGCAACACAAGCTGCCACAACTGCAACTTTGGTGCAGCTGCAGCTAAGAAGGCAAGTCACAACTGCATTTTGTTTAGGCCACGCTAATAACTCGACACTCAAGCCGGGTATAATAGACCGAGTGCTGTCGTTGGGAGGTCAATAAAAGTTATGAAATCGGTTATTTGGGTCACCACTTGTACCATTTTTTTTCTACAGCCGATTGACAAGGCATGTACACTGAATCATTGATTTGATTAGATTTGGTTAAGAAACAAATACAGCTTGGTTGTATGCATTTTTTTTTAAATCTAATAAGGGGGAGACACATAAAGAACACAAAATTGTGCATGCTTGTTATGATTTTGTATTCCGGAAAATATTACGCTACGATTTTGAAACGAAATTTTCAGATATTTGAACAAAAATGTGTAATATGTATTAAGATTTTTTAATAGAGTGCCCATGGTAGGTGGGTGTCGTTTACCTGCTATAACTTTCGAAATACTCGAAGTTTTTCTATAAAAGTTTTAGGACATATTCTTGAGGAGCTGTGCCACCAATTTATAAAAAAAAAATTGAATTTTATTTTCTATATGTATCTGCCCCCTTACGAACCAACAAGAACTATTATTACAAAGTGGTTATAACTGTTGGATGACACTTCTCCTTAAAAACCGCATAAAGCAAGCCCTAGCATTTCATACAAGATTTCATACAGAAAATAATTAAGGTCTTAAGATATAATCAGTTTCTGCAACATATATATTACCTAATAAAGAAAATAACGCATTCATTTGTATTTTTCACAATTTAGATTCTAGTCTTGACTTTCGTTTGAGAAAATAAGCCGATTAGTCGAGTTAGCTAGAACCCCTCAATAACAAATATAGGTCGCCAAACAAACTTCCAATTTGGAATTAAGTTTTCTCTAGAAGCCTTGACGTTAAGTTTATGGTAACTCCTTTTTCGTGAAAATATTAATTAAATATTAAATGTGTATCCATTTCAGCTAGTTTTAATTACCAAAAACCTTTAAACTTGATCTCTAGATCCCACGGTACCGACTCGGTCGATCGGATCGATCCTAGACCCTGTTCAGTTATGGATTTTTATAGTTTTTGTCTCGGTACACGCCCCGAAAAAAAAGTCATGGCAACAATAGCAGCGCAGCCGCTTGTTGGGACAAGTTACCAAAAATAGACCGCAGCCGCTGAAGCCAAGCGCTGCAAAGGCTAAGCCAACTCAAATTGGTTGGCGGCTAAGACGGAAAGCCAAGTCTAGAAGACAAAAATGTTATGAGAGGGAAACTGCCGATAATTGCTGTGGTTTTATGGCCGAGAGTAATTCATATATAGAAAATAGCTGCAGTGCAATTCGCGATGGACATTTACGGGGCTCGGGCTATGGCGATGTCGAAAACCGGACCAAAGCTCGATAATTGAAATCAGAGCCGGAGTTGGAGTTGCAGTCCGGAGTTGGAGCCGGAATAATTTGCATGCCCAAGGTTGACGCCTCTAATTGCGGCCACGGTTCGGTGTATTCGGTGCATAAAATTGCCGGTTTATGCGTTTCCGGATCTGACAGTTATTACCGCGATACGCCCCGTAATGAACTCGTCTAGGTTTGCTCCAATGGCCAGATATTGATAAGCCAGCCGGTCGGTATCCCAATCCCCCCATTCCCAATCCCGGCTGCATGTGGCAGTGCAATTTATGGGATCAACAGACCCGTTAGTGCCAAATTACAAATGGGCCCATGGCAGCCAAGTGCAAAACAGACGTGGCAATAACCAACAAGACATTAACCCGGCGCGGCAAGCTGCGGCGCATGCCTCGATACCTCGGATACCCTTCGCCCCGATAGCTTGGATACCCTGATTCCTTCGATGCCCAGCTGCACTGCGTTCTGGCCGCATATGCTCCATCGCCCAATAATTGCCAGCTACAGCACAGCTCCCCCTCGCGACACTCAGAAAAATGTGTGCTAATTAGGTGTAGCCTTGGATTTTTATTTAAAGTTATTCTCAAACTCAATAAAACATCATTCAGAAAAGATAGCTTTATATAATCTGCCGTAAATATTAAGTATATAATATTTAATTGAGGCTAAAGTTGATTTAAATATAATTCTTTCTTCATACTTACAAAAAAGTTACTAATAAATATAAGTCCAAGTCTTCTTCATTTTATAGGAAAAATAACGCGTAACTTCAGAGTAATATTTGACTGATACTCAAGACTATTTTAATCCCTTGTTTTTATAAGAGCTTCCTCAAAATCAGCGCATTTAAGTATTAACTTATCTCAGCATTTAAGATAATATTTTCGAGTGCACTTGCACATGGTCTTGTTGGAGCAAAGAGTGAGGCTGAAACTGGAGCCAGCGGCGATTCGGCCAGATACGAGTGCAGTTGCAGTTGCAAGTCGCAGAGCGGCGATCCAGCGGATTGCCAGAACGCCAGAGGAACAGAGGGTCAGAGCGCCGGAGCGACGGGATGACGGAGTAACCGTCGCTGGCCACAAAAGCATAAAACAATAAAGTTGGGCGCTGCGCAAAGAATAATCGCATAAATCATGCGGACTCGCGGCGGCGTCTAAACTCCACTAACGGCAACGAGGCAAACTCTGCAACTCGGGGACTTGGAATCGCAAGGAGCCTGCACCCCAGCACAGTGGCTAAAAAATATAATAAGTTGGAAATATGCTTAATAAAATAATTATGGCCACGAATTGAAATTACTTCTGTTTGCTTTTTTACTGCCAATTATGTTAGCAAGCAGGCTTCTGTTTTAGGATGTGTAACTAACGTTTTAATTAATGTCTTGAGGCTCAGCTGAAAGATAAAATAATGAGATAATAGAATTCCGAATTAGTCGGTATTTAAATTGATTAATAAATTGATTAATATGTTTATTAGATAATGGATATATCTACCAGTAAATAATCCCTCATACAACTGGCCTAGTAACCTCTTAAACTTTAATTTATGTAGTCAGCTCAATGATTTCTGATTAAACCCGAACTAAAATGCACAAAGGAGCTCTGCTAATCCGCGTTGACATTCCGCCCATTGTACTCGAAAGCTCGGCCTGAAAGGCCCCACTGTGCCCACAATGCGGCGGCAACACTTTTCTTGCCTTAAGCCAAATTTATAGCGATCTAAGTAGGTATAAAGCGCTCATTTTGTGGCAACAACAGCGACGGCGACGGCAACGGCCACAGCGACGGCGACTTCGTTACGTTTTCGAGGAGTGGCCAACAGGAGTGCAGCCTTTGTTTTGGCCATTTCCCCCTCAGCTGGAACTGCCCCTGCCCGCATTGTTTTTGCCTTTGTAATTTCTTTATCCCGTTGGCAGTTTACTGGCTCTGCTCTCTCCTCCTGCCAAGAACAATAGAAATGCATTGCACGAAAGCCGTCAAAAGAGCGGAAGAACGGAAGAGTCAAGACACAGAGAGAGAGCGGCTAAGGCCGCCAAAAAACCTGCGGCTAGCTCATGCACTGAGCAATAATTGACGACCATACTTGCATATTTTATTAACCAATTTAATTGAAAATAAATCAAAACAAAAGTTCATAAATTGACTTAAAAGGTATAAAAAATATATCATCATGTTGAGTTCAATATCAAATTTTTCTCAGTGCATTAGAAAGCAGGCGCGGCTGCATATGCAACCCACAGAAAGGGGGAACGGACTAAAAAGGGGATAATAAAAAGGGGAGTTCTGCCTCTGCTCACTCGTGCGCGATTTTAAAAGAACTTCTTGTAGGGACTTTCAGTTCGTTTGCCCGCTCGGCCTTTGTTGTGGTAAACAGTTGGCCAACAGTCGCCGGGATTGGAGGCGAGGCGGGACAGGAGCAGTTGGGATAACTGGGACAAAGTTTCGGGCCAGTCGAAAAAGAATCCGCTTAAATCAAGAGTCGCCATGTGCGGTTACCCAAGGCAAACGTTCAGGTAAGGGCGAATCATTAGGGGGCACTGTGGGAAAAGGCAAATAATGTTGTATGTTTATTGCCAAAAAAACACAATGAAATTTATAAAATAAAATAAATAAAAAAGATTTAAAAAATACTAATATAATGATTAATTAACGAAAAGCATTATTTTAAATATAGAAAGATTATTTCTCATTTGATAAATTTATTTTAAGCATTATTAACTTATTCTTTTGAGCTTTTCAGAGATTTCAAAAGGATTACTGCTATTTTTCTCCTCGTGCCAAAGGCCAGACAAGGAATTCCTTTTATTTGATTAACTCGAACCCAAATCGCTACAACGCCCCCGCGGCAATCCTAGACAAATGGGATTCTAATGCCTCCCAATGGGGGTCAATGCGGGCAACTTGGAGGAGAAGAAAATCAGCCATTAATCACTTGATATGACAAAATGCAAGGCAAGTTCCAGGCTTTCAATGATTTCAGGGGGGATGGATAGGGACAGGGACAGGGGTGTTAGACAGGTCAAACTGGTTTACTGCCGCTCCAGCGCCTGATCCTTCTGCTGCTCCTCCTGCTCCTGCTTCATTATTATGCGCGCATTGTGCGTGGCAAGGCAACAGGAACTGGGCATGCACATGGGCCTGGACTGGAGTTGGGCATGGGCATAGGAATTCGTATGGCCTGGCCCTGGCCAAAACTTGAAGCGTGCTCCGATTCTCAATTGCAGGCAGCATGGTGCATATGCCTCCAGGGACAATTCATGCAGTTGACAGGAGGCGAACAGGGAATCGGGATCCGGGGAATGGGTTTTTAGAGTTCCAGCGACCCGGGGAACGGAGCACTGGGCCCATGGTGAATCGTAAAAGGAAGCCCGGCAAAACTGCAAACTGCAAGCTCGCAATTAAACAAAGCCCTTTTTGCGATGTCCGCCAGACGCAGCCCGGTGGCAACGTGTTGGCATTGCATGTTGCCAGTGCACCAGACATATCAGCACACACAGTAAGGAAAGTATATGAATAGAAAATGTAATAAAGGTTAGAGCATACAATAAAGTTCTCAAATACGTTTGTTTGTTTTAAAACAGACGTCCAAGTGAAGGAAAATAATAATTACAAGCACTGAATTACATCATTAATATAACAGTAATACTCCAAGTTATAGTGAATACTAAAATTTTACCTTAGACTTAGCTCCGTTCTAAAGTACTACTCCCAACTTTAAGAAATAATATAAAGATATGGATACATTTTGGTAAAAGGATTGATTTTAAATATAATATTAATGAGCTATAGAGAAATTATGAGATTTTGGTGTAAAAAATAACAATTTAAGTTAAAATGTTAAATAGAAAAACCAAAAGAATCAACGAGAATTTAAATAGGCTTGGGCCTAGTTGCTTTAAATGATCAAACACTTTCCTAAACGCTGTATAAAATACTTGAAATAGTATTCTGCTTAATATTGCTCACTTTAAAAACCTATGATCTTAGATAAATTAACTTAAATTAAAACCCCGTTAAATATGCCCTATTTCTTTCTGTGCATCTGCGACTCCACCTCAAAGGACTCTAAACGCATTTCCGCCAACGACGCGACGCTTTGCATTTTATGCAA
Source organism: Drosophila triauraria (assembly GCA_014170255.2). Classification (NCBI taxonomy): domain Eukaryota; kingdom Metazoa; phylum Arthropoda; class Insecta; order Diptera; family Drosophilidae; genus Drosophila; species Drosophila triauraria. The sequence continues at coordinate 3,448,509 of CM024336.1, read as the reverse complement.
AAATCGCCTATCAGCCCGATCTCTGGCTCTGCGTGGACGGTCCGATGGGGTGGAGCTCGAGCCCGAGCTGAAGCTGGAGCCGGAGCCTGGCCACCATCCTTGGGCCACGGCCATGGCCGCCATCCAAATGTGGGCCCGGCACAACGCTTGTCATATTTAGTTGGCAGAACAAAGCGTTCGCCATAAACGCTTGCAAATCGCCACCAAATCGCTGGGGAAAACGCTTTGCTCGCCAGCATTTATTTAATTTATTGCTCATCTTAGTAAAACCTATGGATCTTAGTAATAAAATTAACTTAGGGATAACCAGATCCGAACATTCAAATATGCAAGGCAATGGGCCTGCGCGATATTACTTTCTGTGCATCTGCGACTCCCACCTTCAACAACTGTCTAAACGATCCCAGTTTAATCCGCCAACGTACGATTCGACGCGTATTGCATTATTCCAGAATGAACCAAATATACGATCCTCAAATCATCGCTTGATACAATGATGCCAATGTGATCTCTGTGGCGTCACCGAATAGATGCGGCTCACGATTTGGGGTGACATGCAGCTACTCAGGAACAGCAAATTCTGACGCACCAAGCTGCAGGAAGTCTGTAGTCCTGGAGTTTTACGGCACATCATCACTGGTGAACTACCGGCCATTTGGTCCAAGATGGTGAGGAACACCAGAAGTCACAAAGACAACTCGCTCTGTTCTGTTAGTTATTCGAAATCCACTTGGTCGGCTAAGAGAACAAGTTTATTTAAAGTAACGTTCACGGAGTCGAAAGCCTTACTAAAGTCGACATCAGTTTGAGCAAATAACTGCAACAAATTCCGTTGACAAAAGCCGTGCTGGAGGAATTATCGAGCTGCATTGGTGCTGTAGCTGAGCATAACTCGAATAACTTGGGAATCGCACTAAGTTTTGCTAAGTTTTCAATGTCAGCTTTACTTGTTTTGACAGTGGTCAAAGCTTTAATGTTTTAGAAAGCTTGGTACCAAATCTGGACCAGGAAGACTTAATAGTCAGAAGATTTCCAAGGATCAGTGGCGTCGAAGCGTACCAAATAAATTTGCAATATCGCAAGACGATTTACAATTTAGAACTGCTTAGGGTTATCTTGGGAATCAGGTAATTTTGTAGCATTCGAACAGCCACAAACTCTAACATGCACTCCAGTTATCGGAATAAGTTCAGAGTCTAACTCGGACTTAACGGCAATTAATGCTATCGGAGCTTCAGAGACAGAGGTTCGTTTCGATTTCAAAGGAGCTTGGTTTGCCGAGCGAACTGTAAAGTGAAAGTGAATTTAATAGAACAATAGCATGATTTATCAAGGACCTTATTCAGAAAGTTTAAACCATTGTTTAAAATTGAACCAGAAAATGGTCACTCAAAGTCTTAAAAAGCGTTGGATTGAGCCTAACTTTTAATTTTAAGGTAAAGTAAAATAGTATAGTTATTTCAAGTAGACAGATCGTTTACCAGACAAAGGTTATCAAAATATCACAAAAATAATTCCAAGGCAAACATAACTTTTAAATTAATATTCTGTAAGTCTTATCAAACGCTTTATGGGCATAGTACTTTTGCCTTCATATCAAAATGCAGCTTGTAATCTCAAGATTTGAATGCCCCAAATCATAACATTGTCAGAGTTGAATTTTAAAGCGTTTTTAAACGCTAACAAAACAGACGGATCCGTTAAGGAATAAAAAACTGTAAAGGGCAAGCGATTTGCATTTATGCGGGCTCCATCAACGTTGAATGAATAGTTAGAAGAGGTAGTTAAAAAGCTTAATCTAAGAGCTTAGGGGGAATACACAACGCAGAATATTTTTAAGATAAAGTGAAAGTAAAATATGAATTTATTTTCACGAAAGGCGTAATAAAGCTGGCACAAAAAAACCCCCCAAAATATCGAAATAATTAGCTCACATAAAATATTTTAATCTTTAAATTATAAAATAACTGATTTTAAAGACATTATTTACTGACTGAAATATTAACCAGATATAACTTAAGGGTTCAAGAATATTCCAGAAATAACTTACAGTTTTAAAGTTACTTTTTAAAATAAAAGTAAAAATAATTGCATACAATCTCTTGTCAAGAATATTTCTATTTTGCGTTATCCTACTTCTTTTTGAATTAATAAAATCAGTCGCTCAATAAATGATGCCAAATGTGTTGCGGAGGACACAACTTCAGATGGTGCTTTTCTCGGGAGGAACCCAAAAATTGTTCAACCAGTTCAAATCAACCTCACACTCTCGCTTAGTTGTTTTGGGGAAAAAAAATAAGCTGAGGCCCCCAAAATGGTTGCCCCAATTTGCTTAAAAAACTTCAGATGAACTGAGGCGTGCGAAAAATTCACTGGCCGTGTCCACAATGCAAATGAGGTCCTTTCAGCGATACCAGGGTACAGCCCTGGACACATCCCTGCTGGGCCTGGGCCTGTACCATCGCCATATCTCGGGGTCGTTTGCTGGTGACAATTTAACACGCAAATTCAGTGAAGCGTCAACTTGGGCAGGCATAAATTTACAACATTCAGCGCTGGCAGCCGTCAGTCAGTCAGCGATTTTCCCCCCACACCGATATGTGCTTTAATTTTCCTTTTCCTTGCACTTTTTCCTTTTCCCTCTTCGCTGTTTGCGATTTTTTTCGGCACCCATGCGACGCTCCAAGTCGGTGAAGCGGAAAACTTTACAATCCATCAAATTAATGGAGCAATGTGTCACGAGGAGCACTCGCCTCTGCCTTAGATTCCCTCTTGCCCGGAGACTGGAGTCCGGAGACTGACAAACCGACTGCTCGATGCTGCTGCCTGCTGCTCGGTGCTCCTGCTGGTGAAATGTCATCAACTTGAAATTGTAAATCAAGCAAAAATTGATTGAACAAAGCGCAGCGCTTGAGAAACCAAAGGAACTGAGCTGAACAATAGGCCCGGGGATCGGGGGAAGTGGGAATACCGGGCTAAACGAAGGCGAACAGACAGTGACAATCTGTTGAGTAGATTTGTGCATAGATTATGCACTTTCAGGCTTCGGCTTTGACTCCTCGGATGCCAAAACATCTTGGGATCGGAGAGGAGTCTGCGGCAGTGCGCAGGTTCAGCGATGTCAGGGGAATTAGTTCTTCAGCATTTACCATTTAATCCGGAAATCTCAATGCAATGAGCCTATAATATAAGTAAATCAAGATTTTACTTAAGTTTTAGGATAAGAAAGAACAGCGATTTGAGAGAATCTGAGAGATAAGCAGTTTAAAAACATTTATAAAGGTTACAAAAATATTTTAGGAGCTATTTTTCCTGAAGGAAAAATTTAAATTATTAAAGACAGCTTTTGTACATTTTTCTTATTATCCTAAAGTACAATTTATGAAAGTGGAGTCAATCAATAAATGCTTACTTATCGAAGTAAGTCCCCGGGACAGCTCCTTTCGGCTCACCGTCACTTCGCTGACATAAGAGCGAACCCATCCCTCCGGCAGTGACAAAAGTCAGCGAAACTTTCCAACCTTTCACCAGGCACCCGGCAATATGAAATACAATTAACACAGTTAATGTGCCGCTGGGTCAGCCCACATGATGGCACCACTCCGCGTTCACCTCCACATCCACGTACACGTCCACGTCCATGTCCAAAACAGTTCAGTTGTGTCCCCACCTTTGTCCAGAGGACCCAAGATCGAGAGACCTGGAGCTGGGACCGCCTTTCACCACCACCAGAAGTGACTTGAGTGCAGTTTTCTTGGGGCGAGCCTGGGACAGACGGTAGGTTTGGCATAATGAAAGTCCTACGCGAGGCAATGGGTGAAAACTTTCGCAAATATGCAAATCGGCCCACTGCCATTTGCACGTACAAATGTAACGTACATTTTATAGACTTATCACGCGACACTCGGCCGACGAGAGCGGTCCATAAATCTAAACGATATGCGCCCCATCGCCGCCCACTGGCAACTCGCAATGCGCTGCCGTTCATATTCCTGTTGGTCTTCAGATGCTGCACTCTCAGAAAATGTATATTTCACAGGTCACACAATGTTGTATATATAATTATAATTATAAAATTATATTAAAAAATTATTTATAAAATATATAAATCGTACTGAAAGTGTTTAAGACATTGGAAGAGTTCTGAAAAGCAACCAAACACTTGCATTTGATATACTTAAAACCTAGAGACCTATTTGAAGTAATTATAAGAGATTTTTTAAAGATTTTCTTAGCCCTTCTGCTTAATTTTTGATAGCTTTAAATACAATATTAAAGACAGAAATTACAAAATAGTTCAAAATACAGAGAATTATTCTGCATTAATAATGCATTAATACTTCTGCGTTAATACTTGCACATTTCTAAAACACAATTGTTACGACTCGACCCGGACTCGAACCTCGGACAGTCAGCACTCTAACAAACACTCCATTCATGCATTGACCAAATCTGAGTTCCAAGAGAGCGGACGTCGCTTAAACTTTTTTCTCTCTCTTATTTTATCTGTGTCTTTCCCTCAAATCCCTCCTCTGAAATCTAAAAATTGAGATTAACTTCATCGACTTCAAGATCGCTTCTTCTCGAAAAAACTAAATTGTGAAAATTTTCGTCTCGATTTCAAAAATGTCTATTCCAGATAAAGTGTGTTTAAACATTTTTGTACCTTTTTCTATAAAACATTTTTGTTTACCATTCTTAGATTTGTTTAGACATCTTAAGCAAAGATTAAATATTGATGAAGAACGTCCATATAAAAAGATGTGTATTCAAAATCCAAAAGTAAATCAAAGTCAACTAAAACAATTTTGGAAAATATGTAATGTTGATTGTAAATTTATTGGGTTTTATGTAATATTTTACAAGCTATTTTGTGCTTATTTATTTATATCAACACTACATTTTTGTTTAATTTTTAGCATAGGAGTTTCCTAAAAGTAATATTACCTTAAACCCGATTATGTCTTATGGTCCTAGAACTATTTTTTTTATAATATAACTCGAATGTTAAACTATGTCTCATCTCGAGTACGCTTTTGTGAGGAATTTAAAGTATCCAAAAATATTTTTGGCAAAGGGTTTTTCGAGTGTGATGCTTATGCTGCTGCCAGTGGCAGTGCCAGTGCCACTGCCTCTGCTTTTGTGTTTACTTTTGCTGATGTCGACGTCGTCACGAGTGGCAACAATTAATTTTCATACGCAGACGCAGTTGGACGGCGGGCTACTTCCAGGCCGGGCTCAGACCCCATTCCCCATCTGCATTGCCAGTCAGGAAGATAGACAGTGCCACAGAAGTCAGACTAGCTGGCTGGCTGGCAGGGAGCGGATGCAGTTTTCGGAGTCTCTTTCGCCGGCGACAAACAAATTGCACATCGATGCGACTGAGATGGCGACTTGTGGCATTCTAGGAAAATAAATTTAAATAAACGCAAAGTCCACTGCTGCTCCTCCGCTGCCTTTTTCCTTAGCCCCTTCCTGCTTTCAGTTCCCAGGGGAGAATACGAATTGAAAATGCAAATTTGCGCGAAAATAAAATCAAGTGAAGAGGAGTCGAGTGCAGTGCCATCTTCGGGCCACAAGTGTTTTAACAATGTTTGCATGGCGCATTACGTGATTTGGCCACCGCCTACACCCGCTCTTCCAGCCCTCGTCCTCCGATCCCAAGCCGGATCCTCCTGCTGTGCCTGCTCCTGCTGCTGCCGCCCAGCCGCATCCTCCCACCGGATGGCTCCTTGCGTGTTAGCACCATGTTTAAATTTGAATAAAACGCAATGCGACGACAGCGAAAACAATGCGAGTCCAACTACTGAGATGAGATGAATCTTGAATACGCTTTAATTGGCTGCAGGATTCAGGCAATTAAACTTCCATCTAAAAAGCATATCGCACAGATTAGCCCTTTTGAGGGCCCTTTACAACTAAGCGATTTGAATCGTTTGTTTTTAATTGATTTATGTTTTATTTCAAGAAAAATATTTTTATGTTTAGCCACATTAAATCTGGCTATTTCTAGAAAATATTAGTTCTTTTTAAACTAAATAAAGTCTATTAGAAGATTCACAAAAAATATAGGTACATTTATAGGTACATACTTAGTTAGGGTTTCCATTATTAAATTTTATTATAAGAATTATTAGGTATGTACTATATACGAATAAGAATATAAATAAAATAAGTATGAAAGCCCCGGTCGATATTTTTTAACTATAAAATACCCTTTCTGCCCATCCTGTCAAAATTTCGCGGCTAAGAAAATTGTATTGTCCATCGCGTAAATGTGAGAGCTAACTTTGACAGGGACCCAGACTTCCTGTCAAATCTCTTCCGGCTCTGCAAAAGAACAGCTGGTTTCCGATAGCCAAGTAAAGAAGAATATGAGACCTACAGCTTTTTTGAGCTGTTGCGATAACCAAAGAAACCATGTGGTTGCGCCTTACAGCACAGTTCGACGCCTTACAGCGATAATCGATAGTTAACAGCAATGTGTCATTCTTTCACGTTTAGATACATTTTAGGAGGGCAGAAAACCGATTTGCTTTACTATAAGTTCACTAGGGATTATCGTTTTCGGACCGATAGCTTTTAAGCACTTTGACAGTGGGGTTAGAGATCGGCTCTAATTCTGCTCCAATTTATAGGATATAAAAACTGAAATCTGGTATGGTGGAATGCACAAGAAAATGTAGCTAGAAACAGGTTGATCAACACCCATTGGTGCTACCAACACATTGATTGTTATTATTACTTTATATCTCCCAAGTTTATTATTGACGTGTACTTAAAATTTAGCATAATAATCAAAATATAATTATTAAAATATACTATTTTATTATAAGATCTAAATATATTTACACAGTTACCCAGCAAATTCTCTATACTCCTTTTTTAAGAAAGAGTATATAAGATAAGAACTTCGCAGCGAAGTGGGTGTTGCAGACACTGTGCTGTGCTACCACTCGAACCCATTGACGCCTCTGCCTTTGCCTTGGCCACTTTTCCCTGGCACTTTGCTATCATCGCCTCCGCCTCCGTGCTCCAATCCAGTCCTCCTGCTCTCCAAGCAATCCTTGGATGCATCTGCATCCTCCTTCCACCTCGGTTCCTTGTCTTTGCCAGCGACACTTTCAGCGACGTTGGGCGTAGATAACATTCTTGGCCGGCGACATTTTGCATGTCTGGGAGCTACCTTCGGCTGCGAAGTCGATAAATTAGCGCATGCATCTTCATTTCGATGGTCCGGGAGTGCATTAGTCGCGGTGAAAGGCTTTGGATTTGGATTTGGGATGGAGCTTGAGCCCTCGGCCAAATCAAGAACAATGGGACAGGATCCCAAAAACTTAACTTGCCTCTCCTGCTGCTGCTGAGTCATTAGAATCCGCAGCTGCGACTGCACCGGCGGCTCAAATCCAATTACAATGCAGAATCAGCAGGCACAATGGTTAGGGACCTGGAACTGGGAACCGGCAAACTGGTCGGACCAGGGACCAGGGAACTCGATGCCCAGGAACTTTGGAACCCAGGACCAGTGAGCGTCCCCCTTCGATCTGCAATTTAACCTTAGCTTCGGACATGGCCGAGAGCCGCTGGCGAGCATTGTCCACTCCGTGGGCCTTTTGCTTTTGCTTGTGCTTTTGCTTTATTATAGCAACGCTTATACAGATTAGAATAAATCAACATGTCCCCCCGCGCGGACTAGACTCGTTCTGCTCTCGTTTTGCTTGTCCGGCGATCGAAAAACGCTACCGGCAACAGCAATCTCAACTGGCCAGCAGTCCGAGTTTGCAGCTGCACTGAGGTCTGCACAGAGAGAAATATCAATTAAAAAGTGATAAAGATTTTTTTATTAGCTTCGATTCAAATGTGTGATTAATAAAATGAAAGTATTAGCACTAAGATTGGTGAATTGGTGGAGAATTCTATATATTTTATAGCATGGCATGGAGCGCAATATCGTTCCGCCTTATTGGAATTATAAAAAATCATGTTTTCGATATATTTCTTGATGTTTCAGACACATATAATGAAATTTTTCTATAGATTTATATACCTATGACGAGGGAAAGTTCAAAATCATCCCCTAAAGTATACACCACCGCAATGAGCTGCTTTCTCCTTGTCAAATGCAATAATTCCCAACCGTTTCTGGCCCAGCATGCATGAAGTTCCCTACCTGGGCTGTGAACAGTTATCGCTTCTCGGCCTTATGGCTAAGATCAAAGTGTAGTATCTGTTCTTATCAGCTTAACATCTGATAGTTCCTCCATTGGAGGACAACAAATGTTAAACTGATTTTTGGAATCAGACGGAGTGCTAGGAGCTTGCTCCACCTCTGTCGCGGGTTGGCCCGGTATTGCAGTACCGCCGGGATTTCGGCCCAACTTATTAATAAATTTAACTAAACAAAAACTAATTAAATGGTTTAATGACCCGATATGAGACGCAGCATATCGTTAAAAAGTTCTCCTACCTGGTTGGGGGAAGATTATTAATTTTATATTTTAATGTTAACAGTAAATTTTTGTTAACCTATTTAGTACTTAATTTTCTTTTAAAGGAGGTTTTGTAAGGTTTCATTTAAATTCTAGTAAGGCAGGCGGCTATGTGTTTCAGATGTTAAAAGATACCAATGATCATAACTTATGTTGTTTTGAGGTATTTTTCTTTAGGTTCCTTTAACAAAAATATAGCAACTTTCCAATTAAAATGTTTATAGCCGCCAATAATTTTTCTCTGTGCAGGAAGTGGGATCTAAAACCCGGTCTGCGCACCGGACCAAAAGGATGTTGGCGGAGATAAGCAGGCAAATAAGTTGGCTTACGCTAGAAAAGAAATTAATAATGCAGAAATGATAGGCTGCCATTTTTTTTTGAGTTGCCCAGACCAGAGGGAATAGGAAATGCAGGGAAACAACATCCAGTTTGATCTTGAAATGAAATCGCAAAATGTATTTACTGCTCACTCGGAGTATTTACCGCTTTTCCTGGAGCTGTATCTGTTCGTTCGTTTAAATATAAAATAAAGATAAAACCAAGTCTTAATTTTATGTTTGTTGCCTTTAATAAAGTTATGGTTTTATATTGAACAAACAAATATTAATATAAAACCTTTAGTTTCTAAGCGAGAAATTAAAGAAAATATCAGAGCTTCCTTACACGATCCGTTAATCTTTAAACCACAGTTTCGTAAAAAAAAAAACCTTCAGATTTAATGTTTCTGGTTCTTAATGTTCTGTTCGGAGCACACAGAACATAAAGTTCAACACTTATCCCTGTTGGCGGATCGACCCAAGCAAATCTTACAAATTAAACGCATTCAAGTGCAAGGTCCAGGAATTTTGATTGGGTCAAGCGAGTCGGCGGAGTCGCGCGGTAGCTGAAAAATGCCATAACAAAATGTGTCAAGTGCCAGACATAAATGCCTAAGTAAGAGCGCTGCGCTCCACCGACCGGGGCGCAGCGAGCATCCTATAAAGAAGGAAGAAGGAACAATGCCATGGCAGCGTCTTCGCTTCGGCCTGCGGCCTTTTTGCTGTTTGCTCTCGCCATTCGACATGCGGCTCCTCGGATCGGATCCCCTTTGGATCCGCATCGCATTCCCTTGGATCGCCTTGGAACAATAAATTTTCGGTGCGTCACTTTTTGTTTGCTTCTCGGGTTGAACGGGTTCGAGATCGGTTTCGGAATCGGGATCGGGATGGGGTTCTTCTGTGAGCTTTCCAATTAAAAATGCGCAATTGGGCTTCCCAATCGGGGCGACTTGTACTTATTTGTAAGTTGCACGCATGCTCCAGCTTCGTCTCCTCGGAGGGAATCCTCTGCGTGGTCCGCCATCTCCCGCTCCTTGTAGAGTTTCCATTAATTTACATAAAAATATCTTAATTGCAAGGCTGCGAAGCCTCGATGTCGACGGCGATTCGATTTTTTTTGCGCTTATCAATGCCATGTCATGTCGCCGACGCCTTTAGCTCAGGTTCTTGTTCCTGCACAGAAAGAAAATGTAATTTAGGTTTTGGCATCAGTAATACAGTTTAATATATGAATAAATAATTGGTAACTTTACTTACTCACTTATTTCGCAGTAACTTCATAAGAAAAGTGAAGACTTTTTATAAAATTTAAGGAATTTACAGAAGATATCAAGGATTAAGAAGAATTCTCGCTTAACTTGTTTAATTTACAAATGGAAGATAATATTATTATAAACATTAAATCGGTGTTTTTGCATCATTATCTAAAATGTTTAATAGTGATTTGTTAGGTCGTGAATCAAAATGTTGATAAAATTTAACAGGAATATTAAAAAACAAAATATTTAATTGTATTAAAGTTTTTCTAGGCTGTAAATGAATTCGTACTTGAGAATTTCAGGTGCACTCGTTGCAAATACTTTTTACCCAAATTATTCAAATATTAAGCGGAAGGCCTGAGGAGGAATAAAGGGAGTAATGTGTGTATGCTAATGTTATAGTATTAGATATTGTTTTAAAATATATTTATCGATAATTATGAATTGAATAACAGCAAAATTTATTCCGAGTTTCAGACATACTTTTTCTCCGCGTGAACTCTTCTGGCCGCTGACAAATTTGTGCTCCGCATCAAGATCGGACACCGAGATCCACAAGATGGCATCCACAAGAGAGGCAGGTTGGCAGGCAGGCAACACATGTCGGGCGACACTTGCTACTCGCGAGTTGTGGAGCAGCCGCTGTCCTCGCTGTCCCAATGTCCACCGTCCAATGAGCCCGACCGACTCCTTTGTCCATGCATAATCGCTGATAAATGCGGCTTTCGGTGCTGCAAAAATGATTTGTTGATAATTAATGCAGTCGGAAGGGGCTAAAAGAAACTGGGGGACAAACCGCCCAAAAACCTGTTTGCCGCATGCCGCACGAAAAAAAATATAAAAAAAATATTAAGAAAATATAAAAAAAAAAGAACAGCAGCCAGCAATTTGTGCAAAGTTGTGGTTGTTGTTGCAATCAGGCCTTAAAGGCAATCAACGCACAGTAATTCATGCCGCCTGATAGCTTCAGCTCCATTCTCCCGAGCCCGATCCCGATCCCGACTCCATCCTGATCCCGAAACGAACCCCCATTCTCCCTGGCTTGAACTCCAACCGAAAATAAACCAAGTGTAAATCGTTTGCTATTTTTTTTTTATTTCTCTTTTTTTTCAGCGCCTTCGTCACGCAGCTAATTGCAAGCCCTGGTGGAGCGGCGGGGAAGCAGGCCAACATGATCGCAATTAATGCGACTAAAGTTAGTTGCCAGCCTAATCGTGGCCACTTGATCAATTTGGCACGCAATGAAATGCGGGAGAGTCCGGAGATGTGGAGAAAATTCAGGACTTCAGAGGAAAATTAGTAACAAGAATTTAAGTAGGTTAACTAGTACAGAAAAAGAAAAACTAGATTTATGTGAAAGTTCAGTATTATAAAGGAACAATAGAATATTATAGTCTTGATAAAAATCTATTAAAGGGAATACAATACTGCATTTCCCAATAGTCCTTTATGTTATAGCAGTGACTTTTCCAAAATATATTAGAACCGAATTTTCAAGAAGATTTTTTTTGTATAATATCAAAGTTTTTATTATTTTTCAATAAGGTATTTAAATCCTATAAGAACTAAAAAAATTGATATATTACCTGGCAATGATCATTTTTGTACATATTTTATAAATTTGTTTATTATTTGTTTATTAAAGAAAGATTTTTCTATTCTTTTGGATTAAAATATAATATTCCCTACTTAATTTATACTCTCAAAGAAAGATTTCTTTGAATTTGGTTAATAGAACCTTAAAGGCATCAAAAGTATTATATTTTATATCAAATCGATTGTACAACTTGTTACCACCTTACGTAACGGAAGAGATTACACTTGTTACGTTTTTTGATGGCTAGACAACCCTGTGAGCCCGCCCTTTCCTTTCACGTTTTCCAACACTGCCTAGTCGAGCAAGGAAAGCTACGCATTAATTTTCAATTTTAGCTGCGCGCATTTTGCAATTCCAAGAAAATGAACGTGAATTTGGCTCTATTAGAGACCGAATCTATGGTCAAGATGGTGACCAGCGAGGCGGAGCAGTGGCAGCAGGCCATACAATGTGGCCGGGCGTCCATGAAGCAGGTGAAGTCCTTAACCCTTCAGATTTTCGACACCGAAAATCAACTGATCGCCCGGGACACCCGTCGCTACCTGCAAGCGAGGGAGAAGCGTATCAGTTGGCTGTTCGAGCGCCTCCAGCAGCCACTGAGCATGATGAACCATATCCTCAAGACCCTGGGCCGGATCAGGGACAACACTGATCGGATGCGGCATCGCCTGGCGCTCTGGATGGACGATGACCTCGTGGCGGAGCACAATATCACGACCAATCTGAAGACGCGGAAGCTCCTGGAGCTGCTGGAGTTCCTTAGCGGACGATATAGTGCCGAGTGGGAGGTCAAGGAGGTAGTTGTGAGTGAGTATGGGGTATCCTCGTAGTATTACATACTGTCCATATCCCGACAAGTGTCATACTAGTGAATAGTATACTAAGTTAATGCTATGGAATGCGTGAATTCTTGAGTACGTCAATTCAATATAGATCCTTTTTATGCGACACATTCGAATTAAGGGGTTCATATAAACAGAGATGCCAAGCCTCCAGCTTTCCGGCCTACGGTTCCCGGTAATTCCCTTATAAATGAGATTGCTTGCTTAGTTTTCCCATCTAGCACACCCAAAACATTCTTCTCCTTCACCAGCGCTAATAGATCACTCATTTTAGCATCAATCCAATGTGATCGCTCGCATTGGCTTCACGTCCATTTTAAATTTAAATAACTGTTTTGCCTGCAATTTGCATAATTTGTTTACATTTTCCCTCGGCGTTGCCACCTAATTTAAGCAGAGTTCAGTTGGTAGCACCACACCATTTTACACGTTGAGTCAGAATTCACGTCAGCTTTCTTGTTTCTGAAAACACACTTTTGTACCGAATTCATATATTGAAAGGATGACAAAGTCGGGCCCTGAAAGAGTGGGCCCTAGGATAAGCAATGTGGTTCAAATTAGGACCATAAAATGCATAAATCAAAAAGGGCCGTTTCAGATTTTAAAATTTCCTAATTGGACAAAATCGAATTATTTTTAACTGCTAAAAGCTGATACATCTGTTAAAGGAATTAGTGTGTAACAATTAGGATTGCAAAGCGAAGAAAAATTAGTGAAAATCAAAAGATTAATATACGTAGGTACAACTAATTAACTGAGTAAATCTTTATATGGTTTCAATATTTAGTTTTCAGAAAATCTTTGGCTTAAATTCAATTTAAATCGTTCACTAAAAGATTTTCCTCAATACTAACTCCTTAATAATAAAACCATCCTGTTACAACAATCGAATGGGAAGAATTTAATTATTGATAAAATATTTCTGAATCCAAATTTTAAAAAACATAATTAAGTTATTTAAATAATACCTTCGGTGTCTGAAGACTTTATCAAGACTTCAAATTTGAGCTTTTTAACGATTTTATAGATTAAGATTATATTTCTTAAGATAGAAATCCAATAATAATTTATAGGCATTTAAAAAAAAGTTTAAGAAGCTGAAGCTTATATAAAATATTAGCAATATAATATATCTTTTTTTAAGATTAAGTTAAAATAACCTAAGTATTATGAATAGTTAAAAATAAACACTAAAGCTATGCCTTATATCTTACCTTTACCCATTTAAATTGTTTTACCTTCTTTTCCAGGGGGCTTGGATGACATTAGCAACGCCGTCGAGCTGGACTTTTTGGTGGAGGCCTGGTGTACCTGTCGCCACGCGGACGGAGATGAGTTCAGGGGAATATTGGGCCATTTCTACAATGCGATTGGGCGGCGCAGTCGGTTCCTGGTGTCTGCCCCGTGAGAGGAAACGAAATTCCTTCCCACCATTAAAACACCCATAATATTAAGAAAACAGCGTTACATTTTTGAATTTGATGTTATTTTTATTTGAAAAATGTTTTTTTAGTTTTGTATTTGTTATCGCCTTGCATCTGCCAAAAACAAATCTATAATCTGTAAAGAAATTACAAAATTGCAATTTTTTGTTTTCATTTTGTCATTTGTTGTTTTCAGTTTTTTTGTTCGATTTTTCTTCGTGTTTTTGTTGTTTTTTTCTTGTGTGTTTGCTTTGCACATTTACTTTGTTAAAATTTGACCCATTTTGTTGACCTTTGCTATATCTGCTCATCGATTTGTTGCTCGTGTTTCTTTCGCTTCTGGCTTTTTGTAGCAAAACAAAACTTAATTGTAATTTGACTACAACAACATTTTGTTTTTGCCCATTATATAATATTTAATTGTATATATATATATATAATATGCAATTCTGTAGCTAGATTTTGACATACACGTTCTCGTACCAATCTCGAATTACTATATATAGTGTGTGTGTGTGTGTGTGTGGTGTCTATAACATGCGCTCTCTCTATCTCTGCTTTTTGTTTTATAAACAAATCTCTCTGTCTTTCGGCTTTTCCTCGATTGCTCCTCCTCCCTTTATTCCGAAACTAAGTTAACTTAATAATTGCATACTTTTAGGCTAGGCTAGTAAATGGTTTTCCTCCTTTCAAAACGCTTAATGCACTTTTTGTATTTGTATTCTCATTTGCTTCTTATTCTTAATGTTTGTTAATCTTTAATTAGTTCCCGACGAACCTTACAATGAACCCTTCGCGTGTGTGTGTATATAACTTGCAGTTGCCTCGAATTCCAAGTGAGAATGGCTTGTTGTGGCTTCTCCTTAGTTTTTAATGCTTAATCTTTATTTAGAAAATTTTTCAACTCGTAAATTGAGTTTTTTGTTGTATTAAAAAAACTGTTCCCTCCATTTTTGGTTTTTAATTCCATATATATTTTTTTCCTTTTTGTTTTTGTTTTTGTTTTTTTTTAATGCTTTTTCTTGTTGTCAATTGTTTCAGTAAATTTTTCGAGTTTAAACATTTTGTTGTTGTTGTGCTTTACACTTAATTATTGCTATAATTATTTGCTTTTTATTGGCGATCGGGGGGAAGCCCCCCGGGAAATGAACGAGACTGTTGTGTGTGTGTGTGAGAGTGATTTTGTTTACTAAACAACTGAAACCTTAGCTAGGAAAAAGGTCAAGCACGATCGGTTATAATAGATCGAATCTTTAGCATCTAGAATCTCTAGAAAATAATGATTGTAAAGCGATTTCCTTATTTACAGCAGCGTGCACTTGCGTGATAAATAGATATACATGTAGATATAGAGATATGGCTGATCTATAAGCTGAGCGATGGGATACGGATCGGTAATGAAAAATCAAGAATGGGGCGGAGTTTTTTGCAAATAAGTTCGGTTTTTATTACACAAAAATAGAATACTAAAAATGAAATCGAAACTACTTAAGAGATATGCATGTGTGGGGCGTGTGGGGGCTGGGGTCTGTGGGTTATGTGTGTGTGTGTGATAATTACTAGAAAACGTCTTTGTAATCGTAGGTTTTTGTTTACACAATTTATGCTAATTAAAATGTACACAGGTAAAAATAATTTCATTGTTTAATAAATGGTTTGCCTTTACACTTAACTTTAAAACTTAAGCCTAGCGAAAATCGTTTCGACGCGCAAAATCAATTGTATTTGTTTGTGGTGTGGTGTGGTGTGGTGTTGGTGAGTGTAGAAAGCTTTGTTTACAATCGTTATTTATTATTAATTTGTACACATTTTTCGTTTAAGTATATTTCATAGTTAGAAAATTGGCTATGTGAGTGGTGTTTCTCTTGTTTTGTGTGTGTTTTGAGTGTGTAAAGTACAAAAGTTGCAACATAGACAAGACAAGAACAAGACAACAAAAATATTTGAAAATTAAAACACAAAAGACACATATTGAAAACATATTAAAAAACACACTGTTCCCTAACGCTCATCCTAAACTCTAGCTCCTTCTTCCTCCTTCATCGTCTGCGCTTTGCGTCCCAGATATATATATATATTTTGTAATATATGCAAATTTACAGTATACCGTTTCCGTGTTATGTATATGTTGTTTCCATCGATTCTCTTTGTTTTGGGCTGTGTTCTTTCTTAAGCTTTTGGGGGTGGAAGGGAAGAGGGTTTCATTTTGTATATAATTTAAATTTAAACTAGTTCTCTCTCGACTGCACACACAAAAATTTATACAATTTATTTGATTTAATTTATTAACTTTATGCCTCCTACTCCTACTCCTCTCTAACGCCTCATCTATCCCAATTTGTTGTAAACTAAACACTAATTAATTACACTTTCTGTTGTTTTGCTTTGTTGTTGCTGTTGCTGCTTAAATTGGTTGTAAATATGTACAAACTTTTGTTACTTAATCGCTAGATATATGTTAATTTCCACTTTCCACTTCTCCGCTATTTGTATATTATATTAGATATATATATATGCCTACGTTGTTTTGCTTTTCGCTAACCTCTCTCATCTTGATTTTTGTTTCTTGTAAATTTATAAATACTAAACTCTAATCGGTTAATATATATATGTATAAAAAAATAAAATTAAACAAACAATTCTCGCGCACACTTGACACATTTTTACAAAATTCTCGACAATTAATAAATATAGTAATGCTGTTTTAAGACTTTCTATCGGGACTATCTCTCTCTCTCTCTCTCTGTCATTGGTGATCGGTCTGATTTGTTGTTTCTCTTTTAGTTCCTTTTTGATTATGCTAAGTAATCTGTGCGTTGCGTTCACTGCCTGCTTAGTTGCTCTTGTTTGTTATTGTTGTTGTTCTTTTGTTGGTGTTTTTTGGGTTCTGTTAACTTCGATTCTTGGTTTGCTTGGTTTTAGGCAACTTCTCGGTTTCCTAGAGTTTGCTGTTTCGATATAATAGCTAGTGGAAGTTCTGCTAAACGGAAGCATGAGACTGCGTTTGATTGATTGAGTTTTGTGAGTGGTTGTAAGTGCTTAGTTGTGATCCCAGATCTCTAAGATCCCGAATCCTTAGGCTATGGCTGCCGTTAGGTAGTACAAATCCATCAGGGTCTGCACATTGATGGGCAGACAGGAGAGGCGATCGTGCGTATTGGAGTCGAGGGCCAGCCATGACAAAGCATTGTATCCCTCGAGCACGAAACGCAGCACATCGGCGGTGAGAATGGAGTCCAGCGGATGATCATTGGCCGATTGATGGGCATTGGTCGAGTTGAGTATGTCATCGGCTGTCTGTATACTAGGCACATGCAGGTGAAGCGCTGTCTTCAAGAAAACGGGGCACACATCCTCCAGATGGGGGCAGGCGGACCAGAACCAGGCGGGCATACGGCCCGTGGGCGCTGTGGAAACCATGTAGCCCACCGATATCGGTTGCTGGTTGAGGGAGCCAACCTGTGGAATGATTAAATATGAATTAGCATGGTATCTAGAGAGGAAATTTATAATTCACTTACCTCCTCCACTTCCTGGGGGGGCGTACACTTAAAGTTATTGCCTCCGGCGCTCTGCCAGCTTCTATTGTCGTCCATGCGTCCGGGACTGCCATGGTTGGAAACCCTGTCTATGTGAGCTGGGGAGGTAAAGTAACAATCTTAGTAACTGCCGAGGGATTGCAGGAAATTATCGAACTTACTGTCCCAAAAGAGATCACCAATGTCGGCATCGCTAAAGTCCTCGTTGCCCTCCTCCTCAAAGGTAAGGAAGTCATCCTCCACTTGCGGCTCGTTCTGGAACTGGCGGGTGAAGGGCTGTGCATGGAAAGAGGACATAAAGTTTACATTATTGAAAGAAAAAATAAATTAATTAGACCTAATTATAAATTATCAACTTGTATCGTTAGGAAAAACATAATAAAATAAATTTAAGTTAAAATAAAAGTATTAAAAAAAAATTAAATAAAAATAAATAAAAAAAAATTTTTTTTTTCAATTTGAAAATATTATTTAATTTTAACTCATTAAAAGTTATCAAATTGTAGCGTTATGAAAAACATAAAAAAATATATTGAAATTAAAATAAAAGTAGTTACAAAAAAATATAAATAAACATAAATTTAAAAAAAATTTTTTAATTTGAAAATACTAATTAATTTTAACTTAAAGTTACCAACTCGTAGCGTTAGGTAACACATAATATAATATATTGCAATTAAAATAATAAATTTAAAAAAATTAAAAAATAAAAAATAAATATCATTTTTTTTTTTTAATTTGAAAATACTAATTAATTTTAACTTAAAGTTATCAACTTGTAGCGTTAATAAAACATAATAAAATAAATTGAAATTAAAATAAAAAAAAAATAAATAAAAATAAAAAAAAACTAATTAAAATAAAAAAAAGGAACAAATAAATACATAGAAAAAAAAACTTGCCGCATAAACGGAAAAAATTAATTAATTAAAAACATAAAATAAATTTAAATTGAATTAAAGAAACAAAAAAAAATAAAAATAAAAAAGCTAGATAAAAACTTACCGCACAGACGGCGCTGGTGGGAAAGACCAGGATGTGCGTGCAGGTCACATCCTGTGGCGTCGCCAACGGATTCTGCATAGAGATCTGCGAGAAGCGCTCGTCCGGCGTAAACTGATCGGGCATTACGCGCAGCTTGGCATCCGGTTCGAGGGTCACCAGACACGCACTCAGTATCGTTGGCGGATACATCAGAGTACACTGCTTGCACATGTCCTTGAACTGCTTGGAGGCCTTCTGCAGCTGCTGCTTGCTCAGCAGATAGCTCCAGGACTTCAGCTCGCTGTGCCCTATGCGACCAATCCGTCCGATGACCAGGCGCCACATCTGCGACGTCTGCGAGATGAGGCCCATGATGAAGTCCATCAGCTTCTTGAGCGCCACATAGCGAGCGGGTGCCTTGCGCCGTCTCGCACGGTTCGGGACATCGATATTGATGCAGATCTTCTCCAGCAGCTCGCCCCTCTCATCCGTGGCGGTGGCAAGGAGCCAGGCCTGGTCCTCGCTGAGGCAGTAATTGCAATACATCACCGAGTAGCGATGCTCGTTCTGGCCGTGCATACTGCCCGCCGTGCGCGTAAAGTCCGTCTTGTCGTTCCGCTCGTGCATCGGAGCCAGGACAAAGGGCGCGGTGTACATCTTGTAGGCCCTGCGATTCGGTTCGTCCTTGGTCTTCAGGAAGGCTTCCATGTTGGCCGCCGTCCCAAAGCCCGTCAGACTCTTCACGGACTGGGCGTGCACCAGGTGCCGTCGGCACTGCGAGAAGATGTTCAGGGCCAGGCACTTGATCTCGTCGGAGAAGCGCTTCCGGTTGCCACAGGGCCCGAGTTCCATCACCGATTCCAGCGATATAATCTGGATGCTCATCTGCGAACGCACCGAGTCGGGCACGGCCTTCAGGAGCTCCGCATAGCAGCGGAGCAGGGCAATCAGGGCCAGGCGTTCCAACTCGCAGCTGTCCGAGGCGAAGGTGAACGGATTGACCACATACAGGACAATTGCTGGTGGATTGATATCCTCCAGGGTCTCGCCCACGCCCAAGGGATCGCCGAGGATGAGCGCGGGCTTGGCATCAGCAGCTCCTCCTCCTGCAGCTCCTGCTCCCGCTCCCTTGCCAGCTGTTCCGGGCTCCTGCTTGACCTGCTGCTCCTGCTGGTTCGTTTCCATAGGCTGCCCGGTTGGCGGCTCAGTTCCAGGTTCCAGCTTGATGTTATCCGTAGGCAAATCCGCACTAGAGGCGCCAGAGTTTGGCGCAGAGGAGGAGGACGCGGAGGAGCTGCTGCCGCCACTCTTGGAGTTAGAATTCCCAGTGCCATCGGGTGGATTCAGCAGCGTCTTATCATTAGGCACGCGACTCAAGTACGGAGCCAGTTGGTGTATGAAGGCAATGGCATAGCGTCGGATCTGCTCCGCCAGAGCGGCATGCTCCAGAGTACGCAGCCAGTCGTCCAGGGGCGTCGTCTCACGCTCACGCTCCCGACCGGCTCCCACCTGCAGGATGCCCTCCCAGCCACGAATGGGCGTGTGCCGCCCCAGCTTGCACATCTCGTAGGTGCTGCTCAGCTCGCGGAAGTAGCTGCGCGTGCAGCCCGCCACGTGCTCGTTGTCCGGACACACCACCACGTAGACCACGTCGCGGGCATAGGAGTACGGCTCCAGGAGAAACTTGTCCCAGTAGTGGATGGAGTGCGGCGCCACCGATATCCAGTCCTTTTCGTAGCCCACCACCACCGAAGGTATGGGCTGCGGCTCGCACTGGCCGGACGCCCGTCCCGCCAGGCGATGGAACTGCCGCCAGGTGAGCGGCCCGCTGACCGTGTTGTAGGAGCTGGCATCCTTGGAGCCGGAGCCGCCGCGAGACTTGCAGTGGAAGGCACTCTGCAGCATCGGCTGGATGGCGTTCATGGTGCGCACAATCTCCTTGTTGCTGCGCGTGAAGCCCACGGGCAGGTAGGGCCACTTGTGCACGGTCAGCCGCCCGGCGCCGATCCCCGCCAGCTTGTGTCGCAGCGCCAGAGGCGGCGCATGAAACGCCATGAGCTGCGAGCTGCTGCTGCCGCCGTTCCATTCCATGTTGTCCATTCGCTGGTTCTCGAACGCCAGGCGAGCCTGTTCCAGCGCCAAGCTGATCACGTCGTGCGCATCCATGAACTCCAGGACATTGGCAATGGAGGCCAGTGAGGCAGTGGGCGCTCCATTCGTGCCAAAGATCCTCCGCTGTCGCGACATCCTCCGACGGTGCGCCTGAAGGGCTCTGTGCACGGAACTGCTGGAGGTCTGGATGATGGAGCATTGGTCCAGCAGCAGGTCAAAGATGGCATGCGCCAAATGCTCCAACTGTGCGGCTGCGCCTGCTCCTGCGGCCTTCTCCAGAGCGGAACTCGTCTCTCCCGGCGCCAGCTGCTGGCTCTTTCTGCTCAAACTCTGGATGATGCTGAGCAGCGTTGGCTGCTTATTCCTGGCCGGATCTTCGGCCAGGCCCGTAATCTCCACCTCGTCCTCGTAGAAGAGACCGGCGCGATGCGAGAGCCGTCGATTGACCACCGCACTGAAGCCGCACGTGCACTCGACGGGATCGTCGTCGACGTAGCCGGTGATGTGGGCATTAGAGCTGGGCGGCGTGCACGATGATGACGAGTTGGAGCCGCCGCCGCCGTTCGGGCCGTGACCACCATGTCCGGAGCCAGCTCCAGGCATCGAGGCGGAGGCCGGCGAGCCCCCAAAGGCACTACTAATCATCCGCAGGCCGCCAAAGGTAGCAGGTCCATTGGGCAAGCGCTGTCCGCTGGCAGAAGCACCGCCTCCTGCGCCTGCCCCTGCTCCCGCAGGTGCTGCTCCCGGAAACGGATTGAAGCTGACGCCGGGCAACGGCACATAGACACCGGAATCCGCTCCACGTATATTGCCAATCTTCTGCGTATCCGCATTGCACACACACACGCTGCTGCTGTCAAAGTTGTGATCCCGGAAGACATTCAAGGCGGTGTCGTACAGCAGGATATTGACCAGCACAGAGTTCACCTCCGGCAGCTCCTGGAGCAGACTCGCTCCCGGGGCAGACACCGCCGCCGTCGCACCACTACTGGCCATGCCCGCATCGCCAGAGTACGGCATCATCATGCCCGATCCCGGCCCCATGCCGACCATTCCTCCGCCTCCTCCGCCGCCCATCATTCCGCCGTGCATGCCCTGCGGATGCTCCTGCGAGTGCAGCGGTCGGTTCAAGTACGAGGACGTGGAGGTGGCCGGACTGCCTACGTCGTACGGATACGGTGGCGGCGGATGCGTGGGTGTTCGCAGCAGGGCCGGACTGCGGGAGAAGGGTCCGCCGTGTCCCGGTGATATCGGCGACATCCCCGCCCGCATCATTTGCTGCATCGAGCTGCCCGGCGGCGCCTGCGGACAATTCAGTTGATTCAGCAGCAGCTGGCTGCCGCCACTGCTCAGGGGTTGCGGCACCGTCGACGACGACGGGGTTAGCGGTGTCCTCGGTGCCGCCGACAGCAGGTCGTGCAGGTGCTGATGCTGATGCTTCTGATGGCCGCCACCTCCAGCCGCCGCCGCCGCTGCCGCCGCTGCTGCTGCCGCTGCCTGCTGCTGCTGCAGATGCTGGTGCTGGAGCTGCTGCAGCTTTTGCTGATGCAACTGGATGCGCTGCTGCAGGGCCTGATGCTTCTGGTGCTGCTGCTGCTGGGCCGCCGCTGCCTTGGCCAGCGTGGCCGCCCGGGACTTGTGGCTGCTCCAAGTGGGCTGATAATAGCAGCCCGGCGGCAGGTTCAAGGGCGGCTGCGTCTGGCTGGGCAGATTGGTCAGCGGAGCGTAGCGCGTGGAGCCCACGAATTTCTCCTGCTGCGGCGGCCGATAGACAAAGTTCCAGTCGTCGATGGCCTCCTCCACGGGACTGCCCAGCTCCAGGTTGTACTCCTGCTGCTGCTTCACCAGCTTGGAGAGGCTCGTCTGCTGGATGGCGGCCATCACGGTGATGGGAGCAGCGGCCTGCACGGCAGCCAGGATAATACTGCTGTTGGTGGTGGCGGCGTTGTTGTTGTTGTTGTTGCACGTGGTGATGCTACTCGCAATGGTGGCGTTGCAGGATGCTATACTGGTGCTGGTGGTGCTGCTGATATCCACACTGAGATCCGTCATTACCACATCCGTTTGGCAGGGACTGGAGTTGGGGTGCTGCTGCTCGTGCGACGGCGGCGTGGGAAACATCTTGGTGAGATCCTCCGCCTGAATGTTGCCGGCTCCTGTTGCCGCCGCCGCTGCTGCCGCTGCCGCTGCCACAACACTGTTCACCGCCGTGCTCCGCTTGAGCTCATCGATGGTGTTGGTCACCGCACTGCAGCCGCCGTTCGAGGGGTTGTTGGAGTCGGGCGGCGTGTGTATCTGGACGCTGCTGCACTCGTCGTTGGAGCTCGTCTCGAACAGCTGCTCCAGGTCATTGAGCGAGGGATTCAGACCTTCGGCGGTGAAGAGATTGCCGCCACCGCCGCCACTGCTGTTGCCGCCACCGCCGCCACTGCTGTTGCCGCCGCCCGAGGACTTGGAGGTCTCCTTGCACGATGGCGAATGCAGTCCCGGCTCCGTCTTGATATCCAGGCCCTGGAAGAAGCTGCTGCTGCCGCCGCCTTCGGCCTCTGCCGCCGCATCGCTGCCATTGGCTGTGGTGTTGTTGTTGTTGGCGATTCCCACCAAACCGCCGCTAGAGCTGCCCGCCGCCGCAGCTGATGCCGCCGCTTGAACCTCTAAGGAGAGCAGCTGGTTGCCGTAGACAGAGCCGGGCGATGGCATCAGAGGCTTGACATGCGTGTGTCCCTCGTAGAGGTTCTTGGAATAGCGCGGCCTTCGCTGCTTGGAGACCTCGTCCAGCTTGGGACGCTTCACTGGCAGGTTGTCCCTGTGGAGATAGAAACGGGATTATAATTTTCTCCTAAAGGTTTGCCAGGTTTCGGCTCTCCCTTACCAGTTCTCCTGGTACTGAAAGTCGTAGACCACCTCCTTGAGCCACTCTTCGTCGTAAAAGCTATCCGGATCCTTGAGCGTCAGCTTTGGCGGATTGTACAGGCTTCGCAGGTGGTTCATGGCCTCTGCGGTTGAGGTAACCCTGCTGGCCGTCAGCCCTCCTAGGGTCCCGATGACTCCCGGCTCCTGTTTAATGGCCATCGCTGCTCCTGTTGGCATCTGCTGCTGCTGCTGCTGCATCTCCAGCTTCTTGACGCTTATGGTGCCCACAGTGCCGGCTCCGCCGCTTGGGGCCGCAGCGGAAGACGTTGCCGTTGTAGTGCCTGGCGTGCCTGGCTGCTGGGCAGGCACACTGCCCGGACCAGTGCCGCTGAGAGACGGGCCATTACCACCTCCACCTGCTCCACCGGCATGATCCGTGTAGGAGGGCGGCTCCACGCTGGGCGTCTGATGCACATAGGGCGAGGCCGTGATGCTCTTGCTATCGTGCTGGTCCGTGGGCGTCGGCGCCGGCGTGTTCTTGTCCAGCAGATGGTCGATGGGCGTCGGCGGCTGCTGCAGATTCGAAACGGAAGTGGGCGCATGGGGACTCATGTTGAGTAGCTGTCACGTTGGGAAACAAAGTACGTGGTTAGTGGCATAAGCGGACAGGGTACTGCGTCATTTGGTTTTTGGGTCGTCACTTGCACTCACTTGCTCTGCGGGCGGCACTGACGTCGGCTGCGAGTGCGCCGAATTGGGATGCGGTGAGGGAGCCGGCGTGGCCGGCGATTCCACAGAGGCCACCGGCATCGAGGAGTCGCCGCCCAGCGAGTTGCGGGAGTACGTCGATGCCCCGCCATGTGGCGTTCCATGTGGCGTGTTCCCCAGGTGTCTGTGTGGGAGGAAGCAAAAGTGGGACAAATTTTGCAATTAGCATTTACGATTATATTATTATATTATGTTTTTTAGAGGTTATGTACAATGCTCAAAACTACGGAAATAATGTAGCTATGAATACACGGGTGAGCTTGTTGTGTATTAATCGTTAAAATAATAATAATAATATAATATAATGGAATATATATTGTCGAAGGACAACTCCAGCGGGGAAGTGTCCCAAAGGTGTAACCATAAGCAAAAATAAACAATAACCACATCCATTGTTTTTAGGTTTTAAGTAAATTAAACGAAACCTTTTTACAGCTGAAAATAAATAGTCATTATGTGGGGTTGGTTTTGAATAGCTAGAGTTTGGTATAAGTTTATTCAAATCAGGCAAATATATAGTATATAATTGTATTTCTATTTATGTATTTATTTATATTTTTTTCTTTTTTTTTTTTATTTTTTTTAATTTTTATTCTTTTTTTTTTTCTATTATATATTAAATAAATAGAAAAAAATAGAAAGAACGAGAATAAAAAAAATGAAAAAAGAAAAAAAATTTTTATAAATTTATTTTTTTAATTTTTAATTGAAAAAAATTAAATAAAAAGAAAAACGTTTAATTGAATCATCTATCTTCAAGTTTATAGAAAGAAAAAGTTGGCCTATCTTCCAACTGTTAATGTGCGAGCGCATTGATCTCTATAATTCTCAACTGAGACCATTAAGGTAAAAAAAAAAAACAAACAAAAAAAAATAGAAAAATAATATGCAAGCCCTCAACTGGATCGATTTATATACATAAGTTGTTATTAAAAAAGCGAAAAAAGAAAACTCAACCGAAAAAAATAAAAAAAATAAAAAAATCAAAGAACGGTAACACATTTGAATTGCAATATGCAAGCCATTTTTAAACAAGCGACTCCAGAGCCACCACGACGAATAGGAGTGCAAATAAATTTTATGACGTTACTTCTTCTTGTTATATAAGCCGAAATTTAATGTTTACCAACATTTAATTTTTAAATACTATTGCCTGCTTTAATAAACTTTTAAAATAGTGTTAACCAACTTCTCTAGAATATTTAAAAGAAAAAACCTCCTTTTCCATAATAATAAATATACATCATATTATATATGCAATTGTTATTTACAAACTAAATAGAACCAGCGAACAAAATCAAAAATCATTCCACAAAATGCATAAAACCTTGAAGGAGAGAAATCAAAACAAAACAAAAAAAAGAGATGCATGCGCGGCGGCACCAAAACCAAAAAACACTCAAACCGAGCATCGCACCAAATCGAGTGTACTTGCTAAACGGGCCATGAGTGAATGAGAACGGCAATGGAGGAGGATTGGAGGGGGCAGTTTAGAGATACTAAGCTAGTAAAATGCTACGACACGTGTTGGAAATGTCCTCGGATCGGAGGTATTTTACAATTGGTTATAATTGTTTCGTTGTGTGTTGTTTTCATTTTTTAGCGTTGCTTTTTGTCTTATTTTTTAATGTTGCTAATTTACCATTTACCAAAAACGATTAAGTGAATTAGAATTAGGAATTGGTTATTTTGCAAAATGACGGCGCGCGAATGCTGCTTTGTTTGTTTTCTATTTTTTATTGTGTGTGGTGTGTGTGTGTGCTGACTCCTCTTTTTTTGGGGGCGTGGTGAATTTAGATGCGCCCTTTTTAATCCAAACAATGAGATTCGATTCCAGTGTACTTGTTAGGGGGAGAGGGGCGGCAAAAAATTAAATGCTCAAAACCAACCAACAAAATAATAATAAAACGTAAGAAATCATAAGGTTAACAGAGCGTGTGTGAAAAAGAGTGGATAGAAAAGAAATATATACATGTAAGTATATATTTATATGGAGCGAAAGAGCGAAAGTAGGAGAAACGGGTGGCGTGCACACAGTTGTGGTCGAAATATTAGTTTTCTTTCTTTGATTACGGTTTGAGAACGTAAGTAATATCTCTCTGAGCACTTGCATCGTTATGAATCGAAAGCGTTTCTTTAAGAAAATACAGAAATAGGTTTTGAGATTGCGACTATACCTCTTTTAAATTAAGTTAAAAAAATATTAAAAATATAATGTCTTTAAAATATATTTAATGTTGACACCTGAGTTTTTAAAACAGCATCTTGACTTTAGGTCTTTAAAAAATTAAAAAAAATTTTTTCAATTTTTTTTTTTTTTTTTTTTTTATTAAATTTTATTTGACATCTGAGTTTTTAAAACTACACCTTGACTTTTTTTAAATATTTATATATATTATATATAATTTTAATTATATTTTTTATTATTTTTTTTTTAATTTTTTTTTTTTTTTTAATGGGCTTTGCCGGCAAGAGGTCAGGTAATTGAGTCCCAGAGACTTGCAATTTCTAGCAGAAATCAACTCAGTG
Source organism: Drosophila triauraria (assembly GCA_014170255.2). Classification (NCBI taxonomy): domain Eukaryota; kingdom Metazoa; phylum Arthropoda; class Insecta; order Diptera; family Drosophilidae; genus Drosophila; species Drosophila triauraria. The sequence continues at coordinate 3,421,796 of CM024336.1, read as the reverse complement.
CTCGTTTCTACATCCTAAATAATAAAGTCTTTTATATGAAACCATCTCAGAAAACTCAGATATTAAACGTTAAATCCCTCATATAGTTCGTAGATCTAACCATTTCCACCTCAACTGTGTGCAGAAAGTAAAAAACAAGAAGTGAAAACTGAAGAGCGTTTCAACTTAAAGAAAGATATAGGCAGCACTGGCTATAATGAACACACGCCAACCAATAGTATTATTTGCACTTCACACTCGCAACACTCAACACACAAACCTTTGTTTTGGTATATTGGTGTCTGTTGTAATGGTGTTGTTGTTTTTGGGTCTAAAGGTGGCCGTGGAGGCGGTGGTGGACGCCGACGCCAGCGAATGAAGCAATCGCTTGTGGAACGGCACATTGTGACGCCGATGGAGGAGAGCAGCGGTCGCGGAAGAATTCAAGACGGAGGAAGTAGTGATGATGTTGCTCAGGGAACTGGAATGATGCGATGTTGCCGGCACAGGTGTTCCCGGTCGCTGTTGCTGGTACGAGGAGGAGAAGGATGATGTTGATGATGACGATGACGTTTTATTGCCACCAGCGCTGCCGGTGACTGCTGCTCGCAGGGCTGGCGATCCCAGCGGTTGCTGCAGTCGCTTGTTGCTGCTGTTGCTGCCACAGATGTTGCTGCTGTTGCTGCTGCTGCATTGGGCGCTGAAATTTGTTTGTTTGGGTATTTTGGGTTCTTTTTTTTTAAAACACTAAGCAACACTTTTCAACGTTTCAACGCTTGCGTAGCTCTTTCTGTCTCTGACTTTTCTTTTTTTGCTGCTGCTGCTGTGTGGTTTTTTAAGTAACTCAAAGAAAAACTATATATATATGAAGACAACAAGAAAAATATACGGGAAATGGGAAAAATCTATGGCCTATTTGCATGCACAGATAAAACTGCCTACTTTTTGCTTTGCTAAATTAGGTAAAGGTACGTTTTTTTTAAGGCATGCCATCAAAGCGGGTTTTTAGGTTTCAAGATTGCTTTTAGGGGGCTCTTTCTTCGAGGGAGCCCTACATCAATTATAAATATTATTATATCAAATGTCAAATATGTGTCGTATGTATATAGAGATTATATATCAAAAATACACTAAATAGAGGCAGCCAAATGGGTCACAAAAATTAGATTAAAGCCTTAAAAGCCATACTTCAGTGTCCCATAAATTAAAGACAACTAAATGTATGCTTTTAAGAACCTTTGGAAGTTTAAGGACAGAAAATAGGATCAACTCCTCTACAGTTTCTGGATGGTAACGAAGGTAAACTTACTTGGTGCATATGCAGGGCGCCTTTTGCATGGGATCCACAAAGTTCCAGAGTTTCTGGCGCTGCTGCTGCTGCTGCTGCTGAATCTGCTGCTGCACCAGCTGCTTGGAATCCTGCTGCGGCGGCTTATTCTGCTCATCCTCGTCGTTGGCTGCAGTCGTTCCTGTTCCAGTTCCGGAGGAAGGTGTCGAGGATGCCACTGCCACTGCCGCCGCCGCTGCCGCTGCATCCACGTGAAGCGTGTTCATCACGCAATCCTGCCAGGCTCGCTCTGGCATTTCCACGGCAGCCGAGGCGGGGATATGAGTATTGTTGGTGTTGAAGGTGAAGCCCGAGGTGGGCCGTTGATCGTAGTAGGGCTGGAAGGCGAGGCGCTCCAGGGCGCTGACCGCTTGTGGAGCTGCCTTACGGGATACCTCCTTTGCTCCTGCGTTGGTGAGGGAAGCGGGGCCCACGGGAACAGCTGTGGTGGGGACACCCATGGAAGGTGGAGCGGCAACAGCAGCAGAGGCGAGAACGGCTGCTTCAGCCGCACCTCCACTACCCACGGAGCTCTGCATCTTCTGCATCTCGGCGAACTCCATGTGCTCCATGTCGTCCAGGTCTGTGACTAGTACGTAGTTCGTGGGATGATACATCTTATGACCACCTGGAAGGCAGAAACAAAGGGGAAATTCGTTAATTACATTAAATTTAACACAATTTGAATTTAAATTAAATCAAATCTGTAGGCTCTTTGAGTGGAATTCCCGCATCAAGCCCTGGTTACTTACCCGACACCACCTCCACAACGGGTGGCACGTCCGTGTTGTCCTTATTGCACAGCGGAAAAAATGAG